>VZRH01008737.1:253026-448914 GCA_013397555.1 Urocynchramus pylzowi | reverse complement strand
AATAAAATTAATACGGCTGCATCTGCATAGTTATCTAATAAAATGGAAGGAAATAAAATAATAAAACTGAAGGAAAAGTTGTAAGTGATAAAAGAGCTTTCCCTTTCTTCCACAAAACTGTTATTAAAGAAATGTTCACAATAAAGTTACCTAGAATATATGAAATTAAGGCTGTATTTGTATGCCTTGTGACACACAACTCTAATAGACAGGGGCTTGAGTGGCTGCCTGAGAAGCAAAACTATGACTTGCATGGGAAGACAATTTTGTGCAGAGGTTCTAAGAGGAAAAGACTGTCTATTTCAGCATTTTTCCCTTCTAGAGTGAGAAGTAAATTATTCACTGAGCTCTCTAGGGGTTACTGAGCTGGGATTCCTGAAGTTAAGAGAGATAACAAAGTACAGTGTTGCTGTTGCTTGTCTCTTGAATAGACTTGGTGATGCAAAATTTAGGTGTAGAAGTAAATGGCTTAAAAGCTTGTTGCTTCTCTGTTTCCAAGTTTTGTACTACTGGTTAAGATTAAAAAAATAATACTAAAGTAGGAGAACAATTCTTTTCAGTGGCTTCCATCTATAACATATATATAACACATTAATATATAATCCATTCCTCCTAGGTCTTTTAGTCATACTTTTTACAAAATGTTTCATAAGAAGAGGACCAGAATATACAAATTTCATGTTTCAGTCATTAGTTCCGAAGTGTTCCCTTTTAGGGCCAGCACTCTTCAATATTTCCACAAACAGCTCAAACACAGGGCTCAAAGGCAGACTGGGTAAGTTCACCAATGAAACTAAACTGGGAGGAGTGTGGTGGTTTGACGAGGAAGGAAGTTTCTTGGGAAGGTGGTGGTCAAACCAATCAGTGGCCAGAGGTGAACATTGGCACCTGGGGTGGCCACNTTCTCAAAGGCAGGGAGGCCCTGCAGAGAGACCTCGACAAATTAGTCAGCTGGGTAACCACCAGCTCCATGAAGTTCAACAAGAGCAAGTGCTGGACTCTGCACCTGGGATGGAGCAACCCCGAATGCACATAAAGCCTGGGGAGCAAGACCTTGTAGAGCAGTGCTGTGGGAAGGAGTCTGAGAGTCCTGGTCAGGATGAGCCCACAGTGTGAATGAGTGAATAGAAGGCCAGGGGGGCATCAGGCACAGCATGGCCAGCCAGGCAAGGGAGGGGATTGTCCTGCTCTGCCCTGCATTGGGGTAGCCCCCCCTCGAGTGCTGGGGGCAGTTTTGGGTGCCATAATATAAGAAGGATGTAAAGCTATTAGAGAGTGTCCAAAAGAGGCTCTGAAGATGATGAGAGGTCTAGAGGAGAAGTTGTGTGAGGAGCTACTGAGGTCACTTGGTCTGTTTAGACAGAAAAAGAAGAGACTGAGGGAAGACCTCACTGTAGTCTACAATTTCCTCACGAGATGACACCCAAGGACAGGCACCAATCTTATCTTTCTCTGTGGTAACCAGCAATAGGACTCAAGAGAATGGGAGGAAACTGTGCCAAGAGGGATGTAGGTTAGATATTAGGAAAAGGTTTTCTACCCAAAGAGCAGCTGGAACTAGAAAAGGCTCCGCAGGGAAGGGGTCATGGCACCAAGCCTGCCAAATATTCAAGAAATATTTGGACAGTAGTCCCAGGCAAATGGATGGGATTCTTGGGGGATCCTGTGCAGAGCCAGGAGTTTGACTTAATAATCCTTGTGGGTCTCCTTCAACTCAGGATATGCTATGATTCTATATGTTTTACATGAGAATATTTTTGCTTTGGATCCTATTTGTAAAATACAGAAATTTTTAAAACCATGAAAACCCTTGAAGAGAAAAGCCTGAAAGTACTTTTCAGAGTCAATGGAGGTGTGAGACTCAGACAATCAAACATTTTAATTTGTGCTTACCCAGTCTGAATGCAGTGGGCATATTTCACATCCCTGTCATGCTCTGATCCACTGTTGCTAGGGAGAGAGGATACCGTGGTAAAATGATTTTATGTACTAAAATTGATTTAAATTACAACAGTCATTCTCACAATAATCCTTTTAATTGCTCTTAGGAATTATGAAATTAATTAAGAAATATCTTGTGGCATCCCCTCAATTTAAAAAATAAAATATTGGTTTAACTCATTGAATGATTACTACCTTGTGAAAAGTAATCATCTTAGCTTTTTATTTCTGTAAAGGAAAAAAAATATCCAAAAGAAAATGAAAGTCGCATATGCCTGATAAAGAAAGATTCCTCTTTTGAATCCATTTCACCATCTCAGTGCCTACCTTATCAGCTAAACCAGATGAGATTAGTGGTGTCTTGAGTCCCATTAAGAGGAAGAAAGCCTTTGTTTTTTACTTGGTAACACTCAGTTTCCTGTCATTTTCTCTCTTTCTAAGCCTTTGTGTTCAACTTAAACTGCTGGGAAAATACATTAACCTTTAAAGGGAAGTGGCAAAATAATCTATTATATGAAATTACAAAAATACTTCCTTCAAACTATAGTGTTTTATTTTCTTTCTGTACTCATTAAGTGTGTATGCAGTGTTTACAGTTGCACACTGTTAGCCAGATTTAATTAGGTGACATAGGAAATGGAAATATATTAAGAGAGCCCTGCCACAGCTGAAGATATGTGCCAGGAATTGGATGATGGCAGAAATTGCAAGGGTGGCATTAAACTTATATCTGCATTGCCCAGCCCTTGGTTCTCTGAATTCTGGAGTTCTTCCTCTGTAGCATTTCAGAGTATTCTCAGTCCAATTGCTAATCACACTGCTTGTCAATGACTACAACGTGTGAAAGGATAGGAAAGTCTTGCTCCTGCTCTCCTTTCTTTACCCCTTCTGTACCACTAATACAACACTAGGTAGAAATCATTATTTTTCGTTCAGAGCACTGGAAAAATCCTTATTGTGGAATTTATATTTTCATAGCAAATAAAGCCATTTGGGTTCCACCAGATGTGTGACACAAAATCAGATGTGCTACACCTAGAATCTAGATAAATGCTTGTTTTGATCCAAACCATACATTTTACTCATCTGCAATTCTGGTATTAAGGACAATGCAGTCTGCATTTATATCAAATGCTTCTCTTTAACGAATAGAAATGAACAAGGAAAGAATTACATTAAAAATATAAAAGTAGAGACAGCCGGGGTGGGGGAGAAATTCAGCCTGTTCAATGTAGGCAAGATTCTGAGTAAGGGTCATGAATAGTACTTAAGCAATGGGCCATTAGGGCGGTGTGGTTATCATGAAATAATCTCACCCCTGGAGAGATAACTATGGACCAGATGCAGCCATGTGCTTCTAAGCACCCAGGGGTGTAGTTATCATGATAATCACACCTGCTGATTTTGCTTCATTGCCACTATAAAATGTCCTGTATTTCGTCTCAGTACAAACATAACACAGTGTTTAAGTAAATTATTCTGACCACAGAAAATTGCCAATTAACGCAAGAACAGTTAAGTAATTTAAACCGCAATGCTTCTGCAAAATCATGTAAAAATGTGGTGGAGAGAGTAGCAAGTACTAGTTGTAGGGTAAGCTTGAAGGAAATAGATCTTTGTTTCAGAGCAGAAAGGGTACATTATCAGATGTTTGAGACATTTGACAGACAAGACCCTATGTTCCAATGCACCAGGACAAAGCCAGAGCTCCTGTCTTTTCTTCCCCGCTTGCCAAATATTTGACCTCTTAATGTTAAAATAGATGAAAAGGATTCAGTACCTGTAGCAAAAAGCTTTAGGTAACATTTTTTCCCCCAAAACCAGGCTTCATCAAACCCCTTTGGTAGCTATCTCCTGAGAAATCCCAAAGATTTGAATTCATAGTGTATGCATCAAAGGCCCCACTTTCTTTTGTCTGGAGACAATGGTTGGGATGGCTGTTGGCAAAATATTCACAGTCCCCTCAGGGAGACGAGCTGTCAAGTAATAATAAAGCAGCAAGGAGCATCAGGGAACAGGGGTCTGGGCTTCTGTGGAAATACCTCTGAATCTGACTTGTTTCAGAGGCTAGAGGATCCATCTAAAAAGTATATGGTCCTCTCTCTTCACTCAAGCAGAGTTACCTGACACAAAAGAATACATTAGGAGAAAAAGTAAACAGATGGAGTTTCATCTTCACAGCTTTAACCAAATAAAAGGAGAGGAGGGGCTTTGTTTTCTTTCCATAATTAAATCTGATTCTCTTTGAAGTAAATTTCTGTTGTCTGGAAGAGGCCTACATAAAAAAAAAAGCTGATGAAGCCTGGAGAAAATTAAATTAAATTATTTCAGTTCGCTGAGGTTTTAAGACACAGGATGATGCTTGAAATATGCCTGAAATTTTGACAATCTCACCATAAACACGATCTAGTACAATTAAGTCTGTGGGTTTATCAGCTGAGTGTCCTGTAATTCATCTAGGGTGCACATTTCAGTAGGCATATAACACAAACAGAAATTAACTATAAATTTATGATGAATATTGATGATAAACAATACTTGTTAAGAAGAAATATTACCGGAGAGAAAAGCTAAATAAAACATTTGCTGCAAGCACGTCATATAATATCAAGTTTTTTAAGTATTTTAAGCTTTTGTGGCTGACTTTCTAAAGGTAAAATTACCTTTAGACTCTCAAATCATAATGTTATAGAAAGTACTGTCAATCACATCAGGACAGAGTGATCAGAAGCTGTTAGTCTAGCTGGGTTTTATTGGTGATTTTTTTTTGGTTGTGGTTGTTGTTCTTTTGATCAGTTGGATCTTTTAAATCCAGATTCCTGAATAAATAACAAGACAGAGTGGACAGAATTGAAGATAAAACTCAGCAACACAGTTGGAAATATAAACAATATTAGGCAAAATATTACTCTAAATATATTTGATATCATGTTTTCATTACTTCTTAGTAGTCAGGGGTTCATGAGGGAAAAAACAACAAAGAAAACACAATAACTGAAACATAATCAGACAAGTGGAAGAGGAAAGAAGTTATGAGACAAAAGAGAATGGGAACGATTCAAAAGCAAAAAATACCCTAAAGAGAAAAGAGAAAATTTGAAAAAAAAAAACAAACTAAGGAAGATTAGGCAACAAATAACTGAGTAAATCATACCAAAAATGTTTTTAAAAGTAAGATAAAAATAATATATAATAAAAAGTTTTACTATTATTATTATTATAATTTACTAAATTAATTAAATATAAATATAAATCTATCTTAGATTAATTAATATTGTGAACTAATATGATTATATTTTCTTCATTTTAGTTAACTTGTGGCATTCACATACTATTAGAATTCTGTGTGAAATATAACTTATTTAGGTTTGGAAGAATAAAACACAGTTTAAAAGCCTTTGCAAAAACCAGAGTTCACTTTTCCATATTTCTAGCTCTTTTAGGAATGGCTGAGGTAAAGACAAATCATCGTGATGAATAAATGAATTTGTGGAGACAGAATAGCAAATATCTTGAGGAATTGTCAGATTCTCACATTGCATTAACTATGCTATGCTTAAAAATGAAACAAATTCTGAAAAATAGTCACCTGAGCATTTTATGACTCTTCATATTTTTTCAGATACAAAATTCTATTTAAACACACTATTATCTTCCTGCCATATGTTTAGACTCTTTTAAATATGCTTTTGATATTTAGATATTATTTTCTCTGAAAACAATTTCATCTACATACTTACTTGAAAGTATTTTTTCCTTGTTTTGTGCTTGTGTGTCTGCATTTTGTCAGTTTTTTGTGCTGTGTTGTTTTGTTTCGTTTTGTCGTGTTTTTCAAGAAAAATGTATAAAATGTCTTTTCAACAGAACACATACTGGAGCTGACATTCTCAGATATTAACATGATCCAGAAGTGACTTTGTTATAGTTTTTCTTAGAAGAATTCAGGAAAAAAAAATCCATATCTGGTGAGGGATAACTGAAGATAATTACTACATTAAAGTATATAAGGGATTATTTTGCCATGCAAGAGGTAATTCATAATAAACCATTTCTCAGGAAAATGAAAAGGAAAATGAAAGGAAGGAGATAATTTGTCAGATAGTCAAACTCTGGCAAAGAATTCCTTTAATCATGTGGACTTGAGCTTGTAAGCTGATCCTCATTTGACCACCCAATTTAAAATAAATAGATGCAAATGGGTCTGCTAAGGGCTGTGGTAAACTACCCCCCAAAAAATCGGTAACTCCACAGTATATAATTTTCAAAGTCCAACTCTGAGTCCTTTGCTTTTTGAGCAGGGAAGGGGAGAAAGCATTCAAAAACTTTATGGCTGAGCTGAGTTTAGTCTTTGGTAAAAGGAACAGAGCACTGGAAAATGATGCACATTTCTTCTTTGTCTGTGCTTCTAGTAAAAAAGCAAAATATATTGTGAATAGTTCATGCAGAAGCAAGATTTTATGGCTTTTTTTAGCATTTATTTAAGAGCCCTTGAGCAGTAACTCCTTTTAGCCTGACCAGATGTTTTTTCAGGGTGCTTAGTCTCCAGGTAAACTTCCAAAAGTATAAAAACCTTTAAGAGTTAATTTATCTTTTCTCCTCCACATGTGTTCTCCTTGAAGTATTCTGGGCTAAGGAAGAAGAATCTTGTAAGGCAATTTCCTAAAGAAAACAGGCAGCTGTAAGATTTTCTAATTAACTCCTGTTGCCTATTTTAACTTATGCAGATGTAAGTTATCTAATTGTTACTTTATTGGCTCTGAATAGATTGGTTGTGTTTTAATGGCATCTGTATGTTTTTTGCTTCACTAGCTTTATAGGAACCATAGCTGTGATCTGTATAGGAAAGCTATATTGGCTGACTTTGAGATAGCAGAAAATTACATACTAAATGCTCAACACACAATTTCTTATTTTTTTGCTATTTAGTATAAGAAGTAGAACATCCACAAACCTAACAGACCAATTTTATCTATCTGCCTATTTGCTCAATGTCTATAGTGTGGGAACATATAATTGGTTTATTTTGTACTAAGAAATAATGTGTACAAATAATCTGATTAGTGCAAATAATCCACAACTCAGAATATTCTACTGCTTTGATAATGGCATTAGTAACTACCTTATTTTCCTTTGTCTCATTACAGCTTCTCCTCCTATTACAGGTCAAAATGCAAACATCATGAATAGCTTTCCCAGACATAACAGGAAAATAATGGTAGAGAACACAAAAGTACATGTCTGAAAAGGTGGAGAGAAAGCAGGCATCTTAGAAAGAGAACAAAACAGAGTAACCCTATTGGAGAGAAGAGGCAAGAGGGGGAGAATAGAGGGAAAGGCAAGGCATAAAGCATTATGAGCATTAGCAAGAGTGGGAAAACACTGTATTTCAGCAATAAAACATGCTGAACTTGAAGGTATTTTCAGCTACCAGAAGATAAAATACAAGCACAGTTGTATTTGATATAGTGTAAAGAATTTATAAGACCAAAAATCTTGGAAAACTCGCAATGACAAGAGAAGAAAAAAATTGTTGAACACAGGCCCTTTGATAAGGAGGAAACTTGAAAGACCCTTCCAAAAAGGAAAAAAAGTCTGTATAAGGGTGAGTTACAAGAAGAGACAGAATGGAAGAGTTGGGATAGGAAACTTGAATATAATTAAGGAGCAACAAGCAGACACCTAGAGCTGTGGCAGTGAGGAATTTGTTTTAACAAATCCATGAAAGAGAACAGAAATCGTAGGCAATAATGGGGTTCTAAGACAGTCCCCTGTAATGTTATGGGCAGTGAGACACTGTAGGAACATGCAGCATTGCCAAAACAGCTTTCAAAGAATTTGAAAAACACAATTTACCATTTATAGTGATTGGCTCACTCTAGATTGAAAATGTGTTGGTTTTCAAGGGCTTGTGTTTAAAATAGACTGCTCTCTGAAAGAGCAATCTGTTAAGGTTTAATTTTTTTAGCTCATTGATTTATATTATTCTTGTAAACATGACACTTCTGGTCTATAATAACCACTTGAAAAACAAGATGTCTGTTTAATGAAAATAGTAAAGTTGTGTTTTACTTTACTGTTTTAAATGCACTTCTGTTGTTTCTCTGTTGTTAATTTTAGCTGGTTCATTTTTAAAATTAACTTCCTAACTTTTATCAGCATTCAAACCTGCTATCAGAATTGAGAATGAGGGCTTTACTCAAAAGCAAATGATAATCTGAACTACCAATGTTCAAGGACAAAGAGTACTCAATGAAGACTGCTTTTGCAAGTGACTGAATAATGAAGTGAAGCTGAAATCTCTGCCAGTCACAGCAACAACTTTTGAAGACTATATTCTATTGTTACAGAAGATCACAGCTCTTTTCCTAGAGTTAATGAGTTTCCTAGAGTTGAAATTTATAAAATGAAAAAAAATTACACTTATAAACATTTATAAAGAGAAAATAAAAGTGAGAACTGCCACACTGAAGTAAATTTTTGCACCCCAAATGTAACTATCAGTGCTCTAGAAATCCTCAGGCATCTTAGACATAGGAGAAAAATGCCTTGCATAGACAAGAGAAACTCAGCTCCAGCTTGTATGCAAGAAAATGTTGTTGAGTTTTGATGAGCTACCTGCTGCCAAATCATTGCTCTTCCTTACTGTGTTTAAGCTAGACCTCACTCAGCCTGACAGCTGTAAACACTGCCTTTCATCTAATACAGGATAAACAAGAGCATAGTTAAACCACCAAGTTATTCCATCCCAAAAATACAGCTCTGTCCAAAGAAGAGCTTAGGCAAGGAACGAAGATGCTTTTTGGGCCAGTATTTGTTCTGAAGACAAAAAAATCAGGAAATGTGGGTTAAATGGCAAAGTCAAGTTAATAATTGTCTGCCCTCATACATGGCTCATTGCCCTCCTTAGTCATGGTTGTGGCAGCATATGCCAAATCAAATCCCTATAACAATAAATAATTAAACAATAATAATTTTTGCTTACAATATGCCACAAAACTTGTAGCTAGGCAGAAACAAAAACACCTGAAAATTAAGAATGTAAAGATTACAGACTGAGTGGGTGTAGCTTGCTGAGAAATATGCATATAACAATAAAAATATAACTTTACCCTGAGCTAAGAAGGAAACTATAAAGTTTTTAGGTGCGTACTATTTAAGAGATCTCAGAGCAAAAGCTACTGAACGATAGTAATTTGCTTTATTGTTTGATTTCTGTTGTGTTTAGGGAATGAAGACTGTGTTTGTAAAGAGGATTTCATCCAGAGAGTAATACCTTTTTCTTATCCTGAATAGATGACTTACAAAAAGTTGAATTTTTCTAGCTCCACAAAAGAAGTTGAGATAGGATATCAGCTGCAACATTATGAGCTGCTGCCTCTTATGACTTTTGAGATCCAGACTGGTTCCAAGTTTCATGTGAGTTCTGACTGGTCTGATGGAACACTCATTGATACTGCAGATCTACCTGGAAGAAAAAATTACACTAGTTCACATACTTCAGTAATCTTTAGGAAAAAGGTAATAATACTCAAGCATAAAATAATGAGTTCTCTAAAATATCTACCTTTTGTTCTTCCCATTTATCTTATTAAGGACTTAAGTATTTATTAGCAGTCCAATTTGATGATGTAATGTCAGTAACTTGCTCACACTGAGGTTTTGTTTCACCAGGTAACACAGTTAGATTAAGCCACTTGACTTTGTGAACCTTAGTGCTATCTCAACAAGCAGCAAAGACCCAACAGATACATCCAAAGCAGCACTAAGTATCTTCCAGAATCCTGCAGGGATCCCACTCCATGCTAAATGCGTATTTTCCAGCCCTTTAGACACCTCAGAGCAGTGCCTCAGTGCTGTGCTAGTCCTCGTTGTGTCCTTCTACAGGTTCAGTGCCTGCCATCCAGACACAGTCACTGTCGTGTGCCTTGCTCAGCTGTTCCAGCCCCCAACCTGCAGATCTGTACACATGGATTTTGCTGAGGGCATGAATGGTCTCCCATGCTGAGACAAGGCAGTCACCACATGAGAATGCATTTCTCAGTTCCAGACAGGGACAGAAGCCACCAGAAAACCACCATGACTCTCAAAGGCAGGCTTCAGTAGTCTCTTTGTGTCCATTAAAAGGTAATTTCCTATTACATACAGATTAACCCTCTCCAGCTATACTAATTACCACCCACTTAAACCCTTCTTTGCTCAGTCTGTGCTTTTCTGCAGGTGTGAATTTCATGCTAAATGAAAACACTCTTGCTGTCTTCATGCCTGGGAGAAGAACAGAAAGATATCAAAAGCATTGTCAAACTCAGGGAAAAAGGCACTGGTTTGTGAACAAGCCATTTGTGGGCAGATTTGACTTTAAATTTCAATTTAAAGAATGGCTCTCTGCTTATGAAAGTGGAATATAATTCTCAATTGTTTTTATAAATTCAACAATTTAACAACAACAACGGAAAGATAATGTGATTCATTTTGGGAATAACTCTGCTCATAGCTAGGTTTGGATAACCACTGTATGTAGAGAAAAAAAAAAACCAGGGAAATGTGCTTAAATATTTATTGAATTTCAGGAAATTGAAACTATATCATATCACAAAGATACTAAAACATCACAATTACTTGTACAGTAAAAACTTATTCTGATAGCATTTAAAAAGGTAAGATGTGAATCACATTTTACCCACAAGTATGACTGAAAAAGCAGTGTTTCCACCCTGGGAATGCACACATGCATGCACAGCAGTTACCCTTGAAAACACACACAATTGTTCTGAAATCTCTGCTGCTTGGAATTCATACAAAGCAAGTCCAGAAATAATGCTGTCTACCTCAATTGACCAACCAAGATAACACTGATGGGGAATATCCCCAATTTTATTTGTCTTATTTTAATAGGGACATATTTGTTCGTAATTATTGTTCACTATTTGTTCATAATTATTTGTTCATAATTATTGTTTGTAATTTTTACACATAAAAAAGGAACAAAATGCATTACTGGGTAGAAAATAAGTAATCTTCAAAATGAGCACTATGTAGAAAAATATTTTACTTTTAAAAAATAAGTGCTGGGTATCAAATTTTGACTTGTTTTTGTTTTATATTCTTCCTCTAAATGCATAAATACTCATATTATTTTTTAACAATTGCAAGTTACTTAGCTCCTCTTCTGCACACTGCATATTCTGCAAATTGCGTGCACATAATTGAATAGAATTTTATATTATTCCTCTAATTTCTTTCTTTTCTAGTATTCTTTGGTTAATAATCCTTTGTTGCTGCACTGTGATATCCAAGAAAAAATAGTCCTAACACATGCTGAAGAAGTAGCATTTGAAAATACTGAAGCCATAAATTAGAATTTAATTTTCACTGTACAGAGAAATCAAAAGCAGCTTTCCACAGAATAAGAGATTTATTGAAATATGGTTTATTCTGCTTATTATATCATTGTTCTTAACAGTCTTCCATTTGGGAGCCATTTCATAGGCACTTTACAAATGAATAGGGAGAGAAGATTAAATTATAATATCAATTTTGTATGGTGAATAACCTGCATAATTCAGATGGAAGATAAGTCTAAAATCACATAGTCGACATCAGAAAAATATTGAGTTGAAAATAACAGGGGCTATGTACTGCCTTAGTCCAAATCTTTTTTTAACCTTGTTTATTGTGAAACATGAGTGCTCTGCTTGCTCATTAGTATTCATATCAATGTTTGTCCAAAGAAGAAATGGAAATGTACTCTACCATCTGATGTCCTGTTTTATATTCTTTTGCTTTGTTTTAGTTTATTCATCAAACACTGAGAATAATAAGCAGTGAGCAGGGGTGAGCCAGCTATGTGACACATTTTCCTGCATTAAAGCTGTAAAATTATGTGACAAAAAATATTGATAAACTTCAATATAGTCATAATTTTGCCACCACATTCACACTAAATTCTACTGAAAAGTGAATTGTCCTAGCTCAGAAAGCCTAGTCTTCAAGAATTCCCTCCTGCTAAATGAAATACTAATTTAAGTTTTGTCAAACAATTTTTTAAAGAATTAGACATCATAGATTCCTATTTCTTGATGACTACAAATTCCAACCTTTTGTGAGATATCAGAAAAAAGAAAATAAAATTGATCTTCTGTGATGAAATCAGAGACCAAACCAAGTTTTTAAAATAACCAAATTAAAAATATATTACAAAAATGTTCAAAGTTAAACTAAGTTTCATTAAGAATAGCTCTAAAAGGTAAGATTTTTTTTTCCACTACCTGTACCATTTTAATTATCTTTAAGAAGAGTTTTTTGCCATGAATTCTTTTGATAATATATTTGGGATTTATACTTTCAGCTCTGAAAACCTGACCCTGTCTTTTCAAAAAGCACAATACATTTTCACAAAGTGTGATAAACTCCTGCTACATTTCAGCATTCTTGGAGAACAGCTTGCAAGGATACTTTTCAGGGAAACCTTTTTTTCATTGTTCGAGTGTATGCCAGGATTTTGCCTAAAGGACACACTTTAAATATTGGAGTTAATTTTATACATATATAGATACATATCTCTATATCTATATATATCTATATAGATCTATATAGATATATAGATAGATTATATAGATAGATATAGATATAGATATAGATATAGATATAGATATAGATATAGATATAGATATAGATATAGATATAGATATAGATATACACACATATATATACATTTTTGCAATGCCCCTGACTTTTTTTCCCAATCATTCAAATCACAACATATCGTGAGACAGTACTAAAAGAGTAACAATATTTACAGTAACTCCACTTTTTTTTTTTTTTTTTTTGAGATAACAGTGAAATCTAGCTCAGCGCACTGAAAGTGATGCAGCATGTTTTCCTTCCTCTGCTTTTCTCTTTCCTGTGCAATTTTAAAATTAATAATGTGCCTAAAAATCTTTGTATATTTTGGAATTTTAAGTCTATCCTGACAGATACACGCTTACAAAGTTAACCCTTATTTCACTCTTTTGAACAGTAACACCAGCAGTATTCTTATTAGTATTTCTTAATGAGTCAGTAACATAAGAATCATAATTAAGGCTGAAAAATTAGGAGGAAAAAATATCTATGTCTCCCTTGTCTTACACTATTATATATAAACATATACGTACTGTGAAATAATCAAATACCACAGAGCTAGAAAGGGAAACAGATAGGAAAAAGTACATGTGTACTTGTTTCTCACTAACTTATTCCTTAGAAATAGTTTTAGAAACTGCTGCTGGGGTTGTCAGGCCATTCTGAGAGAGATGTAATCATACATTTCCTGAGCCTGAGAGGGTAAGAAAATCTAACCCTACCTCAGAGCTTCAATTCTTATTCATATATTCATTGTGTTGTACTTGTTCATTTCTGCCAGCTGTTGACTTTAGGATTGCATTGGTTTGTTTGTCATTAAAAGTGTTATTTTCTAATCAATAATAAATATCATCTGAGGAGAGAAATAAACAAAACAACAAACAGACAGACAGAGACCAGAACTCAGTATCTAGAGAAATACACCTCTCTATTAAAAAAAATCACAACAAATAAATCAGTTGTAAATAGAAGACCCTCATTCATCATCCATTTAACAATACCTGCAGTCAGCATCAAATAATTTTGGACTGTTTATTTTTCTAATTCTTTTTCCTGGCTGAAGCTTTTGACAAGTCTGTTTCTAAAGGTATATTGCTCCTACCACCTACTAAAATTCTAGCCCTTCTGCAGACCTCAGAGTGAGAGATTGAGAATGGATATTTGGTGAAAATAGATTTAATGTTAGCAATGGAGATGGTGAAGCTGATGCAAAAGAAAAATTCTAGATTTTGATATGATCTTCTTTCTGGTTTTTCATATTTTGCATAAAAACTCTACAGATCAGCACAGGAGAAAAATATTGGAGCAGTTTCTGCAAACAGCTTTCTAAAATATATCTCCTTGAGAAGCAGTAATTTTGAAAATTAGTGACCAAGATATGCAGTTAATATTCTTGCTTTAGGTTTTTCTGTGTTCTTAGAGGTTATTATTTAGTCATTCTTTCTTTTCTTTCTCATTGCTCTATATGGCGCTGTTCTTGCAGTGTTGAATATTTGCTCATACTCCTTCCAATAAATGACTCCTGAGAGCTTGTGATTACCAGTATGAGAGTTTCTACTCTAACTTAATATATCAGTACTTGTACAATGAGTAGGTTTTTCCATAAGTGCTAATGCTCTCTGTGTGTCAGCATGCCTTTCTCTCTTGTGGCTGACCCACAAAGCTTTAAGTCTGCTTCTCTTCCAGCTGTCAAATCAAGTTTTATCATTGCAGATGAGAGATGCAACTGTGGAATAGGCTTTTATTCCAACATTAAACTTTCCACTAGGCTGTATGAAGCCTGAGACCTTGACCATCAGATTTAAATTTAAATAATTATATACATTGCTGAGTCTGCTCTCTGGCCTGAATTTAGTTTTATTTTAGCAATCAGTCAGCATAGGATGCAATGAGAGTTTAAGCCTTTCCTAAGAATAATTTTGGACTATATCTTAACAAATAACATAGATCTAGGATACATTTTTCCTTTCCCAAAACAGCATGAGAGATTAATATAGGATATTTCACAGTAAATATCGGTATAAAAATATATACAAGAGCCTCTGAGACTTCTAAGATAAACCAAACATTTTACCTCCTCAGTGTCACTTAAAACAGGGATTTAAAATTTCCAGCCAGTTTGTTGGGTTAGAAAGACAATATTAGTTTATTTAGCACACTGAGTACATGGGGAAATCACTCTACCTAACATGCACACCCAGCAGCTTAACAGACCTGGTTATTTTAATGAAACCTGTACATAGCCACTACATCCCTATTACATATTCATTACATTTCCTGAATACAAGCATGTATGCTGTTTATTTCAGTGGGCTTATTCAGATGTGGTTCGGGATCATCTAAAGAATTTTTTCTCATTGAGACCATCTCAAATATATGGTTGGGTCATAATGAATTCTCTTACTAGTCTTTGCTGTGACACACAACCCTTTTTCCCAAAACAGACATCTGCTATAATCACTGATATAGGTAGGTAAGGAAGCAATAGCTGGCACAAGACTATTAGTCACAGATATAGGGAATTGACACAAAGCCACATTAATCTCTGTCATTTGCACTAAGCATTATGTAGTACAAAACCAAGCATTAAACATGTATATTGGAATCATACATTATTGTGCTAAAGTTAAAAGAACTTTTCACCATTTTCCCCCACTACTGCATAGACTCCTTTTTAAATAAATACAACTTGCTCATTAACATTGGGTCTACCATGAATTCAGTACAGAAGCTTAAAACTTAAAAATGAGTAAGAATATTTCTAGGAAGTGGTTTTCCTCAGAACTGGGTGGCAACATGTATATGCAATTCAGGAGAAATTTCAATGGTGAAAGCAATACAGTATTTTCTTCCCTCATCTTTCTGAAGATGGATTTTAGTCTGTAATGATTCAAATCCTTTTGCATCCTAGTATGTTTTCTCACATTCCTGCATCTCCCTTCATTCCATTCTATTTAAAGAAAATCCAGATGCTTCTTTAAATTGTTTTGGGGAATAGTAATCATTAGTTGAATCAAAGTGTTTTTATATAGCTGTCCAGGATGAGATAAGATCAAAGGCTAAAGGATTCTTAAAGCAGTCACTGTAGTTAGTAATGTCTCAGCAGGGTCTGTTATTTTATACAAACTTGAGAAAAGTTGCTAGCTTTTACTTGTCTTCAAAAGGTATAAAGCTTATTTGATTGTGAGGGGGCTTTTTTTTGCTAAAACTTGGAAGAACTTTTGTCATTGCATACTTGCTTTTTAGGTCCTCTACGTATTTAGAAACTTTTACCATGTGGCTGACCTCATCTGGGCTGCTTTCCCAAACCTCACTCTACTTACTAATTAGTTTTAATGCCAGAAGTCTAGGTTTTTGTTTTATTATGCTAGTCTGGTAAAGCAAAGTTGTACCACACGATAGATTTATAAAACCTTAAGTAGATCTTAACAGATGCTTTTGCTGCCAGGCATCAAATTTATTCCTGTCAGTGTGCAGCCAATACTTTGTTAGGGAAGAATTTATCCTCTCTTGAGTTATTAAAGAAGAATTAGAACACTCCTTCCCATACCTACAAAATATACTCTCTAAAGTTTAATTTCTTTTTGTTTCCTTTTTGACTGTTACTGTTGAAGTCAAATTTCTTCCTAATCTATTTTGTTTCTTTTAAAATATTTTTTAAGGTATCTATTAGTTAGTATTTGCTTTTTGTACATTTTCTTAATGGCTTCTAAACCCTGTAAAAGTTCTGCATCTGTTCTCTGATTTCAATGTTTGTGAAGGTCCAGCAGTTTTCTAGACACCATGTGATACAAGATTACAAGGAATGCTGAATATAAACTTCTAATTTAAAGTAAACTACATGATCTATAGGGGAAAATACATAAGCTTTTCTAATTCTTATTATTGTTGTGATATCCTCATACTGAATCTTCTTATCTTGCAGAATAAACTTGTGTCCATATTTTTTCAAGAAAAAGAAAAGAGTCCATGAGAAGTTTCATTTGTTGTGACAGACTTGTGCTACCAGGTGCCATTTAAATACTTTACTAGCAAATAGAAAATGTTAATGTCTGCTGTAGAGTACAAGTCTACTGCCCATTTCTATTTATATCATGTTTGAAGTGGATGTGAAATTGGTGTTTCTAATTTGTATTGGGCTATGTAAAATTATTATCTGGCTAAAGCAGAAAATTATTTTGAAATAATGGTTTTAATAGACGTATTCTTTGCTTTAGCATTTTAACTATGTAAAAAAAAAATGTGTTTTCCTTGTCCAGTATATACTGTAAACACTGAAGACACATCTGGCCTAGGGACCCAAGGAAATCAGGACTGAGAAGAAAAGGAAGTGAAAAAATTGCATGACTTTTGGTGGCTTCTTGGAAGAACAAGTGACCATGAAATGGATAGAGAAGGGAAAAGCAAATAGGAAAAAAAAAAAAAAAAGGTGAAAAAAAGTACAGAGTAAAGGATAATTTAAAAAAAAAATATTAGTGTGAAGTTTTTCCTAAGGAAGCAAAAAGCCCAGAAACAAAAAAGTCAGGGATTCACTGTGAACATGGACTAGAATCATAGAAAGGTCTGAATTGGAAGTGACATTTAAATATCAGCTAATCCAACACCTCTGGAATGAGCAGGGACTGTTTTTTCAACTAGACCAGGTTTCTCAGAGCCCCACTTAGCCTAATCTTGGATGTTTCCAAAGATGGGGCATCTTCCACCTTTCTGAGCAACCCATTCCAGCATTTTAAAACCCTCATCATAAGAAGTTTCTTCCTTATATCTAGTCAGAATCTGCCCTCTTTTAGTTTAAAACCATTACCCCTTGTCCTATCCCAGCCTTACTAAAAAGGTTGTCCTTCTCTGGAGGGAACAACCCCAACTCACACAGTCTGTCTTCATGTGAGAGGTGTTCTATCTCCCTGATCATCTTTGTGGGCTCTTCTCTGGCTTGCTCCATGTTCTCCTCTCGGGGAGCCCAGAGCTGGATGCAGCACTCCAGTTGGGGTCTCACCAGTGCAGACCATAGGGACAGACTCACATCCCTCAACCTGCTGGCCACAAATGAGTTAGTGCATCTCAGCTGCAGCCACACCTTGATCTGGAAGTTTAAGAAACGCTTCCTAGATTTTCCCAGACAACTTTTTGTCCATTTCTGAAAACCAAAATGACTGTATTAATTATTTATGGCTAAACATCTGGACAGTTAATGATTTTTGGAAGCAAACTAAGGCTTTGCCTAGTTGTTTTATTTTGCCATTCATTTTGTTTGGCCTAGTATTTCTGGCTTTAGTAATGTAGTTCATTACAGTGAGGGGCTTATCTAATGAGAAAGGCAGAGTGTTGGTTTCAAAGCAAAAGCCTCCACCTACAAGACAAAGCAGGGGACAGGACAAGATGCAGAACATGATGCATCTAGAAATGGTTTGTTCTGGTTTTTTCCCTTTTTCTGAGCACAATGAAACAAGGCCTCATGTAATGGTTATATTTTGAGCTATATGCTATGCATATAACTCCCATGGAAATCTGGAGAAGCTTTGCTCTTGTCAGAACATCATCAGCTACTGAGGCATTACACACTTGAATGAGGAAAAGTGGAGGGTGTGGGGAGAAGAGAGATAAAAATCAAATTCAAACTGGCTATATAATTCTTGGAACATCTGTTTGGAAGCTGTGTAGTGCCTGCCAATGTGCCAGGCTTTAATTTAGGGATCTGGCCAGTCTAAAACTAGCAATTGGTGTGCAGTTTTTCACTGAGCATTAGGCACGGTAAGAGGCATGATTAAGATGCTAACTTGCATGAGCAGTTTCTCCACTGTTTTATTGGATCATATTCAGCTGTTTTCCCTAGAAAATGAATTTGCTAGGTACATCATTCTGGATTTAGATATTTAAGTATATCACTTGCTTTAAAGTTGAAACAGACCTCGGTCTTAGGTTTTTGAGATGCATTATGAAGGCCACTTAGTCACACATGTGAAATGGTGAGATAACTTTTCCTGAATAGATCTATATCTAGATCTATAGATCTATATCTTTCTATATAGAAAGATCTATATCTATATATTTGCACAGAAAGGTGTGCTGTTACAGTTTACAATACGTGGATCACAATTCTCTCACAGTCTTAAACAATAGGTAGATGACCCCAGATCACATCCTATTACTTTTTTGAATATGTGTCATTCTGTCTGCCTATGGGCCCAACTTTCAAAAACACAGGCGTGTCTTAGGATACAAAATTCCATAAGCAATAAAAATTCCATTAAATTTTTATTTAGAGTTCAGGTTTTATGTAGGGTTTCTGTTTCTAAGGGCAGATTTCTAAAGATATCTAGGTGCCTGAATCCAAGTCTTGTCTTTCTTTTAGTTCCTAAATTACTCAAACACTGAAAGTTCCATGCCTCTGAATAAAAAAGAGCAGCTTGAAGATATGAAGAAGCACAAAGTAATCCCTATGAACTGCCAACAGAACTGCAGTAAATTGCCATGTGAAAGATTACTAAATAAAGGTAAGAATACAAAATTGTCTATACTGCTATGGTGTATCATTCTTTAGGCCAGCTGCTGCTTCCAATACACTTATCAGATTGTTTCAACTGATTTAGCTACATCTCCTCTGCTATTGTCTTTAATAAACATTTTTTTAATATCTTTCTCTCCCGCTGTCTCCTATATTACAACCTGACACCTAAAAATCCGTGGTATTTTGTTATACCTATGTTGATGCTGTTCATACAGGATACAACACTGAATTCAGGGGTAATAGTACATTAAATTTTCAGTGTGAAATTGTTATTCATCTCCTATCCTTCCTCACCTTATATATGTCCTTAAGATATTTTCTAGCTTCACCCAAAAACAATATATTTTCCATTCAGCATTAAATATGGTTATTGTAGTTAATTAATTTCTTTAAAAGTGCTCTTCCTGGCTAAATACATTGCAATTTTGCCATTTTTTAATGCATTTGAATCTTTCCTCATAGTTTCCTTCTTCTTAATGCTTTTATGCCTTTTCTTAGGATTCTTCCCAAACCACTGTAATATTGTGTTATACTGTAAGTTTGTGGTGTACCACCTCCTAAGTCCAGCTACCAATATTAGATTTCTTCTTACAATACCATCATTTTCATCTATCACATTTTTGCCTGTTTCCATACCAGAGGTCATTCTGCACTTTCATCTCACAGTTTTTCCCCGAGGATCTTCTGTGATGCCAAAAAGAAATCAGCCAGCTAAGAATGACAGCAGCTACAATTTTCCACAAGGCTTGGAAGGCTTGGCTTCCAACAGGTTGTTTTCTTTTTGGTTTTTTGAAAGTTCATCCCTTTACCTTTTGGGGGATGGTTTTTTCATAATGATTTTTCATTAATATTTTTTATTTTTTACCATTATCTAGAAAATGTTACTTTTAAAACCTGATATATGTTAAAACACAACAGAAAG
The DNA here is from genome assembly GCA_013397555.1 of Urocynchramus pylzowi. Classification (NCBI taxonomy): domain Eukaryota; kingdom Metazoa; phylum Chordata; class Aves; order Passeriformes; family Fringillidae; genus Urocynchramus; species Urocynchramus pylzowi. The sequence continues at coordinate 428,923 of VZRH01008737.1, read as the reverse complement.
AGGGACTGACATTCAAGCATTCTTTCAATGGAATGGGGCATCTTATCACTAGATAAATTTTTCTCAGACCTGAAACCTCTTCCATCTCTCTCTTCCATACACAACTAGAAATCACTGGTAAATGCCATAAGGCATTCTGAAACTCACTTCTAAAACTCTGTGTAACTTTCAGGTGAAAGCATCACTTTCTGACTATCAAATATCTTTCAGTTTTGGGTTGAATATCAAAGGATGAAAATGGTTTCTTGAAACAAATTGGGAAGGTAATTCTTAAGTATCTAAATAACACTGTTGAAAATAGTTGCTTGTACAGTGACTCTAAAGCTGCTATCCTAAATAAATGCCAACTATATAATTGTTTTCCCTTCCAGCTGGCAGGGGAGCCACAGGGATTTTGCCAGAAATAATGGTTGATTATTATAGACAAAGATACATTTTAGATTAAAAAAGCCAAACAAAACAAAAGCAACTGAACCTTTTGTTCTCTAGAAAATGATTGTCATCATTAGAGAGTATAAGTGTTTATTTCTATGTGATAATATAATTCAACTAATATAGATTGTAATTGGTTTGAAGAAAAAGGAGAAAAATAATCTCAAGTCAGTTTTGTTGGTGAGTGGGGAAATATAAACCCTAAATTGAACTTAATTGTTATTACAGATGAATGATGTGGGACTCATTTGTATGTGATTTGTTTTCTTCTGTTAGTTATGTCTTACCCTGCACTATACATTTGAGCCCAGGTGTTTTGACTTAATTTTCATGCTGCCCATACCCTCTGTATTGCCATTAAAAAGATAGTCACCAAATGCCCATGCAACAAGCTTTAAAACTGGTTTAGCTTTAACATTCACCCACTTTTCCTGTGCTTCTCTTCTGTATTTTGGATAGTCTACCTGGAAGCAGTGTTTCTATAAGGGTTTTACTTGCATTCAAGGAGTATAATCCCCAACATTTTTAATCCCTTTATTTTTCTTTGAATAGGCTAAAGTTTCTTTTCCACTTTTTCTCTAGGATTTTGAAATGGACTGTAGAGAACAATGTCCCAGAAAAATTATTTTTGTTCTGACTTTTCCAAGTCTTTCCTAATGTCGCCTTACTTTTAGGAGGTAACACTTGGGCTTGCTGGACTACTTTGGTTTAATAGAAATCAAGATTTGTATGCGTGAGATATTTAGGATTTACTTCTGGAAGATCAGTTAACTTGTTACAGAGAATTTTGGGTGCTGAGCACAGCAGAAGGGCCAAATATACTGGAAGAGTTGGTTTCTACTATATTAAGAAAATTAATTTACGTAAATTAAATCAATTATGAAGATTCAAATACTCTTCCATACACTTTGCATTTTGTGTGTAGAAGACTATGCTGTTCATTTTAAGCATTTCTGAGCTGGTAAGGACTCAATCACGTTCAGAGAATAATGTCCATGATTTTAATATAATCCATTGTGCTTTTATTGGCATAAGTCATTAAAATCCACACCAACAAAAGCAAAAGTGTACTACCTTCCAGGAGCATATATGCATACACCATAAAGTTTTTTGGTTTTTCTACTATCATAGTTCTTGTAGCAAATTCCTGGTGCTATACAGTTCATCTGCAAATGAATTTCTCTTTGTGCATAAGTACGATATACACACTGAACGGAACTGGAACAAATTGGCACTTCATTCCACAGTGGGAATAAAACACTTTTCCTGATCACATCTTTTCCCGAGATCTAAGCAAATTAGAGAAATAAAGGCCATTAAGTAAAATTAGATTTTATGCTATTTAACAGGTGTTTTGGTCTATTTTACCCTAAGGGTAAATCACAATGCAGTCCAAAAAGTTAATTGTTTGATAATTTTACAGTTTGTACATTTATTTCCAGCAGTTTAGCCTATAGTATAGTTCTGTTCAACTTCTGTCATCTATCTTTGGACCTATTCTTTCCTTAAAGTACCAAAGAATTATAAAGAGCAATGGCTTAACTTTGAGATATTTGCATTTGATATTGTCGGAAACACTGGATAAGCCATCTGAGAAAAAGAACTGAAATCAGGAGCTATTGTAACAAGTTTATATTTCTTAGGGTGTTACTAGAAAAAAGAAAAACAGAATTCCCTGCTCATTTTCAATATAATTTTTCCTGAAAGATTGAGAATCACAAACAGAATAATTTTTTTTTTATGCTGCAGTATATATCTCCTCAAGATCCTGCTCAAGGAAAGAAGAAGATGGATGTGTTAGTGTAGAGCTGTATGTTTAACCCCCAAAAATTTGCAGATGTCTTCCACAGTGCAATGCTCCAATATGTAAAACCCTAACAACCACCACCCAAATGAACCACAGAGAAACCACCTCACTGAACAAAATGTAAAAATACCATTCAGTGGTCTATAGGTGAGGACCTAGCTTTCTGTCTCCCAGGCATACAATGTGTGCCCTAAATATATAATAACTATAATACTTTAAAAGAATAAAAAACATAAGAACAAGCTAAAACCAGTGCAGTAATACATATATATATATTCTTTCTTAGGCTTGGAAACCAACATACATAACTAGAAACAGGTTTTTTATTTCTTTTCTTTCTGAAATGGGGTCACTGAAAACTTCTCTGTAGCATTAGCAGTCAATCAGCTAACTATTGTATAAATAGCCACACCATAAATCTATTGGATTTCTCATATAGTTTCTCATATAGTAGTAGTAAGCAAATCTGTCCAGAAATTGAAATAATCCATTACCTGGTGTCCCAAGATCTGAACATTTATATTATTCTTTTCAATTCAGCCCCCTGAATGAGTTCTGATCTCTTATCTCCTGGCAAAAGCCTTTGAAGGGATTTTTTTCTCCTCTCCTGCCCCATCCTTTCACAAAAGTATTGAGTCAGAGTTGCCTGCTTGTTTCAGCCAATGTCTCTCTAAAGTAAAATTTCTGGAAAATGTTGAGGGAAGGACCTCTTAAACTACCATGTAAAAGGACTGTTCTGTTCCTGAGAATATTTCTGGGTTTAGATACTTTCTGAGTAATTTCATAAATCTTCAGTTGTTGAGCATTTACAGCTGAAAGAAGACAAAAACAAAAATTCAGAAAGCATAGAAAGTACCCTACTAATTCTCATAATTACAATGCACAAACTAATGTGAAAAAAACAAAACATTTAATTTCTGATAAAACTTCAAGCTAATCCTGCAACTTATGAAAATGAAAAGTATTAATAGAATTTTTTGCTTTGGCTTCGTTTTTTACTATTTGTTTTACTGTGTACTCATAGCTTAATCTGTTTCCTTTAAATGTTATCTATGTATTGCATATATGTTTTCATAATAGATATTCCTTGCACTATAGACACAAGAAGGTAAAGTGAATGTTGATGTATGAAGCAGTGGGCTTTATTTTCCTTTAAAAACAGTAATAAGCCTCTTTCTGATTAGAATCCTTTCCAATTCACTGAATTGATTTGTTTTAGGAAAGTAGGTTTTATGAGCTAGTTGACAGTACAATTTTAATAAATTAATTTGCAAACTATCTAATAATGTTTATTCTAATTATATCTAGGTACTGTTATTGTTGCAGGTAATAGTTTTCCAGTCTTTGCTTTTATTTAATAAACGGATCTTTGCAGTTTTGCAGCAATTTTCAACCCTTGCAGAGTTATTTCAGACAGACTGTACATCTTTCCTATCTGATATTTACTTTTAATCATATCTAATGTCAGTATGTTATGCAAAATGAAATGGATCTATGCTATTAATAAATATATGGGGATGAAATCTTATTCTAATTTGTAAAATAATTTATATTTTGTCTGAAATTTTGAGTTCTTATTTCATCTCTCATGTGACTCAAGTCCCAAGATCTTTGACCTTAACCTCAGAATTCGAATGTAGTTTGCAATTCCAGAAGTGCCCTGTCCATTGCATAGCCTCAGTAATAGTGACACAGTACTTGATCTTGTAATCTGTACTTGTGCTGTAAAAGCAACAAAGTGTTTCTTGTCCTTTGTGGAACAGATGGGGCAATTTTATTTCTCTCATTTTATCAAACTTCTTTGAACTTAAATTATTGACACCATCAGCTAATGCCAAAAAGCAGAAGAAATGTATTAGTTGTGACAGCTCTTTATTACTGGCCAGCGAGTTGTGACCAACAGAATTCCTCTGTGAGAGTCAATAGCACACAACTCAGGATTAGTGGGTATTGAAGCTTCAGGAGTTATGTACATTTTGATACCTGCTAATATGGGTTTTTCTTTCTTCTGTCCCCAGTTTATGCTGCTTCTTTTAAACAGTGCCAGTTTGCAATGAGATTATGGGATTAAATAAGTCTCAGTAACATTGCTGTATTCATTTTTTCCAATGGAAAATGTACATTTTCATTGAAAAAATAAAGTAATCTGGAAGAGTGGAAACAATATCTATTCTATACAGGCATGCAGTAGAAATAAATACAGTAGACAGAATGTCAGATCATAGAACTTTAGCCTGATCTATGAGGGCATTTGCATTTTATAGATCTCCATTTGTACTAAATGTGGCCAATTAAGAAAATTTAACTGTAACTTTATTCTCTTCTCCTCAGCAGTTCTAATTTTGAAGTAATAGTTGTAGCTTAAATAGGAAAAAATGCAAAGCTATGTGCTTTTCAGTTAATTTCAATTTCTTTAAGATACCCCTAAAGAATTAACTATACTTCATTTAGAAAAGAAACAGAAGAACTGAAAATCTTGGTTTTGTCATAGGCTCCTACCCAAAGTCGAGCATGTGAAGATTTAAAAATGGAATCACCACAGTGACTCCTGCTTCATTGGCATAGTACCAACATAAGCACCATCTTTTAAATGAGATCACTGAGCATGAGTAAATCTGCCATGCAAAATATCCAATGGTTACTTTTTGAAGCATGTTCAGAGAGAGCTAAAGCAACTGAAAGGGATAAATAGGAGGAAAAGAAGAAACTGCAGCAGAAGAAAGGCTTGGAGTATGTAACTCTCCTCTCAGCTTTTAGTAGCTAGAGTTCAGAAAACCTTTAACTATTGTACCTTTGATAAAAGTAACAAATTCTCTATCAGTAGCACTGCCTAATAATGTTCTATGTATACGTAGCTTATAAGACTGAAACATAGACTTATAAATTTTAAAGCTGTAATTTTAGGTCAGATTAATAGGAAATTAGTGGATGGGCAAGTGTTCTTTAGCAATTCATGAGCTACTTGTTTGGTCCACTTAATCATAACATACCCTTTGGAAAATCTTTCTAGATAAAAATGAATAAAATATGTAATTAATTTTTTTGATTCACTGTAGGTAGCGTGTACAGTATGCGAATGGTTTTGCATTCCCATCATTTAATTTTGTTACATGCTATTTTCTTCTACTGCTGTTTTTCATATTAAAAAAAATTGATATATTATCTTATCTTGATAATCTGCTAAGAATCATGACCTCTTCCTGTTGGAAATATCCCATAAACTATTTAAGGTGTTTCTATCAAATGGTTATCTAGTAGTTTTTAAAAAAAATATTTGGGTCTGCTATGAAATCCCAGCTAACAGAGACTGCTATTTTTGGAATATAGTATTTGAATAATGAGAGCAATCATTTATTTCACAGACTGAATTTTTTATTCTCTAGTTGCATGCTCTAAGAGGGATGATCCATGAACCAAGAAATTATTTGTATACTGAATCTCTTAGGAAATGTGCAATGCATTTGAGGATCTAAAAAAATAAAACATGAGGTGAACAACTCTGAAATCCATTAAAGCTTTACCAGGACTTATACATTGCTCCTTCCACTAACAAGTAAGTAGAGGCATGGCTGAGGCAGTTTCTGCAGAAGCCTTCACAGCATTCACAAGGCGTGGGGATGCCTTTTAATTAGGTTTTTCCTACATTTGTTTGTATATATTTCTTATTAGATCTTTCCACTCATTCCTAAAGTCCACTTTTGCAGTAGATGGAAACATTTTCTGTCTGTTCAAGTAGAGGCAGAAAATTGCAGAGTTCATCAGACGCAGGCTGCAGCAGACGAGCGCTCAACGTTTGCAGCAGAAAAGGGTTTGTGTGTACTAATCATCCACACCTACAACTCATCTCAACATACACAATGCCCTTGCTCAGATGTTATTCCATCCATCTTTTGGACACAACAGAGAAATCTCTGTTGCTTGACTCAGTAGCTCTAAGCTGGCACCCTTATTTGCACTTGTTCTTTTTCTGGGCAGACTTCAGTGTGATGAAAGTCAGTGATTTCAGACTCAGCAGAATAAGCTTGATTAGTCTGATTAGTCTGAACCAAGAAGTCTGCACCAAGTGAAGAATATCTAGACTCCTCTAATTTCCTCACATACTTGCTGACAACATCTTTAACAAGTCTGTTCATATCTCCTTGTTCTGATCAAGGAAATCCTAGAAAAACTCAAACACAAAAGGGAAGCATACAGAGGATGGATTAAGAACAAGAAGCTTCAGAGAAATACAACAAAATTGTCCAAGCAGCCAGGCATCAAGTTAGGAAAGTTATGCCCTGATATAATTAAATCTGGCCAGGGTTGTCACAGCCAAAATGAAAAGTATACCAAAAAGAGGTATGTCAGTGAAAAAAAGTAAAGCTAGGGAACTAGTTTTGCACTATGAAAGGAAGTGGGAGATCAGGTTAGCTGGGACACAGAAATGAGAGAGCTGGTTACCCAGGACATACAGATGAGGTACTCAATGGCTCTTTTCTCTTCAATCTTCACAGGCAAGTGATTCAAATTGCTGGGGGCAAAGGCAGGCACTAGATGAGCAAAGAACTCCACATAGTAGGAGAAGATTGGGTTTCAGACCACCTAGGGTACCTGAAAGTGCATAAGTTCACAAGTCCATGGGACCTGATGAGATGTGTCCATGGCTTCTGGGAGAGCTGATGGATAAAGTGGCTAAGCCACTAACCACCACATTTGAGAGGCTGTGGCAGATAAGTTCCCACTGACTAGAAAAAGTGAAACAGTTCCCCATAATTAACATCAGCCCAGTCTATGGCACACAGCAACCTCTCTGCTGTCTCCCAACTCTCCTTTACTTTACTTTACTCACTTTATCTATGGGAGTGGCAAAGCTGTAAGGGTGGCACTAGCTTTTAATTCCACTAGTGCAGCATTTGAAACTGGGGAGAGTAGATATGTGGAGCTAAAAGAAAGCACCAGATTTTACTGATGTTTTCTGGATGTCGTTTAAAGTAAGGCAGGCAATGTCTGGCCTCAAAACAGGCTGATCAAGGCTGCTTGATTTACTGGCCAGTATGACTAGAGAATCTGAAGATAGTAGTTTCTGTCCTATAAAAAACTGTTTTGAACATTTCAGTAAGAGTAAATATAATCTCTTTGAGTATCACACTGCTTTTCATTTCAGGCAGGCATTTATAGAGACTAACTGCTCATTGTCTTGTGACTTGTGTAATTGCTTTTACTTGGACGAATGAATTATGAAATACTGCCATTTTCATTTGGCAATTTTGCACAGCTATATATGACAGCATAACATAAAAAAAGGTATTGAAATGTCAAGCATGCTTATAAAACAAAGGAACAGCCTCTGAGTGGAGGGTGTATGATAGGAACAATTCTTTAGTGGTACTTTAGGGGAAATACTTTTTAAACGCAGATATACATTTTCCAGGTCTGACATATTTCCCTCTGTGCTCTTAAAATCTATGCAATCTTAAAATCTTGATGTACTAATACATCATGTAAGGTTTCAAAGCCCTTCTTTTATTTTATTTTTTTTTTTAAGAAGTAAAAACATTTCCTTATATCAGGTATTGGGATATTGGCAGTAGTTTAGAAAATACTTTATGCCAGCTACTGAACATGGATTTCTAGTTATGTGGTAGATTGGTTAGCTCAAATGTATGGGTGAACACACTTTATTTAAAATTTTAATTCCTGCTAGAACCAAGCTCTTAAGGTCTTAATCTCAGCACAAATAAATAATAAATGCAGCAAAACAATAAATGCAGCAAAACGCAGACAGTCAAGTGTGTGCATGTGTGCATCTAACAGCATTCTTCAGGTACAACCACAAGTCAAGTCTAGCATACCAATAGTAATAATTACTACCTCCATTTGTTATTTCACTGCCTTCTATGACATTCTTTGTAATTGTATTTTTTTTCTGGGCAATGGACAGCTATCAAAGCAAGAGAATTGCCCAGTGGCACTGCAGTGTATCTCTGAAGCCTCTCTGAAGAGAGCAGAAGGTATGAGAACTTGATGCACTTGTAAACAGATTAAACATTGTTGTCTTTAGCTCAGGTCATTGTATTTAACACTTTTTCAAGAATCCTGTTATTCATCTGGGTTCATCAAATGAGACATATGCACAGCACAGCTGGGACTGACTGACTGAGCACAGATGTGTATCTGCTAAATTGTTTGTGACAGCGACTGTAGTTAATTGTGATGGGTGACAGGTACGTTGGAGGCCAGTCAACTCCGTGAACTGTTGATTGGTGTGGTATGAGACATGGTATATATTAACAGCAAGTGGACAATTTATGTCACCCATGGCTGAAAATTCAAATCAAGTGCAGACAAATAAAGCAGACTAGAGCTGTTCATAACCCTTTTCCTTGCTTCTGCTTTCTTGCTGTCCTTAATATTAAAACAATGTGATAATGTTTATTTCTCATAAACATAGAATAGTTTGGTAAAAAAGTTGTAACTTTTTCACTGGAACCATCATTATTATTGCTGCTGCTATTATTATCTGTAGAAAAAAACTCAAAAAAACTGCTTTGGTTCAACCCACACAGTTTCTTCCCAGGGTTTCATTTGTGAACTCAATCAATATGCAATTTTATTTACAATTTATCTGTGTCTGTTTCCTTAGACTAAGTCTTTGTGCCTTTTTTTCTCCTCCTTGCTACCAATTCTCCCTTATTAAAGTAGTGAAACATCAAATGAACTTTTTCTTTTCTGTTGTGAAATAAAAGCTGTGCCACAATCACATTTAATTTTTCTAAAACTGAATTTGGAGACCTTGAGATAGAATTGTAGACATAGATGATCCAGTAAGAACCAGACGTGATAGATTTGGAGAAGCTCTGAAAGAAGCCCTGTTAAACATTATTATCAGCAACAGAAGTTTGTGTTAACTGTGCTTAGGACTTAGACACTGGATGAAGCAGGGCTGTCAGACCCATTTTTGGGGACAGAAACATTTTGACTCAGGATTCTTTCCTTTTTGTATAACTTGAGTGGTACAGAAGTCACTTGGAGGTTTCCAAACTAAACACTCTACAGATCCCATAGCCTGCTTTCTATTAGTCTACCATACCACTGAAATTTAACTTTTTTCTGTCACTATCTGGTGCTAGTCCTCCAATTCAATGCCAGTTTTATCAATTAATGTTTCCAATGTTACAAAAATTGTAGCTAACTAGATAAGAGGGCTATGTGTGTGAAATTCTCAGCAGAAAGGATGGGCACAAATAGAAAAAAAAGTTGTCTCTATTTAGTTGCATAAAAGACTCTATTTTCTTACTTCATCTAAGCCCCTACAATTCCTGAAAACAAACTGGGTATCCTACCAGGAGAATGTGGGATTATATCAGTCTGCATAATTTTTATGTGAGGTAGATATTTATATCTCTCATGTATGTTTCCTTCCCTCATATGATTTCTGCTTAAACAGATGGTCTGAAGGTCTGCCTTGGGAATCCAACCATTGTTTCCACTTAAGGTAATAGGAAACTCACACTGCTGTTTCTTAGTTCCTAGACACAAACTTTGAGCAATATCCCTTTCTCCTCTTCTTGTACCAGAACTTTTAAAGCCTCCTATGGCTACTGGTTCTTCAGTAGTTCATTGGGATTCATGATTAACATGACATTGTAGTGGGGTGAATTTTTAATTTTTACAGTATTCCTCTGTGTCAGCTCACATCACTCAGTAACAATCATTACTCATGTGGTTTTCTTTGTCTGAAAAGTACAGCAGGGAGGTGGAGCCTACTTGCACCTTAATCTTCTACTACAAAAACACTTCTGATGAGATGTGCTTCTGTGATATTCAGTTAGAATGGATTGACATAGAAAGCATGGGACACATATCTTACACTTTTGTAGCATGGTCTCACAAACTGGAGAGCTGTAGCAGGACTGCCATATGTGCAGTCATTTATCACATCAAGTTTACCTACAGAGGCCATTTTCTGCAAGATGTAGTTTTAGCAGAAGATGCTGAGTTAGATGGAAGTCTTCCCCAAAGAGTCATGGAGGTCGCAGTGTCAGTATAAAATTAGCATAAATTTCCAGCCAAAGGAAAGAATGTTTCCACTGCTCCTTCTCTATCCACACTTCTCTGTGGTCTAGAGATGTTACACCAAGGACAGCAGGTAGATACTGCGAAGAACTGAACTCCATGCCAGTAATATCTGAGCACTGAAACATTAGAGAGTTTCTAAAAATTGTAAGGAAAAGCAAGTTCTGTGCTACTGACATTATTTGCCTGCTGTTCCAGCTAGCTCATACTCACTATGTTCTGATAAGTGCTCCAAGGCCTGGAGGCTTTTAAAATTCTGAAGACTTCCAGAAAATTGTTCTCTCAGTACAATGCCAGGTACACTGTAAGAGGTCAGAATGGATAAATTCAAAGTTAACTTTCCCATCTGCATTTTCACATTATTTGGTTTCAAAAAGAGGGATTGAGCTGAAAGGTTTATTAACATCTAAATAATATGTGCCAGAATGACATTTACATTGGGCTACAAGATTAGAATAAACTGAAATTAAATACTGTTATAGAGGTCTATAGACTTGTGTCTTTCTTGGTGTTAAGGTGAGAGATTTATCCTCCATAAAGCAAGACTCAAAATGAGACTCTACAGAAGTTTTGAAGAATTATGTGATTTGTTCCCTGTCAATGGCCAGAAAAACATCATCAAACACCATCATCTCTTTTAGTCTTATAGATTACCTGAGGGGAGAGGAGGTTTTTGTTGCTACTATCTGATATGATAGCTGTGTGGCACAGCTCTCCACATTTCCTTATCCTTTTGTCCGGGCAGAACTGTTCTTCTCTATCAATCTGCATCTGGTCCAGGTGGTGCAGCTGCAGAGCACTGATTGCACAGAAGAGCACCAGGATGGCAAAGATAAACGTACTTGCACAGTGAAGCTTGCAAAGTGGCATGCCCTTCTGAGTACATTATATAGGAGGCTCAGTAGGGGATAATTAAACATCAAATCTGTGTTTCTTTGAGGTGTGAAAACAGTGGTTTGAGACGGTGAAAGAGAGGACACTGGCCACATGCAGAGCAGAGTGAGTCTTCTATTAAAGCCAGAGGGAAAAGGATTCCTCAGAGAGAATGAAACACAAATGCTTTTACATGAGGTTGAATTTTTAAGGAAAAGGGCAGGAGTGCCCAGCCAGGGCCAGGTTGCTGTCTGTTGTTATGGCAACAGAGGGAGAATCTCCTATGTAAGAGGAAAGAGTGGAGGGTGTGGGAGGGCAGAAAAGAAAATGGTTTCAGAAGGAAGGCAAGGGGGTAGGAGTTTGCAAATGGAAAGAGAACAAAGCTAACTGTCAAGGTCAGGCAGAAATGCATCTATGCCCATGATGACTGAAATGCCCTCAGAGACCTTGTGCACAGCCATTCCCTTTGTGGGTGGGCAGATTTGCTGGGGTCACTGGCACAGTCATCTGGCAGAATGCCACTGCAGTGCCCTGTCCTCCCACACCCACTCCAGCTGAGGGCTTACATCTGCCTTTGTTCACCGCCTCAATGGGCATGATACTTTCAGGAAAAACTCTTTTCATTGCCTAGGACCCCTGCATCTGCTATCTTTTTAATAAATTGAACTGATCTCAAACAACACATTTTATTTACTTCTTGAGGTATGTTAGGAGATGATAGTCCTTCAGCATGGGAAGATCCCTTTTTCCCCAAGGATCAGGCATTCTAGACAGAATACTACTCCCAAGGTGCCCCCCAAAAATTCTGACTACTGAAATTTTTGTCAGAAATAATGTCTTGATATATGATGGGTCCATAGAGAGAATTATTCTTGTAGCAAAGCAATCCAGTAGGAAAGAATGGAAGTGCAGTAAGAACCAGACAACTGGCTGGCCAGGGATGCAACTTAATACTTTGCTAAACAGATTCAAAATGAAATCTCTATGCTCAGTGCACCAGAAGGAAGCATTACAAATCAGGACTAAGCAACACAAAACTAAGACTTTCTTTCAGTTTTCATAATAAAAATCAAAGAAAAATAATGAACAAACTAGTGAAACTTTCCCAAAGGGAGATTTCTGTTCTCTTTATTTTTTCTCCCTTTCTTTCCTGAATAAAATGTTCATGCTAGTCAGGCTGTTCATAAGTCAGTGCTGTTGTGAGAGCATGGCTGTCCCTGCTCCTCTAGCACTTTTGAACTGGCTAGCCCATTTCTATCAAATCTGACAGAGAGATAGAGTTTTGAGATGTTACACTCTTACAAGTTCTGTGAAAATTGTTAGCTAGGGGCAAGAAAAAGGCTACAGTGATACCTACACTGAGGAAAAGACCCGAGTATGAACTGCACCATTACTGAATACACACATTTATTGTGTTGAAGAGTGTAGATAGGAGGGAGAGGTTATAAATGTTTTAATTCTTGGAAAAGCTTCAATCAAAGTTTGAACTTTATTAGACACTATCTAGCTTTCATTTTCCTTCTCTCCCTCCACATATGAGTTCTCTAGTGTTTAATAAGGATAGGAAACTTGCTGCAGGCTTAGTTTACTTCATTTAAAAAGCCATTTGATGAAACACAAATCATTTGAAAACACAACTCTATTAGTTGCAGTGTTTGTAGAACTATTTATTATTTAAAGCAAATTATAGTTGCATTACGTTGTCTCAAAAAAAGTTCTCAAGACCTGCCCATTGTCTTCCTATTACTCTTCATTTATTTTCTCTCTCTTGTCTGAAGTGTTCTTTTTTTTTCCCAGATTTTTCCCTTAACTGCAGTTTCAAATCACACCCGTGGAAGATAGTGTGAATATCCTTCTCTTCTTCCCCGCAAATATTCAAGTTTGAAATGCAATTTCAGTATGAACACCAACAGAATTCTAAAGACAATGTCTTGAATCTTACCTCACCAAGTCATGCAAAATTCTTTTTACTTAAAATAAAATATCCCTTCTTCTCTCGTGTAGCTCCTAAAGATCTCTTAAGCCTCTGCAGTACTAGTTTAGCCTCCTGGTCCATTATCATCAAAACCATTTTTTTGTGGGGGAAGCCATAGAATTCAGTGTCCTCTTTGTATCACTTTATGCTTTCCTCACTTTATTTTTCAAAACCGTACTAATGTTGATTTTATATGGTTTTAAATTTCATCAAAAGATGTGCCTACATCTACTGGTTTCTACTTTCTCAAAACCTACAGTCAAAAAAAGATTGATAGAGTATTTGGACCACTTGGACTAAAATAAAAAATTGCAGAGGGAATGTGGAGATTTGCAGCTGGGTTGTCAAATTTTGAGGACTGAATCAGTTCAAGTGATGGCTTGATGAAGACTGGCTTTCACCTTCAGAAGAGATAACACTCCTCAGGATGTAGTATCCCTGATGAACTACAATCTATTATACTGTTAATTAGACAGCAAGAAATTAAACATAAATCATTCAACAGAATACAGTGATATAAAATCAATTAAGTCATTGCACTGGAAAAAAATACTAAGTGCTCTACATTAGGGAACATTATGAAAGAGAGCATCAATTTTAATAAACTTTTGTTTGATGTTTGATACAGTTATTCACACAGGTTTTAGAAGATTTGAATTGCGTTAAGGTCTTTGATTTTGAATCAGGAAAAGCACTTCTAATATCAGCTAGTAGGTGTAAATAACCAAGCAAGCACTGACCATTGTAGTTACATGAGTTAAGGACCAAATTCAGAAATAACTAACAGTTATCTAACTGTGATCATTTTCATCATATTCCACCCATGTAAAAGGTGCAAGAAAAATTGAAGCCTGGCTTTTGAAGACATAAACACTAATTTTTCCCTTATCTGCAGTGAGACAACCCATGAAGTTTAATTTCCAGACTCATGTTAGAAGCAGTCTAAATTTGGTTGTTATGCAAGAACTGAAAAATTAATGAGTTCTCTGCAATTGCTGTAGGTTGTCTGTTTCACACTCACTCTGACAGTGGGGTCTTGACAAAGTTCCCCATTTCCTCCATCTCCACTTCGCTAGCTTATTCATTTTCACTCACCCTTCCAAACAAAACACGACTTTAGACTTTTCCATTTTGTTTTAACAAGATTTCAGATATGAGAAACTAGGTGAACTTCCTTCTGGAAGCAGACTTTAGGAAAGAGGAACAAACCCATGTTCTTTACTCAGTCAGTAGAAAAACACTGGTGAGCTACAACTTCAAAACCTAGATCTCTCCCTGGAAGACTTCATCATGCTGCTTCAGGACTGATTTAGAAGTTAATTGCTCAGGTTAGTTAATAAATTCTTCATTTTACTTTCCAGAAGCATCTAAGTTGGCACTGACCAAGTGTTTTTGTCATGTATCATAACTCGCAGCTCAAAATCAACGCTAAAATCAATATCAAATATGTCTTTCATAAATCTACTCAAGCCACCATTTAAACAGATATGTACAATAACTTTATTTGTCTTGCAACATCTACTGGGATTTTGCTTGTAATTGTATCTATGCTCCCCCACACACATACAAGTCTCTTTCTACAAAATTGCCTATGTAAAATATTACACCTAAGGGCAATTTTTAACAGTTTCTTTGCATTCAAACTTTCTGCCAGTGCCCACAAATTAAAATCTACAATTGCTGCTTTTTTAAGTTTTAAAATTTATTTAAATGTTTCCTAAAATCATTCATTATTGTGGTTTTTATTAGCAAATATGCTGAAAACAACCTGTCATTAGATTTAATGAGGATTCCATATGCCAGTTCAGTATACAAAAACAAATTAAGTCTATAATTAACTTATTAATTCAATGCAGCACTAATTCTTAGAATTTTATCATTGCTTTCTGTAAATGGAAGTTTTAAATTCACAGCCTATCTTTAGTACTTGGGAATAGCTCCTGGAAACATGACAGCTGCTTCCCCCTCCCTGTCTCCCCAATTATACTGAGAATCAAACCATTAATGTACTCAGGAGCAGTAAGGTAATTATATGTTTTAGTAGGTTCATTAACAGCTCTGAAAATATATTTCACTATAAAATAATTTCAGTTCTCTTCAAATTGTCTAGAACATGAGGAATTTTTGGTAAGAAAAGGCTAAGGTACTATGTTTCTTTACTTTAGACAACAACCTCTTACAAATCAGTGCTAAATGATGCACAAAAATCCCTTGGTATCTTAAAGAGGGAAAAATTACATAGGTAAACAGATAAATCTTTAGTACATTTGTCTTTATGGGAGCAGCTCCTGCTGTTGGTCTCTAACCTGGAGGGCATTATTCTTTTCTAAATTGCCAGAAGTGTCTCTCAGCTCAGTGATAAATAGAAACCACTGAAAGAAATAACGTTCATTCTAACACACAAGAACTTTCCAGACAGACATTGGCCTCTGAGAACAAACACTTAGACAAAATAGATTAGTTGCAGTTGCAGAATATATCACTCTGGTTCCCTACAAACCGGCATTATCCCAGCTGTGCAAATAAGTGCCTTTATGCCAATCATTAAGTAATAAATACATTTAAGAGAGAGTCTAAAACTTTAGGAAAACACAGGAAAAGGTCTTTATATATCAGTTATTTTTTTGTATGAAGCCAGTGATGTATTCCCAGCACTACTTTAAAAAGTCCCTAATGAAGTAGATGCTTTTGTTGTTATTTTGTGATAGAAAGTTCCCTTTGTCACACAATTAATGATACGAAAAGAAACAAGTGCTACAGAATTGCAATTAAAAGTACTAGTTTAATAATAGAACAAAAAACTCCCTGGAAACTTTCTCTCTTATTTATAGTTTCACCTGAAGCACATACGCTAAGGCAGAATTTTGTTTGTTTCTGGTTATGCTGGAGTAACGTGCTATGCTGTTTGTGTTTTTCCTCATTAATTGTTTGAAAGTCTGACAAAATGAAAACTGTCTTGGAAAATACAGTTATTCTGCTTTGTCTGCTAGATGCACAGCATATGGATTGCTTTTAAGAATTGATGTGAATAGTAATTTGGGGTCATTTTTTCATGCAGTCAGAACCTTAGGAAGGTGTTGTGACACTGCCAGCTATCTTCCCCACTTCCTTTACTCTGGCCACAAGACTCTAGAAGTTCAAGTGCCTGGGATGGGTTCAGCTATCCAGCACCATTAGAGCAACCCTACCCTAACTATTTATCCTGTCTGAAATTTTTCTTTAAGTAGCAGAAGCAGTTAGGCAGACAGAGCCTTCCTTGCTCCTGGAGCAAGCTGTGTGTTGGGAGGTTTATTTTATGAATGGGGGAAGCTGCAGCAAGCAGAGCAGTGAGTCCAGGCAGGGACATAGAAGGGTGGGGGGAAAAGATGACATTGTGGCCACTGCCAGGAGAAGAGATGGATGCTGGATGTATCAAGGAGCAAGTAGCCTGCTAGAAGTCGTGGAATGGGTATGAATGTAGCTGACAAAATTGTACATCTGCATGTCAGTTTCTTTCCCAATAGAAGTTGTACTTTCTCTCTGTCATCACTAGACTCTAAGTACAGCCCCTTTTTTTAGCCACAACATTTTTTGTTTCGTTTTGTTTTAATTTATACAGAATTCAGTACAAAATCTGTACTTCTATTGGCATTTGGGTTGAATTAATGAGATGGATTTTATCTAGGACTACATGTTTGAGAAGCTCTCCTTATTTTTCCTCTGTGTATGCACTTCACCTGAAGGACGTGCTGGAAATAGAAATGCCCCTTTTTTGTTTCTGGTACAGAAACATTTATTTTTCTACAAAATCGTCTTTTTCTAGGAACTGCTCAGTATGCATGCATAACCTTTTAATTTATTTGATTAAAATATTAAAAAAACTACTTTTATAGTAAATTCAACTTACTAATTCAATATTATTATTTCCTATAGTTTGACAGTTGGTTTAGGGCAGCGTGAATAAGTATTGACTCCAAAACAGTCAGTGGTCTTGCTTTCTTCCTACATCTGTCTGTAGATCTCAAAGCAAAGGGCATATTGAACAGGCTTAGAACTTATCCTTAAGCACTCTAACAGAAAATTCATAAAAGATATTGAAGAGGCTTGGGGAGGATCAGAAGCAGGTGGACATCAATGGGAAGGGAGGACACACACTCTTCTGTCTTCAATTTATGTCAGTGCAAATTTTAATTAGATGAAATGGATTCTTAAACCTGCGTGTTAGATCCAGGTCCAAAATGTAGAACAAAGGAAATGTCTGTTTGAGTTCCACAGGCTTCTGAAGCAGCCTGCAACCTTCCCTGACCCGGTTTCCTGAATCTTTCTCCAACAAAGTAAATATGACAACCATGCTGACTGGGGCTTTTTCATTTTCTGGGTGCTGCAGATTTCATAAAATTCTATTTGCTCTGTCTTCATCACTTTTGATCAGCTTTGCACATTTTTGTTTTACATTTTTTTGTCCTTCCTTTCATGTTCATTTTCTTGTTATCTTTTCCTTCCATCTGCTCTGGAGTACAGAATCAAAGTCTTTTCTCCTATTCACTTTTTTCTAGATTTTCTCGTCTAACTTTTCTCTAGGACTATCAATCATTTCAAAGACTACAGTAAAAGTTTTATAATTCTCTCTAACTATATACATCTGCTAATCATACTTTCAAAATAACACATAGGACATTTCTCTTGCCGACTGTGTAGTACTGATTCATATTCATTTACTCCATGTCTGATTGTAATTAATTTAGAAATAGCTGAGCCGGTAATAAACCAGCTTTGAAAATTGTGTCTTCACAGACTCCCAAAGTCACCTGTGAAATTATGGAAATATTTATTTTCACTGAGGCCTGAGCTGTCATACTGATGCTGCTGCATGCGCTGCTATCTGGAGCTACTCTTAGATTATCCATGAAATCCATTCTCCTGGATAACCCATCAACCTAGGCACTTATTTCCACATATCAGCATCATTGCACACTAGTAAAGGAGATAATTCTGTAGTTTCAAACTCAGGTTTATTAAAGATGTGATAGTATAGCTTCTATTTCTACTAAAATCCTAAAGACCCAAGGGAAAATTCACATGATATAACTCAATAGTTTCAAAGACAAGTTTATTAAAGTTGTGATAGTACCTCTTCTGTATCCACAAAAGCCCTGAAGACCAAAGGGAATATTCTTGTGAAAATCACATTTCACCACCAAGTAGTTTGGCATAAGTCTTTTCTCAATCAATAAAACAGAGTGACTGGAAATGCAACAGGACATGGGGTTTGCAACTGAGGAAAGGGAACTCCTCATGGACTTTGCAAATGAAGAGAGGATGTTCAATATATTTAACATGATTGGCTTAAAATATTGGTTTTCTGATGATTTCACAAAAAGAGAGATAGGAAATAGGAAAACTAACACAGGTAGAAAAAAACGTTCTGTCACCTCATCCAGGTTTTCCTCAGGTTACCAAAGAACACACAGGAGGCCAACAGAGAAGAAAGATTTGGCAGCAGATTTATTAAATATTTTCAGAGAGAACCAGACTAGGTTTGGTTTACATTAAATTGAAGTCAATATAAAGATGGGAAGAGTAAGCACAATATGATTTCCATCCTGAAATAAGTTGATGTTTTAAAGTAAAACTTAATCTGCTCATCTTAAGTCAAATAAGTGGATGAAAGAATGAAAGAAAGAAAGAAAGAAAGAAAGAAAGAAAGAAAGAAAGAAAGAAAGAAAGAAAGAAAGAAAGAAAGAAAGAAAGAAAGAAAGAAAGAAAGAAAGAAAGAAAAAGAAGGGGATTTGGACCTTCTTGTCAATATGTTTTCTTGACTCTTATTGTGTGGGTTATTATATGCTGCTGCGTACAACATACTACTTAATGAAATAACACAACCCAGATCAAACTGCTTCAAACAAAAAAATCTTGAAATTGGAAGAACAAAACTTGAAGTTTGTGGTTTAGGGTATTACTAGTACAAATTCAAGAGCAGGTTTGCTAATTACCATGAATTTTTTTCTAAATGAAGATAATGAAGCACTACCTTTTGGAATCTAACTGCAGTTGAAGAGACAGAGAGAGAGAGAGAGAGAATGAGAATGAAAGAAAAATACACCATTTTCTAGGAAGACAATTATGTTTCCATAAGCTTCTGAGATACACAGATACACAGGGGTACAGTATTGTTGGAGTGGGGTAGAGAATTTGATAGGCAATAATCTAGCTGCTGCAGCTTTTCTATACATAAATAGATTTTAATAAGTCACTTTTGATTAGTACCTTCAGCATTAGCAAGATTGACCTTATTAGGTAAGCAATATTTTTATTGAAACTAGGTTTTGAAATCCAAACTCCTAACTTGTACAGATCTATCTCTGGACATTTGACATTCTAATTCTATATTCAAGTTTACTAAATTCTATTTGCTAAAAAAGCTTTATGAAATGTTTATTTTCTAAAAAACCTATGGTAATACATAGTATTTAAAATAATATCAAATTAAATTAGGGTTGATCTTAACTAAATAATAGTGATTTATAAATTATATTGTCAAGTTTACAACTTCTTTAAGATTTTCCTCAGCATAATAAACTTTAGGACAAGGGTAAATGGGACCCAACAAAATTGCTGTCATATGCAGTTACTGAGCTGTAATGTTTCATCAAAACTGAATGTGTGTTGTAACAAATTTAATATGGTCTAGTAAAACTTTGGAAACCAGCTTTTTCAATTTTCTTTGGAACCCATGCAGCCCCTGACAATAACCAATTCTCAGATGATTTCAGACAAATTAATTCATTTACTAGAAGACATTTCTGCAGATAAGTAGATGTGAAAACAGTGATTATGTTTGTTTAGAAAGGAGTTGACTTCATCTGTATCCTGAGGAGTTGAAAGCTCCATTTACCTCCTTTCCATGCAAACTGGAAGCAACAGAAAAGAGTAATTCTAGGCTAGAATTAGTGAAGAATTAGGAAATACATCTATAGTCTCATAGCTCTTCAGTATGAAGTTGCTTCCAGATGACTAAAATTGTAGATAAAAGTGTGAGCAGACCATCCTCAATATAATTGATGTATTCCCTTAAGTGCACTTATTAATCCAAGAATAGGCCTGGCCTAACTTGGCAAGATGGCTTTCATACCAAAGTTGGCACATGTATTTCTACTGCCTGTCTGGATTTGTAACTATATCCTACTTTAGAATTTTAACATTTTTCTAAATAAAAACTAATTCTTTTTCTTCTTAAGTAACAAAGCAATGTCTTGTGTAATCACTAAAATTGTACAAAGATCATAAAAATGTTTATCTCTTTCCTTCAGGTGAGTTACGAAGGGAAAGGAAACTCAAGGTAAAGCCCAAACAATTCATGCTATAGGACAAATCAATGTCACCATAACCTGTGACCTGGTGTGTGATGCACTACAAGTTACCTGCAGAGACAGGTCCACAAGCCTGACTTCTTACTGTGAGAGTGAGTACTGTAGTCTCACCTAGCAAACAGTTAGGACTGTTAGAACTCAGGTATGACACCATTGACTTGTGAATAAAAGGTCATAAAATGTTATTAATTTTTATTGATTTTTTTGTTTCTTTTTCTCTTGATGGTGGTCAAGATTGTATTAGATAGAAAGATGAAAATTCTGTTAAAATATAATATATAATTAGATAGTATATAACTGAATTTTATTTCCAAGTGGCTTTTATTGCAGCAGTCAATTTATATGTTAATATTAGAAAATCCTTTACCTGCTTCCTCATTTGCCATAATGAATTTTTTAAGGAATATTTCAAAATTTTGAATGAAAAGATACATAGAAACATAAATTATTTATAGTCATAAAAGCATACAATCCTCAAGGCTGAAAGAGCCCTTTAAGATCATCAGGTCCAGCTGATCTGAGCTGCAACTGCTGTAACCTGTAATCTACTAAACCACATCACCCAGCTGCACCATTCCAGGCCAGCTGTAGGTTTAGGAAGCTGTATTTCAGGAAAACAAACCCCCAGTGTTCATATTGATATTTTAAATAGGATGGTGAGAGCACTCTCCACAATCAGGTCTTGCACTATTTACATATTTTGATTTTATTAGCACTGTTATAGTAGATTAAAAAGGCCTCAGAGAACTAGAGTGGTGGATATTGCTTCTTATCTGTATTATCCCTGTGATCAGATTTTCTAGAATAATGCCTTGAAAATCTCTGCAGCTAAATTTAGAAACTTTTAAATAGGCACATTTAGTTCCAAACCTAGAATTTCTCTCCTGCATTTACTCTCTCTGCATGTGCATTATGTTGTTAGATTCTTCCTAAGTTGTACAAGAAAGTATTGATCAAGCTATTTCGTCATTAATTGACTCGTATCCTTGTCAATTTGAAACTAGTTTGTTGGTACAATAAACAGAACCTGTGAAAAGCAACATTGTTTTGGAAAATGGTAATTTCACTCATCCTGGCTTTTCTTAAACATTTTTGAATAGGAAGAAAAATCAAGAACCTTCTCAACTGTACCTTTTTTTTCCCTACACATGTGAATGAATCCTGACTTCTCCCTACTTTGACAATGAGTATTACATTTGAAAATAACTTTTCAAAACTAATAATATGCATCATATACAGTTATATGTATATTAAGCTTTCTGACTTTTCCATTCAATTTGATGCATTTTTTAGACATTTGCCAGGACTTAGACTTTTTATAATAATCTGAAAAGGACAGGCTCTGAAACTTACTACAGCAGAGCCACATTAAATGTAGCCAGCAATAATGCAAAAAAAAAAAAAAAAAACCAAAAACCCAAATATTTGTTCCATTTCTTTTCAGGGACATAACTTCAAAGGAAAAATTATGAAAGCACATTTAAGTTCACTCAAACTGATGTAATTCCAAGCTCCCTGGTCACAAAGGCTGCTTATTCTCAGAGCTGATCTTGCATATGTTAATAACATTATCTAGAGATCATGAAGAAAAGACAAGTTCTTTGCTTCATGCAGCTATACCCCTTTCAATCAACCTCATGCTGAGAACCATTTATTACCATAACATATGACACAGAAAATCTTAAGAGGCAGTAAGGGGCAAATTTTCAGATTATCACATGCCATTCTAGCTGTGACTTTCTCATTAACTTTAAAAGAATCATGTGGCTTAGACCAGCTCAAAGCTCTGAAATAGACCCCTACACATGCCCCAGAATAAACCTTTACAAACATAATAATTTTCCATATTTCACTTAATCTCTATAAAATAACAGAAGTCAGCAACTAAGAAGACTGTCCTCATATGGTGTTTGAGGTGACCTTGTAGTAGGCATGGGGACAAGCTTCAGCTCTTCAGCAATTCCAAGCCAGGAAGGGAGATAAGAGAAAAGAAACTTTGGCCATAAGGCACCATTAATGATCCTACACTACAGTTAGCTGTGCTAGTTTATTTCCTTTGACTTAAAGAAGCTTGCAAAATGCAGTTAATGAGATTTTTTTTTTTTTTTTAATCCAGACATCTAACTGAAGTAACGTGGACATAAAGGAACAAAGCTTTATTAGACAGGCACCTTGAGATAGTGTACAGCTTTATGCACTCAAAATGAGAATGTAACAATGATATGCCACCCTTTTTATCCTTTCTCCTCAAATGGAAAGTTTTTTACTCCTCTCTACCCAAACCTTGCTGTCTATTACATGCTCAAAGGCCATAATTTCAAAAATAGGCTTTTGAGAAAAGAACATAATTAGTCCAGTACAGCTGGTATAAAAATTACTGGCAGGAGTAGTAGTATCATTAAAAAATTGGAACTAAAGCACACCAGCTATACTCCAGGGCAAGTTGAACACACAGAAACTCTAGTAAATATTTTAGCATCCAGGATAGTACACACTCAGGGCACCCAATTTTTTTTAACACTACTGATCCAGACTCAACAGAAAGTCACTTCTGCCAAAATGGAACTATAGTGCATTCTGGTTTACATAACTTTAGTAAGGTGATTTTCTTTGACTCCTACATAGAATTAGACTGCAGTAGAAAAAAAGGCAAGTTTGCCCCGGAGTCATGCAATGATATTAGAATTCCAGTTTTTATTTCAGCTATTTTCTCCTCTAAGAGAAAAGCCTTTGAAATTATGAACTGGAATGCAAACTAATTTGTAATAGCTGTGTGACTCTGTAGGGAATCTAATACAGTAGCTATTTTGGATAAGACATATCCCTTTTTGTTGTGACCTTCTTAGAATTATTTAAGAGCCTAGCCTGGGATGCTCTTAGAACTGAGATGCCTACAACCAAAATTACACTTCTTGATATGTCCATTTAGATGCCTAAAAAATTTGTGCTTCTAGAGCTGTTAGCATCTTATGTTTAATTTTCAAACTGCTTGAGGTCTAATCCTAGCCACATGTGCACCATTTTATTTAAGGTCAAGCAGTTTCTGACTCTGCTAGAGACAAAATGGAATTTCTGTACCTGAAAGGTCTGAAGGTGTTAATCTGGCAATTATATTTTGGATTTAGCTATCTGACATCAAAATCCCACAGAGTGCCAATTAATACATTAACCTAACCACTAGAAAAAAAAAAAAGCTTGAGCTTGGGTTAGGTGATCTTCATGATCTTCAGCTATTCAGTTCTCCACAGTGATGAGAACTGCTTAAGTGAAAAGATAATTCCTGACTGAAGTTTTCCTATATTGCTTCAAAAAGCTGGAGATTCACTAGGCGAGAAGGAAAGAGTTTCAGGAATCTCATGGGTTAGATACACAGTTTGATTGCTCTTGCTTGTTATTATGCTAAATATCCATAAGAGAAGGAGCAGCAGCCGAGGAGGGGGAGAGGACAAGGAACCACAGTACAGCAATGAATAGTGGCTGGTTCCAGTGGTCAGTCAGGAGGCACTGAAATGAGCAGTCCTTGATTTCAACCACACTGTACAGATGTGTTGCAGAAAGCCTACATATTGCAGTAGACCCAAAATATCTCTTTGTTTAAAGCTGGCTTGGGAAATCTTAGCCAAAAATTTATTTTAGAAATTTTTTTCCCCTCCTGAATCAATTTTGCTTCAACTTCACTTCTGTTTATTTGTCTCTTCATTCCATCAGCTTTCTTGTCCTTTCTTCTCCTTTACTGCATATCTTTTTAAATGTTCGTATATTTTCTCCCCCATCTGTGTCTTTTGTGTGTGAACATTATTATCCTTGTCACTGTATTTTTACTGCTCATGAAAAATAAACACTTGAGAAATAATCACTGCACTGTGGCCAAACAGAAGGCAATCCTTCCTGTAAATACTACTTTTGTGTAATGGACATGGTCAGACCAGTGCTAGAAATGTAGTGAGAACAATTCATCTACATCAGTTTTTCCTCTACAGAGACGTTGCTGTGGTTTTTTCATACTTTAAAATCCATGTAGAATTTATCTTTTTTCCCCTCTCTTATTTTTTTAGGTCTTGCTCTTTCATACTTCCACTTTATGAAAAACAGGCTTCTGTCATACAGACTCTCTCAAAGTCATCATTCATCCATGTGTTAAGACGTCTGCGAGCTTTCTTTTCCTACATCAATGACACGGTTTTCTTTTGACTCTAACACTTTTTGTTCTTCCTATTTTATAATGCATGCACAGTTGTGTTATAAAGACTCATCAAAGTCACCACTGTTCTACATTTATCTGCATTGAACTGGCTTTGTCATTTATTAGTCTTTAAAATGTTCTTTATATTTTCTATCTGGTTACATTCTCCTTCATTATTTACTGTTCCTCTATCATCCCTTTCTGATTCACATTACTCTGCTCTTTGACTTGAAAATTCTGGACCTAAAATACTTGCCACTAAATCTTCAAAGTCAAAAGTCTTAGCACTGATTTTATTGTAAGTTAGTAATGTAACATAAATTAACATTATTTGAATAAACACGCCCATTCCTGCTTTGGGAAGCTAAAAACAGGGTTTTGAAGCACTGGGTGAGGGTATGTTAATGAAATCCCCGTTGATTTTGGGGGGAATGGTACTGCTTAACTCCTGAGGTATACTTTGGCACCTTAAATTGAGGATCTAACACACATTTAATAAAATTACTGCCCACTCCAGATCTCAACTGCTAAATTCTGCCCTTAAGCCATCATGTCACTTCCATTGTTTTGGTGTGTGACATGCCAAAGCAAAGGGGAAGTTTTGCCTACAGCATACACAATCAGACTTCAAAGAGCAGACATTTTAACTCTGGATTGTTTAACAGTTATTGGAATTAATCACAAGCATAGATAAGACAGTAAATCTCCTAAATGCTTCATATTTTTTATGCATCTCTTATGATGATAGCAAGCTTTGCTTAGTGTGCTCGTCAATCCCTTTACTCTGGGAAGAGAAAATACTTCTGTCTCGTTTATTAGATACTCTGTCATTTAGTCAGTGGTAGATGACTCTAGAAAAAGTAGTTCCACCTGGTAAGGCAGCCTGTAGGAAAGACCTGTGACATTACACTTAATTAATATAAAACCTATGAGGCAAAGAAGCAGGTAAGAAAATGTATTTACACAGAAAGTATATTTGAGAAGATTTTCATCCATATTGGAT
This sequence comes from Urocynchramus pylzowi, assembly GCA_013397555.1. Lineage (NCBI taxonomy): Eukaryota > Metazoa > Chordata > Aves > Passeriformes > Fringillidae > Urocynchramus > Urocynchramus pylzowi. Next base: position 403,246 of record VZRH01008737.1, on the reverse strand, counting down.
TTTTTTTGCTCAGTTGTGAAGTTTACTGAAAACACTGCCAAAATCAGTCTTGTGCTGTAGTCTTAAAGAGCACTAAACACTGACCAGTAAAACAACTTCCTCATAAGCCCTGCAGATGCAATAGATACTCAAGACTTTTCCTCTACAGTAGCTGCTCCTGGTTTTGGGTATATGTCTACAGTCCACACAGTCCAAGAGTTCATCAGCCCAAACAGTGAAAAAGAAAACTATATTAGTAACATTATTTTTTGTGTGGGTGTTTTTGCATATTGGAGTTTTTTATATTTTATTTTGTATCCTCCTGTGGTCCTAAAGTACTTTTAAGAAGATGGAAGGCATCTCACTTCCTTTTCTGTGTCTCATTTCAACTATTTTTTCTCTCAAAATTTCTTATTTATTTATTTGTCAGATTGTTATAACCAGGTGTCATGGTTTATACCCTGACAGCAGCTAGGCACCATGCAGCCCCTTGCTCACTCCCCTACCAGTGGGCTCAAGGAGAGAACTAGAATGGTAGAAGTGAGGAAACTCATGGATTGAGATATTTTAACAGGGAAAGTAAAGTAAAATAAGTCTTACTTTGTAGATTCACCACTTCCCATTGGCAGGTAGGTGTTCAGCCATCCCAAGGAAATCCGGGTTCCACCACGTGTTAACAGTGACTTTGGAAGGCAAATAGCATAACTCCTTCTTCCTGCTTCCTTCTTCTTCACCTCATTTCACATACTGATCATGATGTCATATGATATGAACTGTCCCTGTGGTCAGGGAGTCACCTGTCCATGCTGGCAGATTTTCCTTTAACAACTGTTGGCATTATTGAAAACTTTATTATCATTTTCAGTTATGCAGTTTTCTATCCACCATCAATATTTACTAATAAATAATATTTTTATTGCCATTTAATTCTTAATTTTTGCTGCAGCTAGATTTTCATACATTTAGAAGTTGTAAAATAAACTCCTTATTTCAAAAGTACTGAAACCACTGTAGAAAGAGTTTACAAAGACATCAATCCATCCTTTTCCTCAGGCCTTCGGTGAGAATTCCTGCAGTTCAAAAAAGGATTAAATGCTCTTCCATGCTAGCAGGAAGTGGATGTTGTGACCAAGGGAGGTATTGTTATAGATTTAGAATATGAGATACATGCCTTCACTGGCTTTGCAACTCTCTTCTCAGGGGAGAAATTATGGACTGCAGATGTAGAATGCAGTATTTGTCATGAAGAATATTTGTTGCTACTTTGATTCCTCTTGACCTCATTTTCTTTGTTTGGAATTTGTTATTTTCAAAGCTCAGTTAGTTATGTTCATTGTGTGCACTTTGTACAGTTTGTGCACATGATTAATCTCCCATTTGTACTGATTCTTCATGCTTGGAGGCTAAAAAAACAAAAGATCACTTTTCTTTGTCCCCTCCCAGAAGATCACTCTTCTTCGTTTTCTGGGCTGAGCACAGAACATTTGCAGAGAAAAATCTAATAGTTTATTCAAAATGAATTCAGGTATTGAGCCTTAACTTCACAGCTTTCTACTTTCCACCTCATGAAGTTATACAAATGCATTGTAATGACAGAATCAAAGAATCATAAAATGTCCTGACTTAGAAAGGACCCACAAGGATTACTGAGTCTAGTTCCTGGCCCTGCACAGGACCACTCCTCCTTTCCCAAAAGAATGGACAATAACCAGGGCAATATTTTCTAATATAATGAAAAACAAGCTGAGTTGTTAGCAATGATTCAGAGACAATAGTGTCTACCAACACATATGCAAATATCATTGAGGATATTTTGATTTCAGTACATGTCTGCATCTTTCTATCTCTCCACACCAAAGTTTGGCAATAAACATGGGCTCGTGACCTTTAAAGTTGTACCTACTTTTTAGTCTTACAAAGATGGAAAGTCTCAGCAGAGAGTTATTAAAGATGTTTGCCTGGCACCATTCCACTAAGACATCAAATTGCATGTTACTCTTAATTTGAATAGAATGAAAGATTAAAGCATTTGCCTTAAATCAAACCTATTTAACTAGACTGCAAATGAACACCATAAGAGAAAGATATTTAACCACAGACAGCTTTAAGTTGATTAATATATATTTTTAAAATTTATTAAAATAAGCTTATAATTATTAGTATGTATTTTACATAGTGAAAAGTGAAAGAAGCCTAATTGTTGACTCATACTAAGAAAAAAAAAGACATCTTCAAGTAGCTAATTTTACACATTATGTTCATTTGTTTATGTAGAGCGAAGGGACAAACAAAAATTTTTAAAAATCTCCAATTTCTATGTACCAAGTATTTCCATGTAAATTAGTCAGAAATGAGTAACTGTAAGAACTGTTAGTGTGAATTGTCTTATTGCACCAGGTGATTGTGAAAAGGAGAAATGGAGGAAGAATATGTTTGTTCATCACAAAATTCTTCCTAAGTTCCCTCATAGAAATGCAGAAACTATGTGGATCAGATGGTCCTGGATCTGCTTTACAAAGCAGAGTTGCTGAACTTGTGAGAGTATTCATGAAAGCAAATGTGCAGGTGCACAGTGTGTTGCAGTCATAGAATATAAGGTTTCAGAAATTTGTCGTTGTCCTAAGGGAAAATTTAAAATATTACCTTTTATGGCCAAATGACCTACTTCTTAGGAATTGTTATATATTTTCCCCTTTACAATTACATTTTTTTTGTCTGATTGCAGAAAAATTCCATTAATTCCTTTTATCACACTCCAAACGTGGTGAATGAAGCAATTTTTCAAAAGAGAAATAAAAAGTCTGTATTGTTTTGCTTCAACTGAAAGAACATTTATATTCCTGGAGAAGAAAAAAAAAATACACCTGGTTTGTTAGCATTGCTGGTATTCTAATTCCATTGTTTTTCTCTGAGTTTCAGGATATGTTCTCTTTTGTAAGATTTTCCATTCTGGTTATTTCTGTAAGGCCTGTAACAGCAAAGTCATTCCATTCTAGATTTTCTTCAGATGTCCTTTGTTTCTGACTGACAAGAAAAGATGGCTTAATTTTTATTATGTGTGTATCCATAAGGACTGCATATTGACAGTATTTATAGTTTCCAAACTTCACAGAGTTTTTCAGAAAAATAATCCAAATGCAAAAGAAACTAAAAAACTCAGAAGTTTTTAAAATGGCCACAAAAAGGCTATAATTTGTGGAGGAATGTGCTGGCATTCTATTATTATATGTTTTAACTGTTAAAACATATAACTATAATGCCTATTACAGCATGAATGAAAACAATTATTCTGAGAATCTTAATGTAAAAGTCAGAGATTAATAAAAAGATACAGATTTTTTTTTTCACCTTCATAGCTGGAAAGTTTCTTTCATCTGTATAATCTTCCTACAGTTAGATTTTAAAAACTGGAAAAAAGTTTTAAAAAAAGAAATAAAATTCCTTAATGCAGTAAATATATGACATATAAGTGTTCATTTTAGGCAGTCTGGAAATACACAATTGCAGTCCATGGAAATGAACAGTACACACAAATCAGAAAAGAAATATCACAGAAGTGTAAAATTGTTTCAATAGGGATGCAATTGTCTGAATTAATGTAAAATATGTCCTGCAATAGATGATGAGAAGTAAAGACTTTTCTGTCACCTGGCGTTGTGAATTTGTGAATAATTCGTGAATAATTCCTAGATAACACAGAATTATCTATTTCACTCTGTTGCAATTTATTTTCTTGAAATTTCTGCATTAAGGGAAATGAAAGACAGTTCTTTTTACTTATTTATTTTTCTTCTTACATACAGATATGTTATTGTGAGTGTGATCATCACTATAATGTGGAAATATGGGTCCCAGATACAGGTCATGTGAAACAATAATATTGGTCAAAAAGTTATTTTAAACATCAATTGTGCTATATCAATTTTTGGAAAAGTTTCTCGAATCTTCCAGTTTCCTGAATGATGAGTTAGGGTGTCACTTCATCACATCTCATTTTTTTATCTCATTTGAAGAAATGCATTATGGATCTTGGTCAGAAAGAATTTTTGTTATTATTACTTACTTTTGTTAATATTACTTACTTATTTTTGTTATGATTACTTATCATCATAACTCTATTTTAAGACAGTAATAATTACTTTGAGTGATCTAGTATAAATGACTGTGTCTTACGTCAGTTTCCATTAATTAAAATGCATATTTTTCCATTTTCACCAGGATTGACTCATTCTCTCTTCAGGTTTAATGTAAAGTGTGACAAACTGATCTCTTATTTTAATTACAATACCAATTATGTTTACATGACAACTATTTCATATTTTACAGGTCTTCCCTAACAAAAACAGTGAATATTAGCATTGTCCTAAGATGGTAGGAAAAAAGCAAAATTGTGTGAGCATGAGAAAGCAAGGAAAATAATACCCTAAAGGTAGAGTTCTCAAATGCCAAGTGCCCTTTCTCAGCCTCAACCATTCATTCTGAAAATGGCCTATCAAAAAGGCTTAGAGGGAGCAGTTTAATTACTGTTCCTTTGACAAATGTAATATATTTTCAGAAGCAGGCCCATACATTTATTTAGGGCCAAATGTTGTACAACAAAACTGTCCTCAGAGGTATTTCATTCTACCATCCTATTTTTTTCCACCTGGCTTGCAGTGCTTTTTCTTTTTTCTAATGACTATGTCATTCCTCAAGACATTTTAAAATGAGTCTTAAATCATGTTTTCCTTTAACAGAACATAAGCTACATGAGCAGGGTGGGAGAAAGAAAAATAGTGTAAATAGTCACAAAGTTTTTATAAAGCTTTCATAAGAGAAGAATGACCAACAACCCCATACAGGTTCCTATATATCTTGTCCTGAACTCAGCTGAAAAAAACACTTAAGTCCTCTCCTGGATCCTTAGAAACATGAAAGGAAGCCCAACATACTCCCACACATACACTTTTTCCTCCCCACTCTCAGGAAATACAGCAAAATATCGAGTGCTTCTTTAGTTATGTAAGGTTAAAAGAAACCTGAATTAGGCTGGATGGCAGTTTTTGTAAGCAGTCAACTCAGATGAAAGTCCAGAAGGCAATGACCACTTCTAGAGAGTATCCAGCTGATAAAAGCCAGTTTCAGGGGTAGATTTCTACAGATCTCCAGCAGGAATAGACTGAAGAATCTTTCTGCTCTTGGCACATACTGAATGTTCAATTATACAAGCACAAGAAATGAGCGAGGCTCTTGTTGCTGCCTCTTGTAGCAAAACCATAGTAAAACAAGTATTTGGAAATTTGTAGGGGCCAATAGAAAAAAAAATTAGATAAATTTCTCCTCCTCTCCCCACTCCATGAACCTAGTAACTACCAAGTAATCCTAAATAAATCTGGTGTATTGTTCCCATCTGACACACAGATAATTTTATGACCTAATCCTCACAGCTATTTCTGCAGAATTATTTTCTTTATACTAATAGGTTCTATTTATCATATGGTACTGCAAACATATTTGTTTTATCAGCCTCTATATGAAGGTGAAATTTGTCTCCTAAGCTGAAAAATTCATCAGCTAGTTTCTGAGCACTATAGTGCTGTCTCAGTATTCTGGGCATGTGAAAAAAAAGTCTATTTAGACTTTTCATTTTATCTTATCCTGTGTAGCCAAAGAGAGTCATGTTCCTAGTAATTAGAATTGCATTCAGTGATACTTACATCTGAATAAGTTTTAGACTGTAATTGTAAAATCCATCAAAAAGAAAAAAAATACAAAAAAAACCCTGTATAGCATCTCTTTCCTGTATTCAAATTTGCTGAATTTAATTAAATTGGCTTTTTTGCTAAATTAAACTCAATATAATTATTTAATATGTTTTTAAAATTAAAATGAATCTTTGAAAAAGAAACAGATATAATTATGTACTGAGTTTTAAAATGAGTTATGGTATTGTTTCCAAATAATAAAAGATACAGCCGAAAGACAGATTTTCAGTTTGGTGCAAATGGAGGACAGTTAATATCTCTTTCATTTTTTCCTTAATCCATGGAGAACATGATATAATTTTCTTTCTTTCTAAACTGTCTAGACAAAGAAGAAAAAAAGTCCTTCCTCCTGTGCTTTTCTTTTCCAGATGTGTGTGATGATTAATCACTGTATGTGTCTAGACCCCATGGTAATCTCTGTCCCTGTTTCTGTCTCTACATTCATCTTTGACATCATGAGTTTAGTTTTAATACAGACCGATTGATTTGTTTGCAGCTACAACACTGTTTTCATTCTTTCCCCCTCTGAAACGTCTTTCCAGCACAAATACAAAATAGCCCATATTCTCAAGCTGTGTAAAATTGATTTGTGAGAGCAGATTGCAAAACTTAAGTGTATGGTGATGCACGTCCTAGATTGCAATGCTTGCATTAAAAATGCTACAGTGGAGTTAAGAAGGACATGATTTTTCAGGACTTTGCAAATATTTCCATCTTCTTTATTAATTTTTTCATTCTACCTGTCACGAGAGAAATGGGAATCAAAATAGCTTTTTATGGTGTAAATAAAAATGTCTGTATTGATTCCCATGTCTCTGTCATATCTCTTTCTTTGTATGTCTGCACCACCTCTCATCCACCAGGAAAGTGAGGAAAATTAGAACCATGGGTGGTTGCTCCAATAGTTCATACTTGGAAAAATAGTTTTGTGAGATCAAAGTAGTCATATGAAATTTCCACACTTTTCATTTTGAATTGGCATTGAGTGATCTTTTAATTTACTTGAGACATTTTGAAAGCATATGTAGGGCAGAGAAAATCTATTTTGAATGGAGATTTTATTGTTCTTCATCACAACAAATTATTCCTAGCTTTGGTTCCTTACTGGATTGCAAACTGGAAGATTCTTATTCCTGGTCAATTTAGTTCCCAAAAAACCTCACAAGAGCATCTATGTTAAGGAGTTGACTACTCTTAAATAAAAGAAAACTTAGAAAAACTGGAAAATCATATACCAATTCATTCTTATACACATTTGATAAAACTGAAGAATCACACAATTTTTTGACCAAATTTTCCTATATGCCTTAAGACTACTACTTTCTTTTGTCAAAGAAATTTCAAGACAAATCCAGCCTAAAATTTGCCTAAACTTTTAATGACAAACAAGTACACAAAAGGCAGTGTCTGAGAATCCTGAGATTCAGGGACCATCTCCTCTCTCCATTCTCTTCTTATAATGTACAGGCTAGAAAGCCTTTACTAATAAGTATTTCTATTTTCCTCATTGTTAAGGCTCTTTTTTATTATTCACAAGTTCAGTACTGTCTCCTTTTGAAGAAAGAACAAATTTTTCTGTGGCTTTCAGAGGATACAATATGAGTGAAAAAAAATCCAAAATAATCATAATCAGGCCTGTGGTTAATTCTGGGGCTGAGAACTAGACCATTTGTCTTAATTCCAGCTTCTACATTTTTGAAAGCAATGAGTACTGCACTTTTGGTTTGATGCAATTTGTCTATAACCTGTTGAACACTTACTGCCCTGTTTTTAAACATTCTTGCATTATTTTCTATTAGTGACATCTTTTTTGATTGTTTGTTAATAAAAATTTTACTATAATTTAGGAATGTTTTGCTTGTCATAAATTATTTTACAGTACCAGATACTATTGTATAAAAAAATCAGATACAGTTTTTCATAGGTAATTTATAGATGCTCAACAATATCAGAAAAAGAATCCACAAAATTATTCTGCAGAAATTATGAGGAGAGAAGTCCCAACCTAGGTTTGATATATAGAAGATATTGAATAATAGCTGAACTTACTACAGGTATAAAATCTGTAAGTAGAAGTGAATATCTGAGCAACAGAACTGGGATAGCTTGATTGACAGTGCTATTCACAGTCATCAATTTGTGTTGGAAACTACTTTAATGTAATATATTCTCAAAAAATTGGATGCTGTTAATAACAATCTTCTTAGCAGAACATATATACATATATATATATAGATAGATAGATATATAGATACACACACACACACACACACATATATATATAAAAGCAAGAATTACATCATTGCATGAAAGTAACATTTTTTTCTGTTTAACTTATTTCCTGAGTGCCAATTGTAAGTCAAGCAGATGAAAATAAAACTTGAGTCCTGGAGAATAAAAAAAAGGTAGGACTGATTAGATTCTGATGGGCTTTGTTGGCCAGATTTGAAACAAACACCAGACTGCTGAATCTCACATTTATTCCAGTGTAGTCAAAAATGTAAAGACTTTTATTGGTTAGTTAACTTTTACAAGTATTTTTGAACAACTAACCTAAGCATTATTTTCATGTTTAGAAATATCATGTTCTACAAACACCCATAGGCCAAATTCTCTTGAAAAAAACCAAAACAAAACAAGACAGCAAGCTGCCTGAACTACTGAATGAAGTAATTGTGCTTAAAAATATGAGACTGGAAATGCACTTTGGGATTTAGGAACGTTGAAGGCTTAGTTTCAGCAGTAAAAGTTGCAAAGAAATTCAGGAAATGAACTTGTTTTCCTAAGAGTAAAAAAAAATTCTGAAGCAACTTGAGTTTTATAAATTATGAAAGCCATTCTTACAGCTAATCTCTAACAATATCTGAACATAGAGGCAGAGGTCAAAAAGATAATTTCCATATTTCAGAAGAGAAAAGTACTAATTAAGAAAATTTTCTTGGCCCAGCTAAAATATAGAATTTGTAGCTGTATCATTCTCCTCTACGGTGGAAGGCCAAGCCCCTCTTTAAAACACTCAAAGTTTTAGTGTCAAAAGCATTGCATAAAAAGACCCCAGATGTGGTTTGGGGTGGAGAGAGAGAGCTACAAAGAGACAAAAATAGGATGGGTTTTCCTGCGCTTGAAATTGTCAATTTTTTAATCTTTTCTCAAAAGGAATAGCCATGCTTAATTTCTTTCCACACTAATTATAGTCATCATTATGAGCAAGATTAATCACATAAATCCTACTAAAGAGATATTAAAGGGCAATTTATAAGACTAAAGACTATAGAAAGATTTGTCCTTCATGACACCTATAAACCAGCAAATGGAGGCACAAAGACTGTTTGGGAAGTGAGTATGGTTATCAAAATACCTATTTAACAACCAAAAGTACTGTAAAAAATACAGACCCTCTATTCAGCTGACACTTTTATGATTGTGAGTGGGGTTTGGAACTCTCATCCAAGTGTTCTGTCCCATCTTACCTTGTCATAGCAGTTGTCATTTCCTTCCAATGCACAGCAAAATTTTGTCTCAAATGTATTCTGTAAATTCAATGTATTAAAGCATGCTAAACATTAAGAATTCTTTGCAGACTAGCAATTAATCTTAACCTAATTTTTATCAAAGTTTGGCAGTCATCAGGAATGAGAATTTAAAGGCAAATTAGGAGAACAAATCCTACTCTGCAGAAAGCATCAGTTCAGTTGCCTCTTTGTGGCAGAGTCCAGTGTAATTTCCACAGGTGTCTCTCCTTCAAAACTCTCATATATCTGGAATATTTCTGCCATGTAATACAATTAATAATTGCTAGGTGATCAGTGAGCATCATCCCCAGCATTGTACATTTCCCAGAAACCAGAGAGGATGTTCACTCTTTGTATTTCTATCCATGGCAATTCTGTATTAGATATGGATAAGCAAACACAGACCTAATGGAATTATTCCAATATTTGAAAAAAAATCCATTAAATCACTATGTAAGAAAATACATTTCTTTCCAATTCTGGAAATTATCAAGTGGTATTATTCAATTCTAACAATTAAAATCAGCTAGCACTCTCATTGTCATTCTTTTCACTAGAACTATGATTTTTATTAAACACAGTTACTTGAAATGATTCTTAATTTATTCATTAAGGGCAACGCAGTATAAAAATAGATTTTTTAAATCCACTTTAACTAAGGGTCCTCAAAGCATAGGGGCCTACCACATAATAGTCAAGGTAAAAATCAGCATTTGAAATAAACACAGTGACTATGTGGTAATATACCCACTTTCTGAAGTATTTTTCCTTTACAATTCTGTTTCTAAATACTCTTCATTTCAGGTCATATTTTTATCAACATAAAAAGGTGCTCAATGGATTAGAACATACTTATGTATAAAGAGCTCTGAAGTTATGTCTTTACTGCTTATACAAAATTAACACATGAAGGAAAAAGTATAGTTGATAGGTCATTGGCTAAAAGAAAAATCTGCCCACTTTAATGGTATCTTAATAAAAATGAGTGTATTTTTTTTCTCCTGTTCTCCCAAAATATGGCTGGCATTGCTTAATGTGTTTCAGTTCTGATACATTAGAGTTTTTGCATATTCTTCTAAAAATAATTATTTGATTTAAATACCAGACTGAAGATATATTTTTTTTTTCTAATTAGAACAAATTAAAATAACAACCTGCTTTGCATGTCCAAAAGTATTGGAACCATTTAAAATATAGTTTTACTAGACCAATTTATTACTGAGGCTACTTCCTTGAAGTTATTTTAACAGCCCTTTGTATTTTAGTGGAACTGAATTGTTTTGAACTGTCTCCAACCTTACCTCAAATATACATTTTTTTACTGTACCAGTTAATGAAATGGAACCACTCCTCAAACAGTTTTGAATCATTCAATATTGAGACATCTGGTTTTTGCCCTATTCCCTCTCCTGATCTTCACCTACCTGTTTGAATACAAGCCATGAAGATGCATGACTACAGTAAATATGTGTTTCTTTATGCTCTAAAAAAATTCTATTCTACTGTATGCTGGCTTTTCCAATTTTTGGGCTAGTGACCAGTAGTTACCCTTACTTGAGAGGAAAGAGGAAAAAAATAAATATTCATTTCATTTTGCCTTTTCAAGATACTTCTCAGAAGCAATATGAAAGTGAGTATCAATTACCTAATTGTGAAGCTTACCCACAAAATAAAGATAATTATTAAACAAACCTAATAATATTTACACAAAACTGTCAAAAATGTTTTCTAAATAAATTTTTCTTTTTGCCAGATATACATCTCTTTGTAGCAATACCTGAAAAGTTTATTGCATAATACAATACATAGTCCTATTGGCTTCCAAAGTTTTGGGTTTTTTGGATTTTTTGCTTTTTTAAAGGAATCAGAAGTATGAATTTAAAGTTAATAAGTGTCTTACACTCATACTCTTATAACATCTCTGTGATACTGACTTTATTCCTGTGAAATATTCCTCAAAACATTATTGTATGCAATTTGTGAGTGGTCATATGGTGCTGACATACAACAATGTTTTCTTCCCTTATACCAGTTAGGAACCACTCCTTGTGCCTGTGTAATATAAAATGTTGTCAACAATACCTGATCACTTCACTGAAAATTTATAAATTAAAACCTTATAATACTGAACTGACAATTTAATGCTTATTTCAGCATTGTTTAGATGGTGTATATTCAATTTATATTTAGAAGAAATAATTACATTTAAAAAACCAAATGAGAAAGTAGAAATATCTATTTTTTTTCTAGCTTTTTTCATGAGTTGAACATGAATGTAAAGCATACACTAGTTTAATTTGGTAGACATCCCTTGTAGCCCATTAAACCACTTTGATATTAAGAAATGAGAATTTACTAATGATTTCCAGGTTCTGGCAATGAGAAAAGAGTTGTGGGAACTTTATAAGGAAAACATGCAAAAGTCAGTATAAAAGACATTATCCTCTGCATATCATGTTAATATCCTCTAAATATCATGTTGCAGTAACTTTTCAGTTTACTCAATAAAAGCTAGAATCAAATCAGCAATTAAATCTCTAAAAATGCTCCCCTGAAGAAACTATTGTACAGTGGGAACTTTAGAGTATGAAAGTCTCAAAAAGAACACAGAAAATGGGAATATTCTAATGGGTTCCAAGTCTTCCTAAAATTCACACTAATTACTTTTGATCTTTTATATCAAAAGAGCAACAGGTGGTTGTTTTCCAAAATCAAAGGTTCCAGTGACTTTGAACATTCACAGAAATTTTCAAGGAGGGGAAATTTATTAGCTAGTCAACATTTTCCTTGAGGTTTCACTTCAAACATTTCCTCATAGATGGAAACCAGGAAACCAGACACTTCTAAGCATTTAAAGGCAGAGGTAATCTATTTAGTCTATCACTTAGAGGATGATTTCACTTTGCTGTACAAAAAAAAGAAGTAACAACTTGAGGTGATTTTAAATTTACAGACCAGTCATGGTTATGTGCCAGGGTAAAGGCCAGACAGAATCTCTGCTATGGGATACATTTTTACACATAGAAGTATCTAAAAGCAAGGCCTGATAATCCGAAAATTAATAGCATCTAACCTATATTTTTAAATATATTTTTTAAATTTTATTTTGTGGTGATGGTGGTGTCACATAAATTCACAATGCAGTATTAATAAAAAAAAGATGTTGTAGTTTAGGTGCTATTCTTCTCATTAGAGCATGAATATCCATGGAAATACCACATGTCATCATTTTTTTCTGTTCTTCTTCCTTCAGGCAAAACTTTGCATTATCATCCAGATGATTGTTTGGAAAGTTGTAATATGGATTTCATCTCAGTCTGATTGACTAAACCCCAGCTCATATGGCACTATTTCCTAGAGCCAGGATTTAATCAGAGTGACTTGATAAATGTCTACTTCAGGTTTTTTTCCCGTGAGAAGGGTTTTGCACTGATAACTAGGCCATTTCATATGTATTTACACAACCAAATGAATTGTATTGATTAGCAACACTTGTATCTATTCAAGCACCTATTTGAGTGGATGTTTAAATTCTCTAATTTTAAATCTTTTATATTTGAATACTCAAGTCAATATTCCACCTTATTGGCAATGCATATCATTTTTGGCTACAGCTTAGGATACTGAACTATTTAAAGAGTGCTACCTCTTGGGATTGAGATCAGTATCACCAACTTTCTAATAAATATTCAACCATGGAGAGACAGAGCATTTTTGCAAACCTGCTGGGCTCCTGTAGTGCTAAATGTTTCACATAAATATGGCTGAATGAACTAAAACTTTGTCATGCTGAATATTATCAAGAAATTCAGTTTCTGAGCTATAACTTTTTCTTGTTCTTTCCTACCTTCTTTGGTTCATTTATTCCATCAATTAGCAAAAACATTTGAATATGTCAGTTTCAATAATTTCAATGCATAAGACAAATGTAAATTAAGTTAAATGTGGCACTGAGACTCTAAACCCAGGACTTCATGATCCGTGTCCATTTGATTGGTGACTCTAAGCCATGCATAGACAGGTTCAAAAACTGAAACCAAACTGGTATGAATCAAATGCAATCTTTGTTGCTGACATGAAACTAAGCACTTTCGGGGGCAATTTACAATGGCAACAAATGAAACAGAACTTACAAAGCTTCAAAAGTTTATTTTTACCCAATAAATTGCTGATAATATATCAAATTCTAAATTAAATAAATAAAACAAATTCTGTAACAGTATGAAGGCTGGTTAGAAAACATTAATGTAACTGTACAAGTTACATTAATTACATTGTTACTTACATTGTGTTTATTTCTACAAAACACCACACATCAAAACTTTACTAATGAGTTCTTTTCTGTTAGTAAAAGCTGAGTACTTTGATGCTGCAAAATGAACCTCCATCCTTCAGAATAGGTCCCATCCTAGTTGCCTTTGACTTTTAAGTGTGTATAGAGAAGAACAGTGAAAAAAACATGCTGATCATGTAAAATCTGTCCCTGTAGTATTCAAGTGATAAATAACATAGAGAAAAATGTGAAGCTGTGTCTTATATCCCTTCTTTCTAACTGAAAACTCAATGGAAAGCAGCTCCAATCCTTAAGCTAAAGTCTCTCTGAATGTGTGGTACCTTTATCTTTGCTTCCATAAATGGAAGCAGAGTTCATTCTCTTCTTCCATAGTATAACAGGTGACAGTAGCACCTTGTTACAAACTGGCTGCTTCAGAAGAAGGCAAGTCACACTCACTTGCCTCGTTGGGCACATAGGATGCAAACTTCAAACCTTCAGTTTCCAGAGGACTATAATACAGAAGCTACTATGGGGTGTTCTGGATGCAGAAAGACATTCACAAGCACTTTTGTAGAAATTTTAGCACCATGAAGCAAACAAAGAATTCTGACTTCATTGATGATAAAAGAAGAAAAAGAAGAAATGCCAATTACTGGTCAGGGCACTTGGGTGGGACAGAAGAAATTTAGCTTCTGAAATTACTTTTCTGCTTTTGCACAAAGCCATGACTGCACCACAAATGTCTAGTGGTAGCAGACACTTTGGGAAGGAGCCCAGTCTCTCCAGTGAAGAGACTTTGGTGCAGCTTACCCAGTATGAAACTGCTGTTACTCAACTGGGGCAGGCAAAGACAAGGACTTATCACTCCCAACTCACATCAGTGCTGGTCTGAGCCAGCCCCCTCCTCCTTCCATGCCTGTCAGAATGGATTCAACTCTATTTGGCATGAGCATCAACAGAGCTCTAGGATGTCTTCAGGGTGTCAAGAGCCCTTTTGTCTGCAAAGACATTTAAACTGCATTTTAATGTAGCAGGATAGTGTACACCATATGGAGCTTTGCAAAAGCTCCTTCACCACTCATTCAATGTATGGATGGTTTTACACACTAAAATATACTGTGGAGAAATACTCCACCCTCCTCCATGATCCTGGAGTGGGGAGACACAAAATCATATACTCTTTATCTTGCAGGTATTTCTGTCAATTTAAATATAAATGTGTGGCACCTAGCTTATAATAGCTTGTATATAATAGCTCTCCTACAGTAGAGACACATTTCAATCCTATACTCTCTACTGAGGAGGCTTTCCATTAAATTAAGTGGCAAAAAGCAAACAGAAAATGAAAACAAGTGGATCTTGCCATGGCATAGGAAATTACTACTTCCTGCTGTTGGGCTACAACCCCAAAGCTGGTGTTTAGTGTCTTTGTTGCCTGATTCAAATGGTTATATCACCACTTCTGGATTTCATTATCATTTGAGTAATTTCTTGCATTTCTAGCTTGTTTCCATTTCTTCCATTATAATAAATTATTGAAAATCCCCTTTGTGTCTTCATTCAATGACTTCTATTCAAACTGGCCTCTGTAGGTTAATGAGGGCTCTAAATATGCTTCAAATGGACTTAGAGTTCATAGGTTGTTGATTTATTATTTTCTTGTGACAGAACACTGCACTAAAAGCAATTCCCCTTCATTTATGTGGTGTACTATGCTCATGATCTTTATGCAAAATACAGCAAGATGTACTCTCTAAAATTAAAGATATTTCTTCATTTCTAACTATGCATGAATGTGCACGTGTATTAAGAACACTATGGGATCCATTTTGAAGGTCTTAGAATCATGAGGTATAGTGGTGAAGCATCTTGCAATCTCCTAAGCTGTTATTTCCATTGGAGATAATGGTTTATGACTGTGGAAACTCTTGGGACAAAACTGAATATGGAAGTGAAACTCAAATGGTGCCAGGATGGCAAACGTTGTGCCTGGACATCTGCACATCTTCAGTATAGTACACAGAAAGATTATCAAGTGAATAAAGTAGATTATCAACAGTGAATAAAGTAGAACACTACCAAAATTTCTATCTGTATCAACTGTTTAAGGCAGAATCAATCAATTACATATTTGCATATTTTAATATTTATATTTGACTCATTCTGAAAATAGGGGGTGTGAATCATTTCCCTCCATAAGTGTGACACAATTCAGAAGCTAAGATTGAAAGAAAAGTTTTTGGAAATCTTAAGTAGTTTACTTATATTATGTCATTGTTTTAATAGAATTTATCTACATTTATCAACCCCACTCTTTACATTTTAGAGGACATTTGGATTTCCAATTATTAATCTTCCTTATCTTGAACAAAGCTGATATACTCTGTGGCTATATAAATACAGCTTCTAGAGCCACTCATCTTCCTTCCTTTCTAAATTCTTCTAGAAACTTTCCTATGAAAAAGGTCTCCATTTGTTTCAGGAACTTCAAGACATTATGGACAGTCCTTGCTAAGACTCTTCATGTCCTGTATGAGTCAGATTTGGGGTTTTTTGATTGTCTAACCTCTAGCCCTAGTTCTGTGGATAATCTATATCTGTTCACATTGTCTCACACCCTTTCAGTAACCAAAGGAGCTAGCATTCTAAAAGATAAGTCAAAATGAGGCCATTGAGAGGTCATTGATGTAAAATGGAAATAGTTTAAGTTTCTGATACATATTTTCAGGGGAATCAGTGTATTCTTTCATGTTTTAAGTCTGTCTAAAAGACTTTGATATCATAACTGTTGCTATGTGTTCACACAGTTGGCAATGATTATTTTTTTTTGTTTGGGGGAAGTGGTTAGTATTTTAGCAGCTACCAGTGGGCCAGTCTTGGTGATTACTGTACTTAAAGCCACAGGATTAACTCCTCCTTCATTTGTATAATGATTAGCTCATATAAAATTTTTGCCAAAATCCATTCAAACAAATATATTTTGGTTTAGTGGTAAAGCAGAGGACATATACAGGTACATTTATTTTGTGTTTATGTCTTGTGTTTAACATACAAGCACATAAAAGGTTAAATGACTTAGGAACTCGGGCTTAATGCTGTCTTTATGTCTGAATTTCAAATAAGCTTCTCTGAGTATGCTTTTTCTCCAATTCTTGGTGGAAAAAAGCAGAACTTTAGCAGAACAGCATAATCCTTTACAGGATATATAAATGTCTTCAGATTAATTTTGGAATATAGGCTTGAGATTTGCAAACTCTGAGCTCTACTGGGGCAAAAAAAACCTGTGTGAAAAGGGTTTCCTTCTCTTCCTCTTTTTCCCCCTTTTCTTCTGAATTAACCTGTGCTCCTGGAACAGGCACCCAATCCCTCTGTACCACAGGACCCTTTTTATCCTGGATCTCTCTTCTTTCCACTACATTTATTTTCACTGATCCCTCTTACCTCAGTTTATGTGACATGGGCTTGAGTATTCTGTATGTCTCAACATTTTCTTTGCCAGAATTCATTAGTGTTAACTCTAAGTATTGCTCCAGAAAAGGAAAACAATGTTTTATTTGACAAATGGGTAAATACATTTTAAAAAAATAGTGGAAACATATCAAGGAAAATAAGAAGTTGATGTGTAGCTCCTGTAAAATACCTCAACATATTGATGCTACATAAACTCAATTATAGATGGAAAAAATAAAAATATATATTTTATATTTAGATGTTACATATTATTTATATAATATATGAATATGTAACATACTGGGCAGCATATAATAATTTTTTTATATTTAATAAATAGTGTGATATCTGGAATTGAAGCTAAACTAAAAGGAGATAATACATGAAATTATTGTAATGTCATATACTTTTCTTATTTAGACTTTCTAAAAGAAAAAAAAATCATTTGTATGCTCTCCATTACATTTAGACAGTTTTCAGAGCAAGATGTTGTTGCTTTTTCTCGAATGGTATTAATTTGAAGTTTCTCAAAAAATAAATTGCAGGTGAAATGTATCAACCTTCTTAACCCTGGTCTCATTAGCAGATGAAAATATAAAGACCCTGGAAAACACTGTTATAACATGAAGCCCACATTTTGGACTACAGCCAAAGATATACAAACCAGAACTTGAATGAAAGAGTAATCTTCAAGCAGATTATGGTTGGTGTAGATTCTTTAGCCAGGACTCTTCATAACACAAAATATGAAATATTTTTTATATTCCAAAAACTGTGCTTGGTCAGGGTTTCCATTATTCAGTTCTAATTTCTCTCCTTGGCTTAGTCAAAATTGTTTGGAAAATCCTAGGAAGACTCATTAGCCCCTGCATTTCAGACATAACTTGTTAACACTTTTTCCAGTGTCAAAAAGAGCTGTCTGAAAACAGTCAATGCTGTGTTATTAGCCTCAAGCAGAATTTTATCCTATTGTTGCTAATCTCCTAATTTGTATTTTGCTGAGAAGGAGATGATAAAGGTTTTGATTAATTGGGTTCATGCTTAGATAGGACACTGCTTTCTGCCCTTTGCTGTTTACAGATAATGGTATAGCTCCTGTAACTGCAGATTCATTGTTGTCCCCTGACAAAATTCCCTTTTCCCCCACAGCTCAATGGCCTGGCTACCTCTAGGACAATATTCTGGTAGTATTGCCTTCATGTTGCCATTTAGGAACAATATTCCTGTTATCTAAAGAATTATTTGTTCACCACGTGTTTAAAATTTCTCTATTTTTTCTCTATGTTGGAGTTCTTGGATTCTTAGTTAAACTAAGAATATGTTTATGGGGAAAAGAAGTTCATCTTATATCTAAAAATAAATATTGTTAGCATAATTAAAACCTTAATAGTGTAGTTAAGGAATCATCACTAGTCTAAATCTAATTATTACAGTAAAACAAAGAATAACAATGCATTTAAACTATTTAGGTACACAAAAGGTTAAAACACTATCAATAATACAATTAAAATTGTAACACATCTGCAGTCCTTAGCCAGGAGAAATATGATGTTCTTGTTAATGATTTTCTTCTTTTTCTTTTTCCCATTTCAACTTTGGTTCATTTATATAAGTTTGCTAGCATGCAAACTACTCTTTCTTCACTGGTCCACAAGTCTGGACTACACTGAAATTTACTACATATGGTACCTTTCCATGTATGTTAGACATTATTTCTTTCTTCTCTTTCTCACTCCTAGAACCAGTTATGTCCAAATTTTTTCTTTTGTGTGTTTTTTTCCTTTCTTTCCCTTACTGCTGGTGAGTCCAGAGGTCTCCAGTGCCAAGCCTGTGTCCCATCTCTTATCACCTCATGCCTTTACTCAAACACACCATACCTTCAATCTTCTCAAGGCTTCCAGCATCATGTGTCTCTGAACTACATCATTGTGCATGGTTGAGTTATCATTTTACCTACAACCTTTGGTTATTGCTATCTGTATAAAACTGTGGCTGTTAAATACACAATTAAAAAAAAAGTAAATTAAAAATTGACACCTTGTCAGTTGGAGAAATTTCTGTGGCAATTAAGCCAAGTAAAATGAAGTGGGCAAGTCAAAGGAAACTCAGATAGAGCAAGACTGATGAAAAAGAGAAGTCCTTCCCTTCTCAGAATTTCCTTCTTCATTGTCCACCCTTAATATCTTCATTATCCTTCTTCATTCCTCCACCCTGGTTTTCTGCACAAATGGATTAATAGTAAGTTTCCAATGTCTGCAAAAGACCTTGATTCTGCACCTAGTGAAATCCAACAGGACATTTTTCTTTGTCCTTTCTCCCTCTTGTCAGAGAGATAAACAAAACAGCTCCCAAAAAGATCATGAGAGTCAATGTTGCAGAGCTACTGCACCCTTTGATCCCAAAGAGATATATTAAGCATGCATGATAACCTGTATTTAATCTGGCAGTAGTGTTCAGGTTCTGCTCACACTAGCAATTATCACCAGTCTAAACCCTTACAAAATTCTAAGCACTCTTCTCTAGTTTCTTTACCAGTTATCACAATATGTACCACAATATTATATACTATAGGGTCAGTGGCAAAAAAATTTTTGAAGCAAGCCTATGTTTGTTTACTTGTTTATGGTACATGATATCACAGCAACTGACCACACCAGCTGAATATTGAATATATCAAAATATTGAATATTTTGTAATATTCAATATCAAAATTTGTCTATGACTTTGTCATTTCATTACCCTATCTTTGTTCATTCTTTGAAATTTAAATCAACATCTGAAGATTGATGTGACATTATCATACTTCAATACTTTTGTTCCCTAATATGAATCAAGATCAAAACACTAAAAGAGTGTCTGAATTACAGGAATGATTTTATCAGTCTTTGGAGTAAAGTAAAATTGGCCACCAAACCTACCTAATAATATGGTATATTGAAAAAATTAAACATAGAAAAATAGCATAGTTGACAATGAGCAGTATACTTATTGTATTGAAATTGTAATTGGAAAATTAAAAGCAGGAATCTTAATAAATTTCATATAATAAAACACTTTAGAAGTAGTTTCCCTTCTTTTTTGTATAAATGCAACCTTTATGAATAAGGATACTTGAATTTTACAGAGCTCAGAATCATGTGATTTTAAACCAGAATTACTGGCATGAAGTTGCTTTTCACAATACATATTTGAAACCCCAAATTTATGGCAAACTCTAGCCCAAAGAATTATTGCTGGTATCTATAAAAAAAAACTGACTGCACTTTATTGGCTCTGCCTTCTTGTTTACAGTAAAGATCAGGTAAATTGCACAAGGACATTTCTGTTTTTGCAGTAAATAAGATCAGAATTTTAATAGCTCTTGAGCATGTGAATGTAAAGGAATGCAATCCATGGGACTCTTTGCATTAGTATTTGAATTGTTATTAACTAGTTCACTTGTAGATTCAGATATAAGCAAAGCCATTTTATACATCAGGACAGCCACATTCTTCTGTTAAAATTTTCCAACTTAGACCATGATTTGATAATTTCTCAGCTTCTTCAATATTTGAGAGATTAGATCAGTCAAGAATTAAGGAGAAACATTTGAAAAATTCCATACATCTATAGTTGCAATTGGTTATAGTAAGTAAGTTTAGTCTTACAACACCTTTTACAGTCAAATAATTTGAAATATTTTGGGGAGGCTTGCTACATAATACTTGGACCTGTAAGAGAGGCTACTTTGACAGATACTTTATCACTGATCAGAAAGATGTATTTTAGTCTTTTCCAACTAATTTACAGCACAAAATAGAACTTATCCTATAATAGTAGATATTTCTAGTCCAAACATATTTTAATTTTAAAGCTATACAAACAAAAATGAAAGAAGTTTTAGGAAAACTACTTTGAAGAAGGATTTATCCTGTTTACTTGTGGTTCATGACTAAATCATTTGAAATGCTTCTAATGCTATTTTTCATTTCCCTTAAGGAAACAAGACCATAATATACCTCAGTGGTGCAAGATGGAAATGAAATATTAGTAATAGGAAATGGAGAAGAGCGTTGCAAACTGCTCTTGCAGCTGATCAAAAAGTTTCTATTTTTTTGAATTATTACAGTGAAATAGAAGATACAGATTGGATTTTAGATGCACAGATTTTTCTTTTTAATTCATGTTCTGTAAAGAAAGGAAGGTATTGTCAGTGCCTGATATAACTGACATATGTCTACAGAATGCAGTGGGGTAGGAACAATCTGTTCAACTCTTACAGAATCTGTTTTTTGAAACAAAGATGATACTAGTAAACCTCAAATCTTATCTAGCCTTTCATTTTCAGCCCTAATTTGGTGAAAACCATGGAATACAGCATGGACACCTTGTGAGCAGCAGCAAGGAATGGTACAGGGTGAGTGGGATAAGATTGAGCAAAAGAGGCTGTAAACTCATGGCAGTCACCTGCTAAATGCCTTCCTAGCTTATCTCTGCAACCTGCTAATTCTTCCTGAAAAATACACACTTAAAAGCACTTATCTTGCTGGAGAGCATATTTAGTCCAGTTATGACACAAAAACTGTTATGCTTAAAATAAAATAAGTAAAAATCCACCTCAATTCAACATTTGCAATCTATTCTCAACTTTGGGATATTTGAAAGCAATGTTTGAAAAGTGCTTAGTCTCTGACTGGGCCCTCCAACCTTTAATATGGATTTTTTCCCTGAACACTTTTTGTTTCATTAATAAGTATATTTTTTCCTGTATACTTTTTATTCTGTTTACATTACTTTTCACTGCAGTTTAATATTAGAACCATCTTATTTTATTGCCCCATAAAGTTATAAAGGCTATACCAATTTCTAGCATAATATTTTCTATGGAAATTATGAAGATTTTCCATTAAGTAAGCCTTCCAAAAAGAGTTTATAGTGCTGCTCTCCACAGACAGTAATAATAGCAATAATATTTATTTAGCACCTATCATCTAAGATTGGCAAATATTTTGCATGAAGTCCTAGCTCTGTGTTTGCTTCAGAGTATGCCACTGCATTTTCTCTCAGCAGGAAAAAGAAAGCAAATCAGAGTATTGCTTTTATAGATTATCTAGCCATTGTGAGAATGTAAATTATACCCCTTTGCTGAAATTTGGTCATCATCCCTATCAGGCTTAATATTTAAAAAATAATTTAAAAAGTTGGGGATGGCACTAAATACTGACACACACCCCTTACCTTCAGTTCTTTTGGGACCCATGCATTTTTCTTTCCAATTATTTGAGTCTTCATTTTGTTTTCAGGGAAATTAATATTTTTCTATTTTTCTGAGGGGAAAATTAAATTGAAACAATTAAGGTGATCATGCAGGTGTATATCAACAGTGAGGATGAGTTTGATGCAAAATATACTGTTCCAAATTAGTAGTTTTCCCTTTTATAAATTGATCAATATTTTTAGAATATAAATCATTTAACTTTGGTGCATATTTCAAAGGCATACATCCACACAATTTGATATAAATACATATGTTTTACTGCATACAGCAGGGAATTTGAAATAATTTGATTATGAGAAAAAAAAAATTACATACAAAAATAGCCTATCTCCTCTTAGAATGGCTTTCCTAATTTTCTTCACAGACAGTTATTTGTTAAATTTTTTTCTCTTCCTATCAAGTAAAAAATTATTCACTTGCAGAGAAAACCCAATACGACCAGATTTTTTAATGTTATTTTGGAATAGTTGGGTCAAAAGAGGTTATATTTTATCAGCTTTAATCTAGCAAGCCTCAATGTTCAATTTTTTAAAGACAGAGATTTGGAAAGAAACCTCATACAGTATTTGTAATTTCACTTGAAAGCTCAAGTGAATTTGCAAATTCACAAGATAGCTCAAGTTTGTCCTGCAAGCCAAAAGCTGTAGATCTCTTAAACATACCAAGAACATGGTTGCTGACTTGAAGTTGCAAGAATTTAATCTTTTTGTAGTGTGCAAGGAGGAATGCAGTGATAAAGTATCCAGAAGAACCACTTCAAGCTGTTGTGGTAGTAACAATAACCATGAAAATGTCACTCTTCTAGAATTTAACTCTAAAAATTAGAAATTATAGTATCTTCTGTGAAAGAAAGAACTGTGTTATAAGATTGTTATTTTATATACTTAACATAGGTAAATGACAAATAAAATGAAACATCAATATCGATTGATTGATGCTGTCCCAAGTATATATAAGTTTCCCTCTCTCAGTTAGTGTTATATTACAGAATTGTACAGAAATTCTTTCAAAAGCAATTTTATTGCAGAATTATTGCGTGAATATTCAGTTTGTTTCCCTTAATGTCAGGACAATTTTGGTTTTTTAACAAAAAAGGTAAAAATATGACGTGGACTCAATAATTACTGTCATCTCTTCACCATGGCTGTCAAGACCATTTTCCTATTTACCTGACACATTACTGCCTCACATTTTAGTCTCTGGTTACTTGTCTGCTGTCCCACCACTGCCCAGTAAACATGGCAGTGCCATGGTCTGTAATGGCTTGGTACCAAGCTAGCACCAGAGAATTCAAGCCTGGCTGGACCTCCCTGAAAACACTTTCAGCTTGCAATACCAATTATCCAATGACCTATTGCCTACTCTGACTTAGATTTTTCTTTATTTGGTATAATATGCATCTATTGTTATGTATTCCAATACAGTAATAAGAAGTTTCTGGCTAGAATGAAATTCCTATGGCCCTAATGTAAAATGCATGTAGAAAAATGTATGCATGGCAAGATAAAAGAAGCTTCCACTGTCGTATGCAGTATGATAGTAGAGGTTTCAGGTCTATAAACAGCTCAGTCCTGGTCATAAAATCACTTCAGCCTTCAGAGCTTTGCAAAATCAGTGTTCAGGCTAATTAAGAGAACAGAGAACAAGTATTCAACTCATGTAACATACACCTTATATAATAAATAGAGACATAATGAGGATTTGCAAGAAAAGGAGGAAAAGGGCCAAACATAATAGTATAAAGCATAATAGAAAAAAGTATCAAAATAATGTAAAAAATCAATGGATTGGGACAAAAATACGGTAAATATTAATGATTTATTAGAAAATGTACTGATCTCAGTGAAGGACTTCTGATGCTGAAGACTTGCTCTAAACATCTCTCCTCTACAGTGAAGGTGTTGAGTTTAGGACCCAGCAGGGCAGTAGAAGGTTGAACATTCCACCAAGAAAGAGGAAGGTAACAGAATTCTTCCATTAAACTGGCATGACTTTAACTGAAGTAACAGTAAATAATTGGTTTTACATGTAAGGTGTGCTTCTCTTGTCTATAATAAGGTTCTGATTGCAATAAACAAATGAGAATCTCCAACTTATGTGCAATTAATTGGTAATACCATTCAGTGCAGTATTTTTAACCTTCATTTTTCCCTACTGTTCTTTTTCCTGTTCTCCTGTGTTGTTGTTGTTGTTGTTGTTGTTGTTTTTTTTTTTGCCTTTGTCACTCTGCCACTTTATCACATCTAGTTTTTAAATTTAAGCTTGGACCACAAAACTCTTTATGTACATTCCCTCAAGTGTTTATTATCAGCTCACTAACCTTTCTTCCATAAAATCCTTCCTTACAAGCCATAGAAGGTACAAAAGAATTGTGTGAGTCAGGAAGAAGTGGGATTCTCTGATCTTGTCTTTTTATTTTTATTAATTGCAAATAAATCAGATTTAAAAATGCTTTTTATGACTTTCTGCCATCTGGATTGCCCACCAGCTGTATTAATCATAAGAAAGGTTGCTGTTTGTCAGTGGCTCCTTCCAAAGTCTGCCATGAATGTGTAGTAAAGATGTGGCATCCTTCTACATGCCTTTGTGCCTGTGGACTGAGTTCCCCAGGCCCTTCTTACCTGCAGCCTGTGTTCTCCACCACAATGACATGTAAACTACTACACTTCTGAGATTTCTATAATTACAAGGGTGGTTTTCAGGAAAAGTATTTCAAATACATATAGAAATAAAATGGGAAATCGATTTACCTTTGCAAATTTACCTATTACATTATAAGCTTTTCAATAAAGGAGTAAATCTGCATTATTGTGCACCAGTATGAAGACATAATCCTGACAAAAGCCTGTATTCTCTGCAGTCATAATAATTCAAGGTGATAAGAACCAAACAGTTTTTCCTCTTTTATAGGAGCTTATTTTTTTTTAGTAAAATGAAAAATTTAAGAAAAAATTTAAAAAGTGCTGCCCCCACCCCTAAAAAAAGGCGGGGGTGGGGGGGGGAATAATGCTCCTCTTAGATCAGGGGACAGAAAGTAAATAAGAGCAAAGTTAAATTTATAGCATCATTATGCATTGGATTTTTGATGGCTAAATACTGGTTGATCTGCTTGTCCATTTTCAATGTCTTTGCTCTCCATTATCTTTATTTGCTTTTGTCTTCTGAATAGCTGCCTATTGCTCATAAAAATTTAGATTTAACAAAGTTTAATGAACCTATAATTTAAACAGGGGTACATTTTTTCTGAAAGGCTGCAGGCTACTGGCTAGATGAGCCCATAGAGTAGCAGCCACATGTTTTTGTGGAATGTCTACGCACTTCATTACGCAGCTATTACCTTTGATTTACCTTTGTTCAGGCATGGAGCAGCTCCCGTTACATTTCCTTATATCTCTGCAAGGTATTAGATTTCTGAAAATCCAGGCTCTGTGTAGCAGTTGTATTGATTTAAGAAATGGCATGTGTTAAATCAAACCCAGAGGCTACAGCTGGTTGCTGTGTCTTCATAGAGAACTGGAGGAGAGCAGTTAAGTAGTAAATACACTGAGTAGTTCATTGCCCATATGCTGGGCCTCTCTGTGACAATACTATGTATGCCTTTTAAGAAAAGAGGGACAGAGAGAGATGGATGTGTGGGCTACAGAGATTCTGTGTCCCCAGCTATGGGCCTCTCTGTGACAATACTATGTATGCCTTTTAAGAAAAGAGGGACAGAGAGAGATGGCTGTGTGGGTTAACCTCTGTGAAGGCTACAGAGATTCTGTCCCCAGCTATGGGGCTCTCTGTGAACACCCTGATGGAGAGAAAGGGGAGAAGAGAGCCCTGGCTTTCTGGGGCAATCACAGGCACAACTTCACCTCTGACCCTTGGCAGGCTTGTGCCATCCACAGTGCCCTGGCTGCCTCTTGTTGGTCTCATCACCAACAGACAAAGCCAAACAAAACTTCCATTTCCAACAGTCGTGCTCAGCTGCAGAAGAGACACCTTTCAACACCTGTCGCTTGTGTGCCTACAGGTACCAGTGTAGCTTTTGACATTGTTCCAAAAAACTCTTTCTGTCACAGCATATTCGAGCTTTAAACAATCTAAGACATTCTTCACAACATTTAGACCTGCCATACTGCCCTTAAAATTAGCCCTTTCTTTTTGAATAAATGAAACTGTATCTTAACTAATCTGCTTCAGGTGAATGTGTTAGTCTCATGAGAAATAGAAGAGGAAGAGCTGAAAAGCATATTATGGAAAAAATAAATCATATCACGCCAGAGTGTCATTGTCCTGCTCCTCAGCCATTTTTCACTATCTTCTAGTGTCATTGTAACCTTCTGTGCAAGGTTAAATGTCACAGTCTGGTTTTATCAAAATAGTAACCTTTCTCACATGTGAAAATTACTATACCATAGGCTATACCATGTTTCCTGGAGAGATTTGTTACAAAGACATGTTAGCACACTAAAAAGAAAAACTGAACTGATTTCTACATTTCAATTAAGATGTGTCAATCATATGAAATTGCAGAAATATCATCATACACTCAGGCCAGAAATTATTTATGTCAATACCCCAGGTTTCATTTGGTTTTGTGTTTGATCCTTGTGTACAAATTTATGTTTTAAATGACATCAAATTTGGTAAAGCAAGCCAGAAGTAACAAGGTGATTTTACTTTGATTGACCCTAAAATAATACTTATAAAAAACAAAATACTTGCAGAGCTGATTAGTATGGAGAACAGAGAGGACGAGGACCTCCACAAAATGAGAATTGAAGGAGCTATCCAAAATACACAAGCAGATCAAAGTGTTCAAAAGAGCTTACAACATTTCCTAGCAAACAAAATAACAACACCAGAAAGAGCCAGTGTAAGTCTCAGGCATCTGTGAAAGGTACTCCTCAGCAAAGTCTTGTCGTAAGGGATGTCATATCAGAGAACAAAATGTAGGTAACAGTTTGGCATCAGTATGTTACATATTTGCCTCCACATGGAGTTTTATTCCATCCTCTCTCTCTCTTTCTGTTTTACAGGGAGCTGGGATTTTTTTGGTCACCCTTATTTGCCTGCTGTCCCTTCATAAACTTCTGTAGCTAAGTACAGAAGTATGAAGACCTAAAATAATCTTTATTTTTGAAATTTAATTTCCCTGGATAAGGGCCTTAATCTGTTTCCTTGTATATTTTATTTTAATGAAATCCTTAATTTTTTAATGATTTCTGCTCAAATTTCCTTTAATTCTGGTAACATTTACACCACCAGATCAGAATTTGACAACATATTTTCATTATGGAATCTTCAAGGATAGTGTCGAACCCAGTCAAAAGGATTTTTTTTTTTTTCACTGAATATTTCATTAATAAGAAGCCTTTCTATAAAAGAAGAAGTAAATGAAGTATTTGTTTCTCTATATCAAATGTTATATATCAAATGGTGAAGAGCTGTTCTTTGGAAATTCCACATTCTCAGAAGGGAAGAGAGTGTTTTGTGCTTCTTCTCTTATTCTCCCCACTGCAGTGAAAGACTGAATATAGCATTTCTCCTTCACTACTCCTCCAGCCACTGTGGCCTTTCTCCACCTATATTTCTGGCTTCTGAGTGCTCTATTCATCCATTCTGTTATTTCTGTCCTTTATATATCTGCCCAGCTATTGATTTTAGCTAATACTTGCACGGATTGTTAAAACATGGAGAGTTGATTTATTTAGCTCTTTATAAAATGTTCCAGACAATGCAATGCGTATTACTTTACCTCCTGATTATACTGGAATTCAGTTGCTGTCAGCAACTGAGAGAATAACCAAAATGGATGTTTTACTAGAAAATTTCAAACAGCAAACTTAATTTTTTTTCCTGTATATCCATTTTCATAGAATAATTCTTCTAAATAAAAGAAAGTAGAAACTCCATTAAACCCAGGGATTCTTGCCTAGTGTCTAGTTTTCTAGATTTTTATTTTATGATTTTACCCAATTAAATTTATTGCTACCATTTTGTCCCTTCCTAAATCCTCTTTTTGCCTTTGGATTGCACAACCTTTATACAGACTCAGTGTTCTCACAGCCCTTTTCTGTTGTCATTTGGCCAAGGTACACAGAGTGGAATTTGGCTTTTACACTTTCTCTTCCTAAAATATTCTCCCTCATCTTTTGTTCATTTTTACTGTTCCACTTTGAAATTAATTTCATTTGTTCATTTGCTTTCCTAGTAAACTGGTGCCCAGGTCTGAGTGCAATATTCCAGGCTCAGTTGCAGGAGTCTTATGCTGTGAATGATGATTATATCCTCAGACTTTGACACCTCTTTGCATGAAGCCCAGGAGCTCATTGGCCTCCCTTAATGCCATATCAGGGTATAGATTCATGCCTAATTTTCTGCCCATTACCACCTCCATGGCTCTTTAAGCATTGCTGCTTTCCGGGTTTCTCTCTCCTACTCCATTGCTGTATTTTGGCTTATTTTTCTTCATATGCTATTAGATAGCCTTTTTCCAAATTGAATCTCATTTTGCTCATATGTCCATGTTTCTAATATTGCTTGGTCCCTTCTTATTAATTTGTGCTACCAGTAAGTGTTTACAGCACCTCCCAATTTAGCATGATATGTGAATTTCATTTACTTGTTGTTTACTCGCACTTTCAATTTATTAATGAGTTTGTCAAAAAAACCTCTGGAACTAACACTAGTCCCTTCAGTGCTACCAGACAGCTCCCCCACAACTTGATACATCCACGCTTGTGTATCATTAGGCCTTGTTAGTATCCTTCCGTTACTTTTCAGTCTATATGACAGTGTCCCTATCCAAACAATTTTTAATTAATTTTTAAAGCAGTTTTGAGAGATAATATAAACTGATTTTTTTGTGTCTCAAACAGGATTCATGCAAAAATAGTTTTTTTTTTTCTATTTTCCTTTTTTTTTGTACTAAAATTAAAATTTTATCATCAACAACAAACCTATTTCTTTTTTGTTTCCCTGAAAAATTCATTCTGCTAATTTCTGATGATTCCATTATCTTCTAGCTATTCAATGGCCATTTTGCACCTGCCATTTGTTGCCTTGATTAATTCAAGTTGAAATTTAGGCTTATGATCTGATAGGTTCAGGATTATTCACATTTCTATTGCTTGCTTGATTTTTCACTAGTGTTTGAGAAATGCTCTAGTTCTCTCTTAATTTGACAGCAGAACAATTACAAATCAGGCATTCTATTCCTCTATTGTCATTCCTTAAAATGCATATCTGCTACAATCAAAATGTCTGTTATATTATTTACAAGGCTTCACTTACTGCCCCCTTTGTCAGTAACTTCATGTATGAGTTGTTTTGGAGTTGCCTAGCCTATTTTCTCTCTTTCTTAATTGGTAAAAAATCCATGTGTAATTTGCTCACAAAGCTCCCCCATCTGCTCTGGACCTTCATTAGGAGTGATGGGGGGTGCATTCTCCCGATCACATTTGATTGCTCTCTCTGTAACTGGTGTTTTTAACCAGATTCCTTAGCACTTACAGTTCCCCAGGAGTATAGATCCATAGATTATAAAGCTACAAGGGACCATTATGAGCATCTGCTCTGACCTTCTGAGCAGTACATAACAGCAGTGGTAAGGAGGACCTTCAAACCACCTACTGAGAAAGCAAAGAGACACATAAAATGTTTTCAGTTAAAATGTCCTCATTTGTCTCTATTCAGATTCTCCTGGTATATCCATCACAGTAATATCTCCTGCAAGATCCAAGGGAATGTCTGCAGGAACACATCTAATGTGATATATGCCTCTCTGAGGATCAGCTTGGTGGGGGACTTTGTTTATTAGAACACTGCACCTATGCCCTTAGGTGCTAAGAAAAGGCTACACAAAAACCTACAAAAAAACATGGACTTCACAGGAACATTTATAAAGATTAGGCAAACACTTCACCCTGGGGATCAAAAGACTAAAGAGTTCTTTCTCCTCTCCCTGACACAGCAATCATGTGGTAGGTTGTGCCCAGTTTCAATGTTCAGTACACACTGAGCTCCATCAGGTGTGTGCAGAATTCCCTAGTTCTTTCAGGATAAGCAATTATCAGGTAATGACAGTTAGATATGGGAATGATGAAAGATTCAATTAAATTACTGATGCACTGCAGGATCTCACATCAGATCCTAAATTATATTTCCATTGGCAGTTTGGGTACTGGCTGTGGTGGCATGCCATAAACCCAGCACATTATGTCCTGATAACAGCACCATAAAAGAGATTCACTACTACTCTTACCCTCACTATTCACAAGAGTACATTTGTGGCAACCTTCCAATAAGACTGAAAACTTTTCTGTGATTTTCCCAGTTTATGATGTACTGATTCTGAAAGATTCTGAAAAATCATTGTTTTATAAATACATAAAATATACAGATACATGGTGTGTACAGCTAGCTCCTTCTGCACTTATATTTGTATGTCAAATCCACCAATTTGCATTGAGTGTTTTATTCCTTATGCCTGAGCATCTAAAGACCTAGGAGATAGCCAATTAAAAGTAATAATTATTATTTTTTTAAAATCTTGCTACATATATTGCACTGTGTTCTCATATACTACTTGGGAAAGCAAGAGAAAACTAGGGAATACCCACTTCTTGGTGTCTTTTTTCATGACTTCTTACAGTCTAAAGGAACTTCTAATGGAAATTTCTGAATGACAGTCAGAGCTGCAGCACAGTTTGCTGTGAAGTGGTTTTTATTGCTATTTCAGAAAAAAACCTGATAACCTCACTATCCCCGAAGCATAGGCTTTTGAAGTTTTGAAGGAATATCTAGGGACCAAACTTCTTCCCAAAAGACCTTGACTGCACTTCTCACTGCATTTTTTGACTCAGCTAGGAACCCATCACTTGTCTTAATACACCTTAGAATATGTCCTCCAACAATGCTGCCTAAATTTAAAAACTAAAAAATTATAAATACCCACATATGAAGAGAATTAGCTAGAGATCTATGACATATTTATATAATAAAATAAAAAGGTAGCTTCTTAACTATGTATGCATAATGCTTGCTGTATTATGTGTTTTGCAGAGAATATACATTCAATAGGACCACTATTCACCTGGCTGCCCATACCTCATTTTATTATTTCCTAGAGATGTATAGCATCCTTACAAGAGTATTAAATATTATTAAAAAACAAATTCTCAAATAAATCCAGGTCAAAAAATTAGAGTGTTTGCATTAGGATGATCTTGGATGTCTGCAATGGGAATTAAAAACATAAAAATATAAAAAATTGACACAGTGCACTCTTTTTAAATCTCCCCCACTTACTGAAAACATGAAACTGAAAAAAATCACATATCTTTCATCTTGAAGAGTACCTGTTGCCTTTCATTTGGCATTAGAATAGTTTATATAGCCACAGAAAGAAACTTGGATAATACATGGAAACCATGGAATATTTACTTGACACCAAGTAGGGTTTCTGCCAACTCTATCTAGGAATGACTTATCCAGAGGTCAGAGAGTAAGTACTGGCAAACTAAAACCAATCAAAATTAAAAAAAAACAAATTTTTGAACCTGAAAAACAAAAAACATTTGCTTACATTCAGCATGACAAATGTAATGATTAAACAAAATTGCATCTCCATTCTCAGAGCTGGGTCTCTGTCCTGATGAAAATGCAGACTAATCCACAGTGAGAGGAAAATCTCACAGAGCCTTTCAGCTGGAACAACATCAAAATAATTACAACAGCACTAAAATTTTCTTGGAACCACAAATATTCCAAGCCCTTAGAATACTCAGTAAAAAATGGAGTAGGAAGAGTTGGACATTGTGGAAAAAAACAGAATTAGAAAAGGAATCATGGTCTTCTTTTTTTTCATACTGGGGAACACTGTCCACACCCAGCAGACTGTCCAATTTTTATGTCTGTAATATTTTGGCAAGTACAAGATTCTATCTCACCACGTCAACATCTACATGCTCAAGAGCAGGAAAATGTTTCAGATTAAATTCCAATGAATCTGAGTATCTCTAAATACTGGTAGTTGTGCTCAACACAGCTTCATGCTTAGCCTGAAGATTTAGATGTGTCTGGGCATGGACTCCCAATCCTTACAGCAGTATCTGGTCTTATCTTCTTGAACTGGATTTTATTCTGGGCTTCTAAAGCTATAACAAAAGATGGAAAAGTATTCAAAATCCCCATTAGAAACAGGTTAGTTTTCAATTGAAGTCCTGTGAAAAGAAATCTTATTAAAATATCTTAGCTGTATCAAGATGCTCATTAGATAAAAAAAAGGGATTACAATGGGAATGAGCAGGCTAGTTGCAACCAATTAATAAAATACAGCATATATGACCACTGGGTTGAATTGAATCACACTAGTGATAAAAAAAAATCAGTTAAAAGCTTTCATGTTCACAATATTTATGCTTCTTTCTCTAAACTGGAAAGAAAAAAAGTTGGAAAAATTATAATTTTCTGGAAGAAATTGCAAGGTAATAAGAAAGAAGTAATTCTAGTCCCTTCAGCAGAAACAGTCACTGCCTATCCTGCCATCTGTTTTCATGAATGCTGACATAGCACTTGCATTGTCCAGGACCTGGAAATGAAAAAGGAAATCAGTGCTGATCTATGTCTAGGGTAAAGGGTTTAGCAACCTAGAATTTAGGAAACTGTAGTGTTCAGGGCTGTAATACCCTGCCTGGGGACCTGAAGAAACTACAGATATCAAGGTTTATGAAACTATTTTAAGACTAAGGGCCGTTTAAGAAGAAGTCATGCTGCTCTGATCTACTGTTGGTGAGAGTTTTGAATGAAGTAGGAGACTGAACTTGATGATCCCTGGTAGACCCTTCCTAGCAGCAGTTCTATGTTTCTGTGTCAAATTGCACCATCTGAATTTATTTTGGTTTCTTAGGTAGTAAAAAAGCTATATTGCTTTCTTCATCTAAGTGGAGCAGGAGTCAGCACCAACTTAAAAAGACACTTTCCCATAGGATTTTACTTCTTATTACACTGCCAGCTGTAATAGAACTCTAAAGAAGCATAATTAACTCTAAATAAGCATAATTTTTAATTTAGATACCCAGATTTATGCAGAATTCCACTGATTTAAGGTTAGACTTATCTACTATCAGAGCAGTTCTAAAATTTCTGGATGACAGGGAGTACTACTGTCAAGGGACAGAACTACCACTGAAGTATGCAAAACAGCATTCACTGAGCATCAGTGACCAGACCAGGGGTGACAATGTGCAATCCACCTGGCCTCCTGCTGCCCACATGGGCTACATCTTCACTTTGCCAGCAATTGCTCTTCCAGATACCTCACAGACCTAGAAAACCAGTTTGGAGAAGGAAGGAAGTGTTTTATTTAATAGTTTTCAAAGTAGAGATGGAGCTGACCCATATGTCACAGAAAAGCTTCACAAGATATAAGGAGAACAAGGGACAATTAAATGAGTTCTGGCATCCCCATCTCTAGACTGCAAGTCCTGCCTCTAACTACCAGGATCCCAAATATTTATCTCAAATGCAACTGTTTAAAAAAATGTGAAACTGAATGGTGACTTCTGACATATGCATACGTACTGGATATATGTTTGTATATATAGTATGGTACAGGCTTTGCAAAAAAATTCCTAATGATCACTGCAACATCAGATTAGTGCCTTTTTTTTGTTTCTCTGTGATCATATGTATTCCATGCCCAAATTCATGCTATGAATATTCACTTTTCTGTCTCCATTTTTCCCCAAATTTCTTAGCCATAATTTAGACACTGGTATTTTAAAATTGTGTCCTTTTGCTTTATTTCTCCCTGCTTCATCTCAATTGCATCTGGCTTCATCAACCCAGCATATAAAGGAAGGAAAATGTGCCAAATACCACACATTTGATATCTGAAGTGTACCTATTGACCTTTGACTGGAATGGATATTTTAATCCCACACTTGAAAATTACCCTTCAAAAGACTTGACTCCAAATTGCCAACATGATATGTCATTTTCTAATCTGATGTGACTGGAATGATAACATTTGCTTTGGTGTGCAATGTAATCCACTTTGACTGATCAGATGCAACCTGCCATAACACTGCAAAAGGCAATGAATCATGCTCAGAAATTAAAATTATCCTATTTTTTGGAAATCAGAGTGAAAGTAGTCTACCTGTAGTTTACAGATTTGGGGATTTTTTCAAGTGCTTTTTAACCCAACAGTGATAATTGTTTTATCTAAATTATTTGTTTTCATTGTTTCTTGAGTCTGACTCTAGCTTTTGCTATAGCATCTGCATTTTTCAGTCAAGAAATAGCCTGGTTTTAAACCTCTGCAGAATTTTTAACAATTGGATTTAAATTGTATTAGAATATTCTGCTTGGAAAGAATTCAGTTTGCAGCTTTTAAACTCAAGCAGCTTACTTGACTTAAACTCAAGCAGTTTTTTTGACTTAATAGTTGCTTCCATTATCAAGGCAGGAAGTACTTCTTTGCAGTCTGAGATGCAGCACCAGGTGCAGGAGAAAGCAGCACCAAGCAGCACAAGAAATCAGCAGCTGTTTATCTTTCCTCTCCTATGATTTCAGATTAGACCACTTTTGGGGAAGATTTTACAGAACCCAGAGTCTCCCAGTGTGACCTCACAAAATGACTTGCAATCTGCAAGGCAAGCCTCACCCACAGAGTCAGGGGCAAGTCTTTCTAGTCCACTGAAAACTACAAAAAACTTTAATTATAAAGCAGTGGAGGGATAGGTGAAAGTATATGAGATGGTTACCTGAGTGGAGGAGATGGAGCAAGCCAAAAAACCCTTTACCAAGGCAGCTGTTACCAATGAGCCCTCAACACACGATTTGCTTAATTATTGAAAAAGTTACAGTTTCCTGTAGTGGCAGATTTACAGCAAGGTCTGATGATGTACAGAGCAGCAACAGCCATTATTGCTCACTTTGCATTCAGCAGGCCAGGGCAGTGAGCAGAGCAAAGCAGTGCTGTGCATGTGTGGGGTTGAAGATGTGATACACTGATGTGTCCTGTCATCATACTTACCCACAGAGCTAAGAACCTCACACAAGAAGAATATTTTCTTCTCTAATTTCTAGACACCTCATATAAACCCTGGGGTTTTTTTTTTTTTTTTTTGGGTTTGGTTTGGCTTGGTTTTTTGGTTGTTTTTTTTTAAACTTACCTAAGTCAAATAGGATATCAAACACGTTTCCTTCTTTCTGAGTGGGAAAAAAGTGTAGACAATCTGAAGTAGATAATGGCAAGTTTTAAAAATAGGTGGTAATTGGAGACTTCTATTTCCATTACAAACTCAAATATTTAAGCTTAATTATTTAATTTCTGGCCAAAGGGCCTTAGTGAAACTTGTCTGTAGTTTTTCCAGGTCCAGTTTTATT
Source organism: Urocynchramus pylzowi (assembly GCA_013397555.1). Lineage (NCBI taxonomy): Eukaryota > Metazoa > Chordata > Aves > Passeriformes > Fringillidae > Urocynchramus > Urocynchramus pylzowi. The sequence goes on along the minus strand of VZRH01008737.1, from coordinate 367,645 downwards.
TTTCTCCACTGGGATTAGAAATTCAGGAAGGGGAAAGTAGGTGCTACTTGAAGACAATGTCCCTGTTCTTCCAGAGACAAGAAGGTTTTTAAAAGTATTGAAGCTGTTAATTAGGATTCTGATGAAATAAGACTTGCAACAGTATTTTCTGAAGTGGAGGCATAAAAAAGGTTGGGATAGTTACAGAGAAAATAGTTTTCTGGTTTAAACATTTTCATTAAATCCCCCAATATATAAGCAACATTTGATAAAGACAGTCCCCTACAGGCAAGTAAGTCTGCAGCTTTTTAGGGTTATGGTTACTATACAGATGTCAAACCACACCTAGAAAAATTAATTTTATTTGTCAGCTCATTTTCCAGAAATGTAATTACTAAAAATGGTTCTCCTTTTGATTCAAATTTCCAACATGATATGTCATTTTCTAAAGTGAGGTGACTAGAATGATAACACATGCTCCCTGATGGGAAGCACAGACTGGTGTGATTGATCAGATTCAAAATGCCATACCACAGCATAGGGCAATTCATTTCACCTAAAAATTAAACCTAATCTGTTTTTCTGGAAAGCTGCAAAGAAAGAGAAAACCTATGTCCCACCTTGAAGAATTGCTGAAGATTTTCGGGTTGTATTTTTTGCTATCGTCTTGGCAGAAGTAGTGGTAGGCACTCATATATCCAAGGAAGAAGTGATGTTCCCTTTTCCTAACTTGTACTGAAAAGCAAATTGCAAATCCTTTTTCTCAGGTGCCCTTTCCACAAAGTCATCCTTACATGTGTATCCTTGCTGGACGATGCCCAAGCTGTCACCCTCTACAATTCATTCTAATTCATCAATATTTATCCTGACCATGTTGTGCCTGAAATTGCAAGTGCAGTTTTAATGCTGTGGTTGTCACTGGACCAAACAGTAAATAGACATTGCAGTTTAACATATGCATATGGAATGAGCATATTCTCACTTCTGTCTTGTACCCAGAATTTTGAACTGACATTTTTGTTACTCCTAATACAATTAGTGTTAATGGAAAAATGCCAAAATGTCAAATCATTTTCTATAAACATGTACTAATACCAGATGTCTAGGAGTGGGAATTAAGGACTTTACTCTGTATTTTTTATTGGATTTCTGACAACTTTACTATTTCTGACAACTGATCTATTTATATAGATCAGGAATAAACATATAAAAATCAACCCACAAACTTTGAGCCATTCCCTAGATCTGGTAAGATTTTGATGAGAACAAGTCTCTTAATTCTCATAGATTTCTTCCCTCTTTTCCACAGAAAGACCTATGCCTTTACATCTACTCTGTAGCATAGGGGAACAGAGAAAGCAACCAATGTGTCTTTTTAATGAAATCTAAGTACTCAGTCCATGCAGCATTTGCATGCTTCCCCCCCCCAAAAAAAAAAATATAAGGACCTTTATGTACTCTTATTAAAGGTCCTTAAAAGATTCTATTTTTAAAGACTTTGCAGTGGAACTTATCTACAAAGCGATGTTATAGGAACAAATAAGGGAATTGACTGAACAAATAATTTCTGAAATAAAGAAAATTGAGAAAAAAAATAGAAAGGTAAAGAGTTTTGGAGTAGAAGAGCCTGGAATAAAATTGAATGAATATTTGAGTCAAAGAGAAGAAGGCTCAATTGAAGGAAAAGCAGGAGTGGAAGGACAATATTATACCACATGATTTCTTACACATAGGTAAATGTAATGTTTAGAATAACTTCACCTAAACCAAAGATAATAAATACAAATTTATTATTACAGAAATAGTTTGGAGTTCCTGCTGATTTGCTGAGCTGTGAATTTAGAAAATGAACAATTCTGAAGAAAAATATATCTTAATTTAAAAGCAGTATTACATTTAGAAATCAATCAATTTAGATAAAGCAAAAAAAAATAGTTGAAGTAGTTTTAATAGAAGAATAAAAACGTAAAAAAATTCAGAACATTCTCTTTCATTTTTTTTTTTGACCAGCAAACAGAAGTGTCTTTCAATTGTACAACCTTATCTCTAAGTACTGACATGCAGGAAGATAAAGCAAGGGACAAACCAAAATAACTGTGCACTTTTTCATGAAATTGCACACATTTCTATTTCAAAAGAATCACTGCTTTCTAATAATTCAAAGGACTGTTGTAACATCCCGCTCTGTCACAAATTACTTCCCCTTAATGGCAAGCCTCATTTGTCAATATTTTTACAGTAATAATACTACAGAATCTAAAAAAAGAAAGGCAAATAAAGACAGAAACCCTGAAAATTGTATAATAAAAAGGATCATAGCAGAAACAAACAATGCATGGTTGTGTTGAGGTTGAATATTCTTCTTTTTCAGAAATGTCAAAATATCAGGTAGCTTACTAAGCAATACAGTAGGATTATTAATTTTTTGCCTGGTCTACACATTATTAATTACCTATTTTGTGAAAAAAGGTGATGGATTTTAAACGCTAATAAAATCTTAGCAAAACTAATGTAAATGCAACGAAAGAGATTTGATATCAATACATGTGACTGGAAATATAGGGTTCAGTAAAACTAAAATAAGGCACCATGGTGATAGGAACAATTGCATTTATAACAGTCTGAACAGTCTGTAGAGAATGAGGCTTTTCATTCCAGCAGTAAACTGTTGACAGAGAAGACGGGAAGAATAGGACTTGTCCCTTTTTGAGCTTCTTCATAATCTTCTCACTTCTAAAGGAACAAATCTTTTCAAGAGGAGTTTAAAGGTGAAGCAATAGTAGATTGCTTTGCAGTTTTGCCCATCTTATTTTTCCCCAATCATGTTCCAAAACAGGAGTCCATGACTCACAGCAGAATGTTTTTCATCCTCTTTAGTCACATACAATGGTATGCACATACCCTATTTACTGTCTTTCACAACTTTTTCAACAAAACATATTTCCTTACATTTTAGCTATGACATGAAATAATTTCAACCATTCCCAGTGGAGAAGGAAGCAGGCAAAAAGACACAAGGTACTCTTAGTATTACACAGCTGCAATAGCTGGCAGGTGGAAGTTTTGTCAGACATGTTTCTGTAAAAAGAAAAAAAAGAAAAGGCAAGGTTTTTTTTGGGTACAAATGATATATTTTTAAAGCCCATCATATTTTTATAATGCTGCTTATTTTAAACTCTTACCATATGCTCTGCAAGTGATGCAGGCATATGGTTCACATAACAATACCATATGTCTGATAATATTTTGCTGTATATTACAGCAATAGCAAACATTTATAATTTGTAGAGGGACTCAATTTAAATTATGTTTCATCTTCATTTTTTATATTTATAAATACTTCTGAAGACATATGTGAAGAAGGCTATAAATCCCCCAAAGACTTTAATATTTCAAACTAAACATTCAGGGAGTATTTTATGGCTAAAACCATGCATTCATCACTGTGAAAAATGACTACTGCCCTTTGGTAAAGCATGGAGAAAAATAAAATAATAATTTTTTTAAAAAATTATAATAAAAAATAAAAAAAACATACATTCAAATAACATTGTACTTAAGCTTCTTTTTAAACACATATGTGTTTAATGTACTTCTTTTTGAACAGACATTTGCCACTGTCTCATCCAATATGCAGTGTCTGAAGTGTTTGGGTTTTTCTTCCTTTCTTCTCTTTTATGATGTTTAGTTCTTTACTGAATCAACAAAGAAATGAGAGATGAACCAAAAGCAAACATCTTTGAGACTCATCTTTCCCCGGGACAAGATTGCATGTGAAGACATGAAAGGAGAATAATTCTATATCCTCTTTTTTAGCTTGTGCTGTTGTACAAGGATCCTGCTCTGAGTCAAGTACCACCATGTTAGACATTCCTTCCTTTGGGATACTTAACCCCACATACAAAAGTGAAACTATGAAGAATGATTTAGAATAAGTCCTCCAAACCAAACCCATGGAAGGAGAGAAAATGCAATTTTGGTAGGCTATTTTATTTTGCAATGACTTACTTGATGGCTAAGCATCATACGAAAAATATGGATGAATCTGACCTCATTACTAGTACAGAGAAGTCAGTGACCTTAGATGATGACATGTGACACAACAAGAAATAAGGAAGAAGACTGGCTGTGTCTGGAAGAGACTTTAACCATGGTAGGTGCACTGAAGTTATGTTTTCCAAGCCAGAACTGACAAAGCCTTTGCTGAGAATGTTACTGGCCTGTGCACATCTAGAATGTGATGAAGTAAATAGAGACAATTGAAGAATTTGGAGCCAATTAGACTGTCCAATGTCTCCAACAGAGTCAGAAAATTGAAAAGTAACAGAAAACCCAAAGACCTCAGTGACATGGATACACATGTGCTGTCAGCAGTCACAGTGACCTGATATCTACAAAGTGACTAAGAAGGGATGTGGCAGCAGCTCTCTGGCCACGGAGAGCAATGCACAGCTTTCCCAGGCATTGTCCTGGGAAAGGCTGTGAGAAGATCAGAGAAAAGAATGACAAACAATTCTTATCTTCACTTGCTACACCGGTTGCTGTGAACATCTGGAGTGTGTTATGGACACTTGTTTACCAAAGAGTGATGTCTTGATTGGCCACTGGTGATGGTGCTGTGATTGAAGGACCAGTTTGGTCCAGCTGTATCATGACTGTCTGTAAGGGTGATGGGTTTCTTTAATAAGTATAGTATCTGTATCATGACTGTCTGTAAGGGTGATGGGTTTCTTTAATAAGTATAGTATAACAAAGTGATTGATCAGCCTTCTGAGAAGCATGGAGTCAATGCTAATTATTACCTGGCTGGGGGCCTGCAGCAACAAAGGGAGGACAAAAAATTGCTTTTTTCAGTTTAAGGTACTTGAAAGGCATGCAGGAGAAATGAGTAAATGAACAGTGTTTAAAGAAAAGAAAAACTAAAGCTTCCAGAAATCTGAAGGCTCTATCACTTTCTGCTGTGGAAACTTTTACTCCTCTCCCTCTGGAGCTCCAGGTACCTCCTACAAGAAGACTTCTTGTAGTCTCCTACTGTGATGATGCAGGTCCTCACCACTACCTACTGAGCATGTTATTCACAAGTGCCATGTACCAAACAAAAATTGCACCCTAACTATGATCTAGAATTAGACTACACTCACAAGCAAAACCCCAAGGTTTTGAAACATCAAGAGTGAAGCTGCATATATGTACATAAAAAAACCCCAAGCCAGTTAAACCATTTCATTTAAATGAACAAATTAAAAAAATATATTTATAGAGAAACTAAATATTGCTCTTTTATAGCTGCTTAATTTCAGCCAAAGTAATTTCATGCCCCACCATCAAAAGATAGAAAATTTTCTCTTTGTGTAAAATATACAGCTTATTCTATAGTTCTCATCCTTTCAACATTTTGTTGAATAAAATCAAAGAAATGAAATATAAAATGGTTCTTGGATGCTTTGTTTGTTTACATTAGCTGATAATTACATCGGCCCATATACCATCCAGGTTTTCAGGCTGGTGCTTAAACTAATAATTGTCCCTAAAACTTTAGCTTCAGTTTTAACATACAGCTATGCCTGCAGTTTGAGTAACTAGCCAGCTTGATGACTGAAGAGTGATGAACATCTGCTTTTAGATCTCTTTGAGGCCACTGTCATTTCAGTGTATCTCATAATCAAGATACAAAAAAAACCAGAATTGAAATCTAATTTCATACTCAAAATGCATGGTGAATTTCAGGGGGAATAGGCTCAAAAGCTATGAATTTTGTGTGGCAGAGAGCCACATATGTAACATGGTTTTCGTGAAATTATGATGTATTTTAAAGTGATAATAAGGGACAACTGTAAGTTATACACTTTCAGCCAAGTCTTTTAAAAATATTTGTTTATTAAGGCTGTTATAAGGACAGAAAAACATTTACATTAACAGTGTGATTTGTGATGGTTAAGATTTTCTATAATCTTAGTAAAGTAAGTAAGATGAGGATAAATATGGTTCCTGGTCCAAATTATCTCCCTTCTAAGCCAGTGGGTATCTGTTGTTACTAATCTGTACAGAGTCCTTCATTTGAATGGATTTAAATGGTAGTGGAGCCTAGTAATTTATTTTCATAGCACTGACTAATACAATCTCAACATTTCTGTCCATAAATATTTATTTTCTAAATCTTTGCCAGTTTCAGTTGTGATTTTTTCCCCTGCATCCTGAGATTGATGCAGTAAAAAAACCAAAATTTTCTGATTGCAGGAAAGGCAAGGGTGCATTGTATGCCACTGGTAATATAGCAAGGAAATCATCTAACAAATAACAAGCCAAGACAAAAGCCAGATTTCCCTTAAAGGTTTGTTATGTCCATAAGAAAATTAAAACACAGCTCAGAAATTCACAAAAATATAATGATCAATACAGTTTTTTGAAAGAAGAGGAATAACTCCTTTTTTTTAAAACTCATTTTAATTTCATACACTGTTTGTGTCAGAAGTAGATGAACAACTTATGTTATAAAAAAATACGCTTTTTTGTTCCCTTCATTTTCTTGAAAGATAGTTTAGTTCATATTTTTCCCTTTTTTAGATACTTTTTTTTCTTAACCAGAATCAAAAGCTCATATCTCTCTCTTAGAGTTATCTTAATGTTGAGACAACAAGGGACAGTTGTTATTTTAGCATTTCCTAACATTTTCTCTGACCAGGACTTTCTACACAGCTTGCTTACTAAGGGATAACTTCAAATTTTCTTCTCTTCTTTAAAGGCTGATCACTTTCAAAAACCAGCAGGTTTAATGGTCTCTACATAATACTGGATTCACATCCTTTCCACCCTGAGGCACAGCATTCATGTCAATGTTTGAATGGACACATAGATTGCCACAAAGAATTAGGTTTAATTAGTTCACTGAAGTAACCTAAGAAATATTGGAAACCCTTCTAAGTGTCTTCTCAAAATCCTAAGTAATTTTTCAGGTTTAAAAAATGTTTGATCTGAAGACTTGCTGAAGGCTTGTGGGTCTTTTCTTGTCAGGACTGAAAATGTTACATATATACTTTAAAAAATAGTTCTGAAAAACAAGTTCCTGTGTCAGTCAAATGAAAAGTTTTGTTTTACACTTACTATAATGAGCAAGAAAAGCCACAAATGTCCTTGGCTTTCTGAAATACTCATGGAAGTTATACAAAAGTAGCCAAACTTAAAAACATATACCAAAAGCATTATACTAATGCTGTAGTGGGTTTTTTACACTATACTGGCAACTGTTGCATAAGTCTTCAAAACCTTTGTAGTGCTACATAAGACAGTGGAATCAGTCCACTTAGAAAAAGGGTTCTGAAGCACAGTGGAGAGGAATAAATATATGTGAGAAAATCTATTTAATTCTTAGTCATCACAATTATTTGTCAGCTTGGAAGAGAGATTATATGATTTCTTTGACCTTTTCACTGATGTTATTTTTCTAAGCAATGACACAAAAATTACTGGTAGAATCCTTACCCACATTTTTTTTTTATTATTATCAACTTAATTTCCAAGGAGACCAAGAACTTTAGATTATGTTGTTGAAAAAAGGCTTTGATCTAGAGAGACAGGTTAGTCATGTCTGATTCATTAGCAGCAGTATTTTTATTCTAATACCCTGCTCCAGTGTAGTAGTAACTACTTTTAAAAGCTCAGTACTAGAAAATCATCAATCTTAGTAAGAATCTGAAGCTCACATTTAGTAATTACTTTTGCCATTTTAGTATTAATTTTATGTATGTTTTCACAGGTAAAGAAAGTACCTGTTGCCTTAACAGATTTAGCATAACTTTGCTGATCTTCATTGATACAGCCTGCTGGTTTTACATGCATTCATGTTTAAAACAGTGTGCAGAGGCAGGAGTTGACTAATCATTAAGCTCAGGACTTAACGTAGCAATAGTATATGGGAGCTTTCTCTGAAGATGTAATTTTAAAAGCCAGAGAATCAATTCAAAGTCAAACACCACTCTGCTTGCTGTACAGGCTCCAGCTGTCTTAGTGTCTCCAACAGAGTTCATGAGCAACTGTGCTCACGTGTGATGATCCATGTTGAAGGTGCTTGGCCTTGAACCAAAAGTCCAGGAGAAATAGAAACAGTTAGCTACAAATATGGAGAGCTGTTGATATTATTCTAGGGATCCTTTATAATGAGGTATGTGATTAGATCAATTTGTTGTTGGTGCATTTTCCGTAGCTTCAGTAGAAGTTCCAGTCTTAGTATGTCATACCAAAACTGTATGAGCTTTGTGCTAGAGAAGTCTGTGCACAATCATGCCTTTCTGTTGCATCAAGTGATTTTTGTGTTGGTCATGAGCTCCATGTTTTTTGAGGCTGCTGACAGTCATTCATAAGAAAAGCAATTAGATTTCATTTCAGCAAAGGATTTCCACAATTCTTCAAAGGAACCTTGCAACTCATGCAGGAGAACAATCTCTTGTGTGTGATGTAACAGTAAGGACATCAAGATCATGGACTCCAGATTCTGGCTACTGCCCTTTACATTCCTATTTCCCCTCAGAAGTAAATGCTGTAATCACTTTTGAGAAAGATTTACACCCCTATCTTCTTAACATTTCCTAAGTGCCAAAAAAGGACAAAATTGGGGTAGAGGAAAAAGCACATGGGTATGCTGAACTTACTTCTTATCCATATGGGAATATACCTTGTAAGATGTGTCAGCTTCACTGATGTATCTGCTGATATCTGTACAATTACTATGAAAGGAATTCTACATTTTCTAGAAGACATAAATGTTACAAATGTTTTCACACAGTCATCTTTCCCATTTTTGCCTTTTTTTTTTTTTTTTTAATAATCCAGTTGATGTTACTGTAAAATGTGACTTAAAGGAAGATTTATGGTTTTAAACTATTGTGGTGTGTTGACCTTGGCTGGCTGCCAGGTACCCATCCAGCTGCTTTCTCATTATCCTCCATCGCCTCCCGGACAGGATGAAAAAGCTTGTGGGTTTACTTGCCAGTTATGATCAGAGGCAAACCAGACTTGATTTGGGGAAAACTAATTCAATGTATTGCAAATTTAAAACAGAGTAGGAAAACAAGAAAAAAAGGGAAAACCCGAAAAAACATCTTTCCCCAGCCTCTCCCTTCTTCCAAATGTCAGTTTCATTCCTGATTCTTCCACAGTCTCCCTTCCAAGGCAGCTCAGAGAGGGTGAGGAGCCATGGTTTGTGGTCAGTTCATAGCACTCCTGCTCTACTCTCTTTCTTCCTCACAATTTTCCCTTGATTGAGCATGCAGTCTCTCCCATGGGATACAATTCTTCACACACTGCTCTGTTGGCGGTCCTTTCCATGGGTTGTGCTTTTCCAAGAACTGCTCCAGCTGTGGGTCTTCTCCACAGATTACAGTTTATCAGGAATAGACCGCTCCAGCACGGATCACCTACAGGCCACAGGCCCTGCCAGGAGCCTGCTCCAGTGTGGCATCTCCATGGGCTGCAGCTTCCTTCAGGACACATCCACATATTCCACTGGGGGTTCTCCAGAGGCTGCAGAGTGGATAATTGCTCCATTGGTGTCATCCACGGGCTGCAGCAGAGCAGCTTGCTTCCCCAGGATCTGCACAGGCTGCAGGGGATTCCTTGACACATGGAACACGTCCTCCCGCTCCTTCTTCACTGTCCTGGATGTCTGCATAGCCATTTCTCTATCATTTTCCTCTGCCACAGCTGCTGCCTGGTGTATTTTGCCCTCTCTAAAACATGCTGCCAGAGAGGTGCATCTGGTTGCTGAGAGCCTCAGCAGTGCCCTGCTTTTGCCTTGTTTTGGAGCTGGAATGAAAAGGCTCTGTCCAGCCCTTGGTGTCTTCTCACAGGGGTCTGTGAGACCTCTGCAGATCTCTCTTGGTACAAACTCTTGCCATGTAAAACTGGGATGAGTATTTTTGGTTTTCACATAAATTTCAAAAAAATACAACAAAGCAATAATTTTGATATATTCATTTCAATTACACAGGGAGACAAAATATATTCAGATATGTGGACAATGTACTCAAAATTGGCTTTTTTTTCTCAATTTTATTAAGCTTTTCTCTTTTCTACAATTCACCTCTAAATAACCTTCATGAACACCTTTGTAATTTGCTCAACTTCAACAGAAATTTCAGATATTCTTTAGTTTTCATAACAGTTCTGTGTAATGCAGATTTTTAGTTTGAAATCAGGCTTATTCTTTAGAAATACTGACATTCAAAGTATTTTAGTGCCAACTGAATCACATGGTTTGATGATGCTTAAAAGTAAATTGCTGCTTATAACACTGGTTATTTTTACTCTCTTAAAACTGATTATTTATACTCTTTAATCAATGGCATATTAAGAAATAAATAATTTCTTATAACTAATTGATATCTACAAGAGTTTTGTGATAAATTAATTTGAAAAATTATACTTTGATTCCTATTCCCTATTATAAAAATGAAGGGCTGTATCAATATTGGCAAAATATTAATTATTTGCTGAAATTTTGGGCAGAATTTTATTGACTTCTGAAATATAAATGAGCAAGAAAAGTACCATGCTGAAATTTTTCAGACAGTTAAAAAATATGCTTCCTAAGCCAAAAGGAATCTTAGAGACAATACAACTGGAAAATGAAGAATTCAAAAAGCTATATTTTTCATACTTTCAGCTTTTATACGTAAGTCCTTTTAATTGAACTATTTTATCGGCTGCAATCTGTAGAATTTGGAGCTGCTCCTCAGTTAAGTTCATAACAAATTTTGCATGTGACTCATCTTCTAAATTCCAGAAATAAATCTTCCTTTTTCCTGCAATTTTGCATAATTGGTCTCTGATAAGAGCAGAAGAATTGTGCAACTATTTGATATGCTTTAATGCAGCTGTTTGAGACATATGTGGTTTCAAAAAGTTACTCATATTTCAATTTTTGAAAGTAGCACATCTTTCTCATGACATATTTTTAAAAGAAGGCTGAGCCTGGAAGCACAGAACTTGCTGTATTTAAAAGAACTTGTGTAAAACTGGCTACTGGTACACTGTGCGTTGAAAAAGACAGAAATATTTTATTACATGAATTTTGGATCAAACCATATCGAAATAAGGTTGTACTGAATTATGTCTGATTCTCAACTATAAAGGTAAAGTGTGCCCTGTCATCAGTAAAGTTATTGTAAAAATTTGACTGCTATAAGAAATGTGGATTTCCATCAGGACAGAAACAGAGACTCCTATCAAAACTGTAAAGGATTCCACAGCAAATAAATTCCAGTGCCAGACCAAAATAAAACCCATCATTTCTTAAAGGGTTATAATATTACAGTGGGGGAAAATGCTTCATTTTGAAACTGCATTTTTCTCGTATAGCTTTTCCAATTTAATTTAAATTGTTAAAAAAGATCAATGCCATCAAATGTTTTGTTCCCTTGGATCCATTACATGTATTTATTCACTGTTGTGCCATCAAACCAAAAAAATCAATCTTTTGCACAGCTCTAGTTAATATAATGTGCCTGCCCTGACCTTCCAAGAAAGCTGTGCATAAACAGGAAATACAAATTCAATTTATAACCACAATGATGAGATGAAAGAAGGCAATTCTTTAAAATGAACCTAAATAATTTTCCCCTGACCTCTCCCCACACTTCATACAACAGAAAGAGATAAAAGCAACTTGTTTGATTGCTTCTTGCTGAACTGAATGTGGATACAAAAGCAATCACTAAAAAGCTGGTCCTCCATTTCAGCATTTATGTAGTATTTGAATGGAAATACGTATGACTTTTCAGCACTGTATACACTTGAAGTATTAAAGGGTTTATGTTATATAAGGCATGCTTTATTAAAGATTCCCAAAACAATTGGATTTTTCTTAAAATTTTTGCCTTTTCTGCACAGATCCTATGACTTACACAGACCTTCTCTCTCTTTTCATGCACAGGATGAATAGCTCTCATTTAATCAAATTCAATGATGTCCTTTGTTTCTTTTAGCTTTTTGTAGTGCCTCTGGTCATTTCATGGAGTCAATTGAAACTCAGAAGACAGATTTATTAATTTCTACAGGAACTTTTCTGTTCCAACCTGAAAAATATTACAAGAAGTCTCCTCAAGGATTATTCAATTGAATTTATGCTCAGAGTGGTCTGCTGACATAAGTATTATTTAGTCCATTTTATAGAAGCAGCAATGAGTTGTAGGGACATTTTGTAGCCAGAAAAACATTTCTCGATGCCCAGCCATTAGAACCCAATTTTCCAGTACAGATTCCATGTTATGTTCAAATTGCAGCTGCTGCACCATGGAGGCTTAAATGCTTATATATATATATATATGTGTGGCTATAGAGTTCTCAGAAAATGAGAAAGACATGAAATGAAAAATCACTTCGTTGCATGATGTTAGCTTTCACTTTTATCACAGCAGAATCTACCAGAAGTCAGTTACAATAATGAGCCCAGCTACAATCTCTAGCTTACATTTTTCTTAACCCATAGATTCCTAAAAAGTAAAAATATCATTCAATTGCAATGGCATCCAGACCTTTGTAAGTTTTCATGCTTCTTAGACTCTGTCCAAACTTCTGATTATCTTCAGAGACAAAACATGGGATAGCTCATTTTAGCCATTCTTGCCTCTATTTTGATATTATTATATTATCAATTATATGATCATATAATAATATGATCGAAATAGAGGCAAGAATGGTTACATTATATTTATAAAGTAATTATATACTTTATAATAATTATATTTATTAAGTAATTTATTATCTTCTATTATCTTCACCATATATATATAAGGTATATATATGTATATAAGGTGGCTGTTTTGCCAATGGTTTTTATAATAGTTCTGACTGACAAAGTTAGGATTCAGAAAGAGTTTTCTGCTCTTGTAAGGAAAGCAAGCTCTAATCATCATAGAACCATAGAGTCATAAAATGGTTTGGATTGGAAAAGACTTTAAAGATCCAACCCCCTGCCAAAACCCCGTGCCTGCTAAAGTGACACCTTTTCACCACATTCTTTCCAATTACAATGCCACTGTCTCTTTTATCCACCGTTGCTGACTTGTGCTTCTTTCTATGCTTTCTACTTACACATTTCCAGGCCCCCAGCCAAGATGTTCATTCCATGTCCAGCACCAGCAGAACATCAAGTTCTTCCTCCAGAACTGCCCATCTCTCTTTCCATGGTCACAGGTTCTCCCGTTCAGTTTTTACAGACTCAGTACTTCTCTTCCCTTCTGCCCAATTGCTTTGTTTCTGCAGATTACTCTGTTTCTCCAGTTGCTGTCTCTTACCAACGCCCGTTCCAGTTACCTCAGTGGCTGTAAGGCAGCTGTTTGAGACATAAATGATTTCAAAAAGTAACTCATAAGTCAGTTATGCTCCTGACAGTCTCACTGTGCTATTTCTATGCAGGCTTCTCACCCAGTCAGGAAATAACCAGTGCTGTTCAGCACTGAGCCTGTTGCCTTTCCTAGAATCCATCTGAGGCAAGCTTAGCATAAAAAAGAACTTCTCTGGAAACATAAGATTCCTATATCAAATTTATGTGAACTATGCTTTTCTCTTTAATCATATAGCTCATAGACAACTTCCAAGAGATTTCACTGTGACAGAAAAAGCACATACTGTAATAGTTTGCCAATTTTCAAGTTCAAAGCATGAATTAAATTGGGTTTTTTTATTGGTGTAATTTTCTTCCAAAGAACTAAACCACCTTGGCTAGTAAAATACAAATAATTTCACTTTGAAACAGACACTCAGCACAAGAAGTTTCAATCTGACTGCTTAGATTGGCAAAGTCTTAAGTGCCTGTACACAAAATCTTGTAGTAGGTGGCACTGGATCCTTAACAACATACAGTCTTACAATGTGTGAGGGAAGTAGTTTCTTCATCTCTGATTTAATTTGCTTCTCCTCTAACTCTTTGGTTATTCTTAACTGCTTAGAGAAAATGCTGAAAGTGTAATGATATATATGTTAAATAATGAAGGGGATTTGTTTTCCCCATTTTCAACACAGTTTTCTCATACAGACTAGTGGATAGCCCATGCAAAGAAGTTTAGACTTCACCTTCTGAAGCAGAATTTGACAAATGTTTCCAAATGCTGGTAGGATTTTACTTTTATTCATATTGAGACAAGGAGATAGGCTTTTTCCCTTTTTTCCTTCTTCCCCCTTCTTGTTAAAAATCCTTGCTACTACTGTTCAAATTGATAAATACATATAACTCTACTTTTCTATAACATTGTCTAGGTGGTGAAACTAACCTAGATTTTCATCTCTAGTATAAGAGATAAGTATCTCTTGTATATAAATACACAGTTCTTGAATGCTCAGATAATTCTTATTATTTACACTCTTGTTTCTGAATCCACAGTTGTCATTCAGAGCCTTTTTATTACAGTCACATGTCATATACCAAAAATATTCAGAAGAGGAAGGATTGTGAGCATGGTTGGATATAGATAGTCCCTTACCTTCCTGCAGCTAAGGAATCTGAACATTGTCCTCTCTCTCTCTGCAACTCAGACATCTTCACCTCCAATAAGCTTTATACCTGTTGCTGTTTCAAAGCACCTGGGAGGAAAATTTTATTTTATTTGAGCATAAAACTGAATGTGACAAAGTCTAGAACAGTCTAATAAGAGGGCTGAATGCCGAGAATAACATCAGTTTCAGACAAGAAAATATAATTGCTTTTTGACAAAGTCCAAAATAGACTTCTCTTCTGTTGAGCTTACCTACAGTATAATATAATGAAGAATATGTTTCTGTCATCACACACCTATTACAAAAAGCACAAGTTTCTCATGGAATCTTAGCATATGTCTTTTAGAAGATTCACCTTTTAAATATGTCATGGAAATAGAAATGAAAAGACTTTCTGAAAATTAACAAGAATCAAGAGATCTCCCCAGCAATGGTGGTAGCAAACCCTTGAAGCTGTCCTTCGAATCAAAATAATTGCCTTCACTTCAAGCTGAAGAAGTAATGGTCAGAGAAAGTTTAAATCCTTTCTGACTATACTTGGTTATGTTAAAACAAAACAGTGAAAGACTTGGCAAAGAAAGGAAGAGGGCTTCATTAATTCAAATATCTGATGCAAAGGCAGAATAATAAAATTGTAAATGTTATGAGCTTCTGTTTAGAAAAATAGAAGCATGGTCTGAGTTTAGAAAATATCAGTTTACAAAAACAGCAGCCCATGTTTTAAGATTAAAACATATGTAAATAAAATAGAAGTTGGCATCACTATTACGTATAATATAACTATTGTTTAAAAATAAGCTGAAGCAAAGGTTCTAACAGCAGAACTACTCTGCTGATTTTTTTTATTAGGAGTAACCTTGTTAAAAAGTATTTGGATATGTCAATAGTATCCTTAGAATCAAGTGAACCTACCAATGCTATTAAATCTGTTAGGAAACCCAAGATGATTCAGTTTGATTCAGCCTGGGGTGCCAGTTTTGATGAACACTCTGTGGAAAGATACATTTTGGAAATATATGCCCTAAACTCAGTGATTTTACACACATTCTGTGTGCCAGAAAAGACTACTGACAAACTAATTCCAGTGCTCTTACAAGATTTTCTGAAGCCTGACTTAAACAAGTTATATCTTCAAACAGACTCTGTGCTACACTGTGACAGTCATACATGTGTTGCAAAATCTCAAGATAAATATTCTCACCACATATATTATCATATGTTTATCTGTTTTAACCTTATCTCAAATTTACAATTATAGGAAGAAATTTCATTGAAAACTGAATTTCAATTATTTCTTTGATATTGTATTTCCCCCTTGTTCCCATGTGTACTATACTCTGAGCACAGTCTTTAAAGAGAGGTGTATATTACTAATTATTTAGAAGTGTCCATCAAGCAAAATCTGATATAAGTGTGGTTAGATGACCATAATTGTAAAAGCTATCAGAGAATTATCAGTTAGAAACTTAACTTTATGTCAAAATAAGATTAAGTTTGACAGGTCATTATGTAGTAAAGATAAATTTTGAATTTTTTTTCTAGAAAATAAAATAATAACACAATTGACTTAATTGGAATAAAAAATGGTAATTAAGGTGATTGTATCAATATGAATCAATATCAGTGTGTTGATAGCAGTGGTAATTTGCTGGAATCATGTCAGACTTCTGGGTCATACATATGTTTATATCTGTAATGGGACTGTACAGTACTTATTACTGTATAAACCTAACTATCAATCTTAAATGCTACTCAGGTGTCTTCCACTTTCCTGAATACTTCTAAATTGATTTTTTAAGATTAAAAAATAATATTTTTCTAGCAGTTTTGTGAACAATTCAGTGATAAAAATTAGTTTATTATAACTATTTTAGAGAAAATAAGCAGCCTGTTCCAAGAGTAGCAGTAATTAAAATAAGCAATAGACAAATAGAAGCAAATACAAGTATCTGCTAGGGTGATGCAGACAACAAATTCTCTGCAAGTCCTCAGACAAGTTAGACACAGAAAGCAATGAATGTGAAAGTGAAAGCAATCTTGAGCAGGTAGATAAAGAGAGCCAAGCATCTATTTCAAATGAGAGGGTCTTCATCAGTCAGCTGGAACAGGAAGAGAATCCATCAATTCTGAACCTCAAGATGAAGACTGAGAAAAGCAGTTTCTGTTTGTTCAATTATACTCACCACTGGACTTCTTCAGGATGTCTTTTGTGCTGCTGAAAATGTTGAAGGCTGTGTTAACCTTCATAGTACAAGGCTTTGTCTAAAAAGTAGGATGGTCAAAGGACTCACTTGATAACCTGTTTTTAGAAATAAAGGTTTGGAGAAATCATTCAGGGAGACCCGTGGTCACATTTGGTGGCTGACATAGTCTGAATAACAATTACTGCTTACAGAGAGAGGAAAGGCAAAATATTCTATTTTGATTCAGAATGCAGGGGTTCATTCAACATATATAACTATTGCTAATATAGATGCCAAAAGAAAATATCTGAAATCCCACATTGGAAGCTCAGATTTTTTTCTCCAAAAATCTTCATGTACATAGTAAAGCAGTGTCATATGTGCTCTGGGGTCTACATTTCCTGGAAATTATTAGATGTTTTGTCATATCTAGTAGTCTGCTATTCAGAAGTCCCTTAGATTCAGGTTGTATTCTCAGGTCCATAGAGGCACTACTGAAGTTATCATATAGCCTCTGTAGATGTTTATCTGTCACAGAACTGGGGAAAAACTTACCTGTGAGCTTTGAGCAACACAAAAACATATTAATTGTTTAAGTACAAGAAAGCAGACCCTAAATCTAACCACTTGCCCTGCTCATCTTTCTGCACTCTGAAATTTCATCCTAGGCTGGAAACTGGTGCAAGTAGTACTTAGAAATTTTATCATTCAGTCAGTTAAAGATATATAAAGTTCAATTGTACACAGGATTACTATAAATAAGAGGAAGGCAAAGAGGCATAATGAGTGTTAAAAAAGACTTAATAAAATAACATTTTACACTGAAAATTTTGTACATGATGTATTTTCTCCTAAATGAGTCTATACTATATTTTCTAAACTCTCAAGCAAAAAGTAATTCTAACATTTTTTAATGTGACTGAAGTTTGTTTATTCTATCATGGTACTAAGCCAAAGGTTACAAAAATGTTTTGAAGACACCTTTTGCTTTATTTTAAAAAGAGTTAAGTAGTCCATTATTGCATAGCACAACTAGAAATGAATCCCAACCTAGAAATTCCTACAAAAATATGCTTTATATATTATCTTCAAGAGCAAACTTCTTTCTCAGAATTGTCAGGGTTGGAATGACCTCTGGAGAAAATCGAGTTCAACTCCCCCTGTCTAGGCAGGGTCACCTAGAGTAGGTGACACAGGAATTCTTCCCGGTCAGTTTTGAATGTCTCCAGAGGAGAGAAACTCCAAGACCTCCCCGAGCAGCCTGTTCCAGCACTCTGCCATCCTCGAGGCAAGGAAGGAAGTTCTTCCTCATGTTGAGGTGAGAATTCTTGTCCTTTAATTTGCTGCCATTGTGTCCTGTCACTGGGCACCAGTCAAAAGAGTCTGGCACCTTCCTCTTGGCATCCCCCTTTGAGATATTCATATTCATCAGTGAGATCCCCTTTCAGTTTTCTGTTCTCTAAACAGGCCCAGCTCCCAGAGCCCTACCCATAACAGAGGGGATTGCTCCAGACTCCTGATACTCTTTTCTGGACACTCGACACTATCTCCTTGTGTTTCTTGCATTGAGGAAATCAGAACTGGAAACAAAGAAAAGACACCAACATTCAAGAACCAGAAAGAGCCAAAAAACAACTGTGTTTACGAAACTCATTGAAAGCTTTTCTTACATCTAGCAGAAAAAAAAAAATCTTCATTTTCATTACTCATAGTATTTCCCTTATTAAAAAATTCTGTCGTATTACAATTTTAAAAAAGTTTTTTGAATAATTGCTTTATGAATTTTAACTTTTGAGATTCGTGAGCTCAAAGGAACTGCCATGATTCTTCTTATACTTGGCAGGCAAAATTTGCTTAATGAGTTTTGCTTTATCGATACGTGAGAAAAAGTTGTCATCATGTTCTCATTAGGTACCTTTATACATCACAGAGAAGATTCAGAGGATATCAAGGATATCAGATATCAAGGAATAACCCTGTCTCACAGAATTGCAGAAATTCTGCCTGTTGTATAAGCAGACACAAGGAGAGAAGAAAAAAGTGGGGAAGTTCTAGAGATATCCCATTAATAGCAATCTGCTATGTTAATGCAGGTATGTGTAAAGATAGATATTTGTTAGCTTCTTGTAGACTGATCTGTATTGTCTTGTCTGGATCCAGAGCCTTTGGTCCTTCTCTGCATACTGCCTTTGTCACATGAATTAATCATTGTTATACACACTTTCTCTGAAAGAAAATTTCACACATTAATCCAAGTATAAATAACATGAGAAAAATTATTATAGACAAATGTTGTTACAAGAAAATATTTTCACAGATTCAAAAACAGGAGAGGTGCTGCAATGGACAATTTATATATATTTATATATAAAGAGGAAAAAAAAAGGATTAATCTTTTTGCAAGAAAATAAAGCATTCATAATGGTTTTCACAAACATATTCCCTCTTACAAGGATCAAGTTATATCCTAAGCTGCATTTACACAGTCAGCAGACACCTGCAAAGTTATGATCCATACTATTTCTTTCTTTCTTTCTTTTTCCAAATGAGGACTTCAAAAACAGTGGTATTTCTGAAAAAGGAAAACAGCTCAAAATAAGCATATTCATAAGGAAGGATGCAAGGATCTCATTAGTCATCTTCCTTAGTAATTTAATAGGAAAATCGTCATTTAATAGGAAAAGCAACACACAGGGCATAATCCTGCCTTTTTTATTAGAGACAAATTCCCCGCTAAAAATAATCACATTTTCATTAATTAATAGGTTCCATCTGGGGAGAGAGATTAATATTTCTGTAATAAAAAAAAAATCCACATGTATTTCAATCATGTAGACTACCTGCATACAACCATTTCTAGATTAAAAGGTATATTGAATGAGACAGTTTCACTGTAGTCATATCCCGGTTTCTTTGTCTTTTTCTCAGGCACTGAAATGTAAATAAAAACTTATCATTTGAATTAGAACTGCAGCCTCCTGCTCCCCCTTTCTTCCTTTCAATTTTCAGTTTTGACTGGAATGCTCTAAGAGCAGCACTTAAACTAATTGCAATTTTTGCTTTTGCTTCACCCACCCTTTTCAATTCACCACTTTGTGCCTTCACATAAAGGAAAGGTGACCAACTTCCTCTGAAGGTGATGCTAATGCAGTTCAATAAACAGCAGAGAGAACAGGGTGACCTGAAATGGTGCAAGCCATATCAGAAAGGCATTTCATTTTTTTCTATTATGAAAATGAGCTTCTCCTTTAAGTGTGGTTATTGAGGTGCAGAAACATAATGTAAAGTAACATAGACTTAAGCAAGATGACCTCATTCATCATCCTGGGGTCAGCTACAGATGTTGGAAGCATTCTGGGCACTGGTTAAAGAAAAAAAATCAGGGAAAAAATTTCTTATTCTCTTTGGGATTGACCCTTTAAACTACAGCATACTGCTGAAGGAAGAGCAGAGCCTTTGCATTAGCTTTTAGCATTGAGCATTTTCACAGCACCTGTGCAGAGAGCCAGTTGCAGCATGAAGAAATGTTTAACCTAGTTCAGCAGTATAGAGGGAAACTCTACACAAGCTCTGATCTTATAATTGGTAAAGAGAAGGGAAAGTGGACATCACAGCAGGCAGAGAAGGTGTTTCACTGGGCTTAGGATAAGAATCATAAATTTTGACTGGAGCACCGCTGCTTGGCTGCAACACTCCTTATGCAAACAATTCAAATGGCCAGCATTTTTAGGGGTTTAGTTACTCCTCCAGCTAGTCAAAATTATTCAAATGTGCTTAAGAACTGTGTTTACAAGGAACTGATGAGGGGGCAGACAAGACACCAGCCGCTAACACAGAAATGTGCCTACGGGTTCAGAGCAAACAGTGCCTCTCACAACTGCTCCATGCCTCTGACCATATGGTGCTCATCTGTTCATCTCCCCAACCATTCATTTGGACTAGGATGTTGAACTGTGCCAAATAAGCTTCCCAGGGAGTTATCTCACACAGATACAGGGGAGGAGGGTTGTGTTATCCAAGCTGAGCCAATCCAGCCTCTCCCCTCCAGGCCTTTATAAATAAAAGTGAGATGGAAAACTTGCAAACCCTCTCCATCAGTCACCATCTCCAATGGCCCAATCCCTAACCCAGACAGTTGTCTTCAAAAGTCCCTACAATTTCCTTCTCAAAGCTATTGTTAAATTTCTCACCCCCTGAGTGCCTATTTCTGT
Source organism: Urocynchramus pylzowi (assembly GCA_013397555.1). NCBI lineage: Eukaryota > Metazoa > Chordata > Aves > Passeriformes > Fringillidae > Urocynchramus > Urocynchramus pylzowi. The sequence continues at coordinate 346,785 of VZRH01008737.1, read as the reverse complement.
CAAGAAATTTCAAATTATACAAACTTCCCAGTCTTCTCTATTCCTGGAAAACCTGTTGATCGAGGACAGTCACTTCATGTCTTCCTTTCATTTTATTGAACTGGACAGAGTTCTGTAGTTTTGAGTTTGTACTCAGACAAAGATATCATTTCTAACAATAGTTCATTGTCAATTCTTTCTGGAAAGTTTCCAGATGTTGCTTTAATTCATTTTGTGGAGTCTCCTGGCTCAGTTTTAAGTCTTGTTTTAATTCCTCTTGGTCCTATATCAATTCCTCTTGGCTATTTTTATATCTATGAGCATCTCCATTATTTATTGCATATTGATTTGACAGCCATATGAACACACAATATGCTTTTCTGCTAACACCAGTTTCAGTGCTTCCTGTCCCAAGAAACTAAGTATTTTTGATCTAATGGATTGTCTTTTTTAGCTGGGAAAATTGATTTTGTTAGTGAAATATGTCTTTGATGAAGTTAATATCAAACAAAGAGTGAAAAGAGTTTTGCTACCTAAACAATAAAGGCAGAAAAACCAAGTATTTCCTCAATCTAAAGATCACTTTCTTTTTTCTCTTAGTAGAGTATCCAAATGAAACTCTTTATTTTTGCCTCTTTCCTCCCTCCTAAGCCCCAGATCTGCACTGACAGGGACAGTTTGGGGAAAGAGGGATGCTGGCCCCAGAGCAGCCTGCTGATTCCCCAGCTTCTGGCTCTCCTGGATCTTTCTTCAGGCACTGGCTGCTGGTCCAGAATCCAGAAAAATGGATTTTAAATGTTCCCACCTGTGATGAGACAAAGACACATTCTTTGCTTTATGACTTGGACTCTCATTTTAGGTAGGACCTAGAGTGATGTAACTGCTTTGTTTTGGGCCTTTGTACACCACTACCTTACCTTTTTTGCATGATTTTACTGTCTGAAGAGTAAAAATTCATCTGCAGCAGTAATAAGTTGTTTTATTTTTCCTCACAGCTTGCCTTCATACATATCTTGCTATGAAAAGTTTATTGTTGTTATAGTTGTCAATATACATACTATTTGAATGGAGATTTACTAGCAGCAAAGTACCACATCCTGGTTTGTCTTTTATCACATTCAGCTGAAGACATTAGTGAAGAAAATGAACTCCTAATCAACTTGGAGATAGATTATACAGAAATTCTGATTTTGTTGTTGCAGTGTATGCAACTTCAATACTCTTAATATCATACTTTATTTAGAAAAGTCTGTTTGTAGTAATATGAATCAGGAGACAGTAATAAATCTGACAGCCTCATATATCCAAAAAAAATTTCTTCATAACAACAAAAGAATGGAAGGAAGAAAATAAAAAGGGAAAAAAAGGAATAAAAAATAATTGGCATAATGATAATCACAAAACATGTTCTGATTTTCACTCAGTTGCAGCTTTGCAAGGAATAATAAAGAATCAGCTTTAAAACTCCCAGTTTCAAATGATGGGGGCTGTGTTTCTCTTTCAAGCATGAGTGGAACTTAAAACACCTGGAATAGCATAACCTTTGGTTTTATTTACAAACTTTAACCACCCTGACTTCATTGCCTTTCACTGATTTGCAGTCAATAGAAGAAACACATTAAAAATAAGAGTAAGCTCATTATTATTTTCTATTACCTTGCACTATAGTGGCAGATGAACTCCCACAATCAAGGACAGAGTTCTCTAGGATAAACACATTTAAGGTATATAAGAAACCCACCTCTTTTTGAACTTTTGAATAGAAGCATCTTACATTGCTATTGTTGAGCATTCTTTACATCAAAGAAAATAATTTTTGATCCAAGAAGTTCTGCAGCTAATCTCATGTCATTTGACTTTAGGCTCTTATCGACAAAGAGAGTTTCTTTTTTTTCTTTTCAAGGGTATGAAAAGGTTAAGAGAAGTACCATCTCTCCAGACTTTCACTGCTGCACTTCTTTCAATAACAAAGCCTTCACATCTCTGCTTCTCTCCTTATTTCTACCACACACTTCATATCTACACATGCCAGTAGGCAAACTAGATGAGGGAACCCAAACATTAAAAACTGGGACTTCTAGATTTGTCCTGTGTCTGTTGTGCTTCCCTTTCTCCCCCAGTGCCCCTGTGCAGTCCCATGCCTTGCCACCTCCCAGCTCTACTGTCCACTGCTCTCTTGTCAACACAGACTACAGGAAATGCACCTGTGCTACAGGAAATACACCTCCTTGGGGCTTTTTGTCAAAACTGTGTAAACGTTTACAATCAAATCCTTCCATTTCTTATATCTAAACACAGAATGTAATCTCTTTTTCAGCCTATTCTAATTACAATTGTTTTCACTTCTGAGTTACAAGATGTATTCTGCTCCAGATCTAAATGTTGTCAAAATAAATTAATTTGAATTTAAATTATTTTACAACACTGTAGCATTTCAAATTTTAGCAATTTAACATCCATCTTGTATTCCTTAAATTCAATGCTTGGATCACGTGTTGAACATACTTTTCACTTCTTCACATTTGAATGGGAATTTATGTATATAATTCTATAATTCTTGTGCCACTGAGTGGTGATATTAACAGCAATATTTATTATTTTTATTATGTTAGTGTCAGCAAGCAAAATTTGGCTGAAGGCCAAATTACCAATGGCACATTACCAATCAATGTAAACATTGTTACATCTTGAGCAGTACCTAAACATCACTCCATAAAAACATCAATAATTTGTAAGGCCAACTATCAAACTCTTTTTGATATCTTCCCCCTGTATCCATGTAGTCCACTGTACAGATAGGAAAAATAGGGGAAGGAGAAGGAATTTTATTTCAGTTTTCACCCATATGCTTGCAGAATCTAGGCCTTAAAACACAGGTCTTGCCAAGGTATGAGGTCTCCAGGACACTTGCAACCTAATTAAGTCTGTGAAAAGAATTCTGATCCTAAAATAGTGTTTTCATTTTTGGTAAGTTTTATTGAAAGCTACACTTGTGAAGATGACATTTAATTTTTTCTTTATTTTTGTTTTATTTTCCATACTGCATATATCTATTTGGGTGTCATCTGAAAGAAGCTAATTGTGAAATGAGCATGGTTTTCTTTCTTTCTCCCTGGTAGATCTTACACATCCTGTTTCTCTTCTCAGCATGAAGGCTTCATGCCATGTATATCAGAATATATCTGTGAAACTGCCATCAGACAGCAAGAATCCTCAATTTCTGCTCTGTTTTCTTGGACATGGTTCCAGAAATTGCCCTTTTTCTGACTTATATATGCTTATCTCTTGTCATTCTTTCTTAAATTTAAATAGGGCATTTTTTTCTTTTTTTTTTTTTTCCATTCTTCAGAGTGATGTTGCATCACTAGTCATGAAGTGATTTGGTGATTTGGTGAGATGAAAAACGAAAACCAAGAGCCCAGTGCATAAAGTTAATATGTTAATATGTTAATAGTTCTTTCTTAAATCTCTGGAGAGGCATAAACAGAGCCTTCACCTTTTTTTTCTCTGAATAGTTATGCTGAACATTAGTCATCTTTATATTATGTTCTTATCTGCAGGTGACTCTAAATACTTCCATTTTAAACTATCTTAAATGATTCAGTTTCATAATTTTTGGAAAATAATTCTTGTTTGATTCAGAAATAAAGAAGGGAGACTGATGTCAGAGAACCTTCACGTAAAGAACTGAAAAAAAAATTCTTATATGGCAGGTCTTCATATGCAATGCATTCACAAGAAAATTAAGTTTTTCCACCAGCCCCCATACCTTTACAGTGTCAGCCTCCATGCTCAACCTTACACAATTGTCATCCACCCTCTCTGAAATATCATGTACAGCGAGCAAAAGTTCAAAAAACTTTCAGATGTGAAAGGGAGAGTGAAGAAGTTGGGCAACAAGAATAAATATTGCTACATGTCACCAGCCTAACAAGTGAATGTATAGCAAGAAATTTATGACAACAACTCTGGAAGAAAGAATTTGTTGACCTAACTGGAAATAAATCATTCAACAAAATGAAGAAATCAGAAAAATAAGAATCAGGGAGCTGTAGTCAGCAGAACCCAATTTATATCTAGTGGGCATCCTGAAAAGCAGGGGACCCAAAACCTACTGACAGCAAGAGAAAGTGACTACTGTGGCATTTGCTGACAAGATCTTTACCACAATTGCTTGCCATGTATTTTTCCATACCATCAAGTGAAAACTTTGTTTGAAAACTCATGTGGTAAAAGTGCACATATAGCTATCAAAATGGTGACAGCATCAATATTTTACATTTGCTCTTGCTTCAGGGGCATTAAGGGACACACAAGAACAGAACCACACCACTCGGGGACAGGTTATCTCCAATCCATTCATGCAGTGGGCTGTGCTCTGTGAGTCACTGCTATTGATATTCTGCAGTTTAGATTAGACCACTGAAATTCAGTGAATTCAAGTGAAATTCAGTGAAATTCAATTTTAGTTGAGATTAGACCACTGAAATTCAGGCCCCAGTTTCTCAGGGAACAAGGTCCTGGCCACTCCACACCAGCTCAGAGAGGGGACCCTTGCTCCAGCCAGTACCACTGCTCCAGACCAGGTCCCATGTGGTGGCCAGGCCCCAGTGGCTCCATCCTGGGCCCAACCTTTTACAAATTCTTGGACACTCACTCATGTGTTCTGCACCTTTCCTGGTCTAAAAACGAATGATATTCACTCATTTATGCTTTTGTTATAAGAAGTTGAACATTACCAGCTGTAACAAAATTAATCCACTTTTTGTTTGGTTTTAGGTCTTTATAAACCCACCCAGTTAAATGTGGGCAGATGTAGCCAATACCACATATGTTTGGGCTGTGTCTTCAGGTAGGATTTGACCCATGGCAGTCCTGAAGCTCTGCAAGGAGCTTCATTTAGAGATTTCTAGGTTCTTTCACATTAATGCCAATATAGCTGTGAAGAAAACAAGGGGATTACCCTTCAAAATTTTTATGTGCAATTAATTTATTTTGTTTGGATTTCTGTGTGTATACGTGCATGCATGTGTGGGTGAATTTTACTTGTTCCAGTTACATGATATCAAGGCTTGCTTATGGATTTCAATTCCAATGTAACATTTTAGTTATGACCCTTTCAGTTCTTCTCTATATACTCCTTCCTATTAAAGTGACTCTGTAATTCCTAATATGTGTGAGCAAGCTGTTTAAAAGCTTTAGCGAAATGCCATCTGAATGATTCAAATTCAAACAAACTCAACCAGGTAATTTGATGATACAAATGCACAAAATGCATATATTTATATTTTACACAATAAATAAACCCACTGTGTATCACAAATCTTCCTGTGAGATAATGATAAAAGTAACAAATAGATTTCCCTCTTCATGAGGCTCTGAATTGTTTCAGTTGAACTGCTCTCATGAGAAAGGAGAGGTAGTTGAAGACTTGACAGTGATAGGTATTTAACCATGTTACAACTCTAGGTCAGATTCTTCATATAAATTTAAGCTTCACTGAAATCATGGGAAGTATGTCAATTTATATTTGCTGTTGAATTTTTCTCCTGCTCATACTGTGAGATTATCCTTAAATAACTTGTATCTGACTTTTCATGCAAGCTTATGAGGTCTAGTTCAGAATAAACTCTGTGAAATTCTCCCTGAAGGTGCAGAACTATTGCCTTTAGCAGCAGATAAACAGATATTTTTAAAAGACACATTTTATCTGGGCTAGTAGTAAGTGCAGTTTTATAAATTTATCTGATTTGATTTCAAATCCATACAATTTTCTTATGTTCAAAGAGTTAACTGAAGCACAGAATTTGTCAGACATATTCATGTAAGTAATGATGAGGAAAAGCACAAAAAGAGTAGAGCAAGGAAAAATGAGAATATATAAACCATGTAATTAAATTGACAAGGAATTAGGGAGAAAGAGATCAAAAACAAAATTGTTTTCCGCATTTGAAATTTGTTTTGATTTTTAAAAATTTTGTTATTTTCAGAATCACATGAGAACAAAATGTTATCCATGTTAATACTTCTTTGTGCTGCTGTGATGTTAAAGACATTCTGAATAGACTTTTGAAGGTTTTATTAGTGAAAATGGTTTTCTGCAAAAGGATGGTAGATGTTAGAGTGATAGCAGCTGATTTCTTCCTGGGCCATAGGTACTGTGGGGGAGGAAGGAAAGCTGTCATTTATAATGCTCATCCATTTTCAATATTCTTGTTAAAAATCTGTGTTGGGATCCAAAAATTCAGACTAATTTTGAAATACTGATGAATAGTCACATGTTTTTTCTAATTCCAGGGAAATGGGTGCTCACATTCATTCTACTAGGAATTATGATTTAAAAATTGAGTAAAATGTAAAGTTAAATGCTCTTTATGTTATGACTAGTGTTTGCATTTAATTCTGCTCAGACAACTGCTTCAAATCGCATTCTCAGATGCTACTCACAAACTACTCCAGTACTGCATTTTGAGCCTTGCATTTCTCTAGTTGGATTTACTCCCCCAAGTTTCTCAGAATTTGTCATTACTCTGGCTTCTGAAAGTCAAGCAGTTTACATTCTTGCATGTCTCAGTCCCCTCAGCACTAGCACCCTTGCAAACAAAACACTCCCATCTCTTCTTTTCCTTTTGGCTATCTGACATCACCTGATGGCTTTGGCTGCTTCATGCTCTCCTTTTCATCACCTCAGATGTTTTGGATATTCTGTTATAAACCTTGGCTTCTCCATATATTCTTGGTTTAAAGATTTGGATTAACTTGCAAACATGAATATTTTTTTCTCAGTTTGTGTTTAATGTAATCATTGATCATGACAGGCTACTACCTTTTCTTAAATCAGCTATTTTCATTTTAGTCATAAAACAACTGTTTCTGGTAACTAACCAAGTAAAGTTAAAAAAATATTTTAAAAAGCAATTTCACCAGACTGCTTCTTAACCAGAGATGAAGCCTGTATCCAGAGGTACATTAATTTGGAGGGAGGAAAGAACTAAAGCAGGTATCTGCTCTATATTCCTTTAATGAAATTATGAGGCCTTATGTTTCCTTCCAGGAAGAAAACAAGTCAGGTTAGAAATCTGCCACATACACACTGCCACTGTATAATTTGGCTTCTGAAGGACTTATCCCAGAATAATCCTTACAGGTAGAGAGACAGGATGTTGAACTGTATTCACTCAGGGCAGTTACTGTATTCAGGATCAAACTGATTGCCGTATCTGAAGGAAAGAAAGAATCCAACTCTTCCACATTCATAATCACTGGGATAATAAATGCCATTTCATACCTTGACAGCTTGATGAGGCTAGCCTTGAGGATTTTGTTTGTTGATTTCGTTGCCTTCACAGCTGAAACTATTCATTACTGTATTTGGAAGATCAAAACTATATATTTTAACAAATACACTATTCATTTAAAATCAAAAAGAACATCCAAATCTGGCTTCAAGGCTTGCATTACATTTGGACTCTCAGAATCCTTGATTTTCATGTCTCTTGCTTACCCAAAAATATTTTTTCTTTTTAAAAGTTTATGAGATCTACCAAAAGAAGGAATAAGTGACATGAGTAAAAAAAAAAATTAAAAAAGGAAAAGAAAGGGAAAAACTTCAGTAGATGAAAACATTCAATGTGCCTTTGCTTTTTTTCCCAGTGTCTACTGATGTTTCCCGCTATTTGTTTGTATTGTAAGGTGTAAACCAATACACTGGATAAGAAAGCAAAGAATCAAAATTAAATATTACTATACTATCTATTACTATAACACAAATTCGGGAACTTGACAGAACAGCAAAATATTGATCTCTCAGAACAGCCATTTTAGCTTCAGCAATGTAAACATCTCTCACTTTTGATAAAAAAGTTAAATTTCTTTCATAAAATAAGATTTTGGAGCATGCTGCAATGAGTAATTACAAGAACCTAGGCACTTCAATGAGGCTGATAAGTTGTGACAAGGAAATCAAGGTTTTTTTAAAAACTTAGAGTTCAAATGCTTTATTGACACATATGATGTCTTCACAAAAGAAGATATTTGAAAATGCATTTAAATATAGTACATAGTATTGGTAGAGGTGGATAAAATTAGGTGAACAACAAATACATTTTTATGTTAAATTTAGAAAAAAAGTTTTAGAAGAAGAGAGAATGTTTTAGAATAAGAGTACTTTCTTCAGCTGTATACTTGCAAAATATCATTTAGTTCTCAAGGTTAAAGACAGCCTTGTTATTTCCAGTGACAAGGTATAGCACTGAGATTTCAGTAAATTATTTTCAAATTGCTTCTAGTGTTAACTATCAAATTCTGTAAAAAATCACGCATGTTGTGGTGTAGGTTTTGCAAGAAGCAAATACATATGCAGGAAAAAAGAGAAAGTCTAAAAGGCTTTCTTTTAGACTTCACATCATTACTGTGTGAGATTTTGTACTGAAATAGACTCACACTAGATTTCTCCAATTCACCATACATGTGTTAATCTAAACAATCATAATGCTGTGCTCTCTAAAATCCTTATTTTTGCTTTCCAGAGTAGGACAGAATTTTCAATATAAATAAGTATCATACATTTGGATCCTGCATTTATCTTTGATAATTCAGTTATCAAAGATAACTGAATATAAATATTGATAAATCAATATTTATCTCACGACCATCAAATATCATGATTTGATGGTCGTGAGATAAATATTGATGAGAAAATGTTATCACAATTAAATATGGACAAAATTACATCACTGCAACATTGCCTGGAGAATAAGAACATCACATAGTGATTTAAAAATAAGGTTTATTGCTCATTTTTCTCATAAGAGAAACCACCCATTTTTCTACCAACATGACAGTAAATCTAGATGTTGAGGCAGCCACAGAAATTGGGGAAGGGGTAGAATCTAGTTCAAGGAGTGTTAATGTGCCAAGGTTTCAAAGAGAAAAATGTGGCAGCAGTAGAAATGGGCTTTTATTTTAGTCTTGAAGATAAATCAGGAAACCAGTAGAGCTCCTGAGAAACTAAAATAAATGCTAGAGTTCCATTTGTAACAATAATCTTTGTATCAAAGAAAATCTTGGAAACTGTCACTCACTCCGTTTTCCTACTACTCCTCCTACTTTCTGATGGGCAAATACTGATGTATACATAGAAAATAACAATATTTTTATTAATTATAATTAGTTGCACAGACGATATATCATTTCGGTGAATAGTTTTTTGCTTGTTTTTAATGTCTCTTTAGATAATGGAACTCACAGAGCAGAAAAACATTTTCTAAAGGTATTAATGAATTTTGAGTAACACTGAGAGTGAGAATCAGTGGAAATACCAGTGACAAGAAATAACTGAATCTCTTCAGAGATGTTAAGGCATGTGCAGAGCACACCTAAAGTACCCATAAAAACCTGTACATATAACACAATTCTATAAGAAAAAAAGAATGCTAGCCCTCTTCTGTTGTTAGAGATCAGATTAAACCTTATTCTCTCAGTAAAATGTAGCCTCTATGTCTAAAAAAAAAAAAAAAATCAATAAAATGAATGAAAATGAAGCCTTTACCACAAAGCAGGCTCAAGGCTTTGGCTAAACAGTAGCAGGAAGGAATTTAACATGGAATCTGATAACAAAACCTTCCATAAATAGTCACTTCCCAACTCTTAACAGAGTCAGAAGAGGTAAAGAATGGGCTGATAAATAAATCCATGGCAGAACAAGTAGTTTTGAACAAGTGATAGTAATGCTTGCTCAATGTTAAAGGCAAATTTAACAAACCAGGACTCTTGAAAATCAAACTATATAGAAGAAGCCTGGCAAAAGCAGGTATTAGTTAATGTGCCTATTCTAATTTGCACAAGCTGAAACTGGCTGATGTTAAATTCACTTATGAATTGGCTCTAACCTCTTGATTTCTGAAGGTTCATGCCAAGGGCTTGCCTGGATACTGTGAAACTACCTGCTCAGCCAGGAAAATTCCTATTCAGCTCCTGTACCTGGGACCTCAGAGGCTGTTTGGAAATATTCTCTCTGTTCTGAAATGCAGAAATCTCAGAAGATTGATTTTTTTTTTTTTGGACAAAGACTATATATATCATTTATGGCTGCCTTTTTAATATTTTACTTTTATGCCCAATACTCCAGGGGAATCTGCCACCTGTAAGTTTTCTCTAGTGTCTTACAGATGTTGTCATTGTCTACATTTAAATATTTTTTTTAATTTAATCCTCAAAGTGTGTTGTTGTTGTAGAAGGCACAAAACTGATATTAAGCTTGTCCATCCTTTAAAAAAATGATTATTCTGATAGTCTTTATCACAAATTAGAAATCTCACTCTGAAGCCTACTAATAAATTTTAAAAAAAGTATATAGCAACAGCTTCATTCATTTTTTTTTCCACATCCTTGGGTTTGTAGGTAGATTCATGTACTGATCCAGTCAAAATCATTTGCACATCTGAAGCATAAGACAATGTACAATAAGAGTGAGAATGCAAAGAAATATTGAAATGTGCATATGTTTTCCACAGACTTTATATTTGTAGTAGATACACTTATAAACTATGATTTACATGAGAACTTTTAGTTATTTGATTTAATATTTACAGGAGAGACAAGCCAGATTAAGGGATGTATTTGAAGTATCTTGTCAGTGAAAGCTTCAAGCTTGTGGATAAGAATGAAAAACTTATTATTGTCAGTTGAGTTATCACTAATGAAACACAAGAGTTTCAGTGCACAATAACAAGTGTCAGAATCAGTGGAGTCAGAGAAGCAGATTTCTGAAATATTAAAACTTTTTTATTGTCTATGTATGAAGAAAGTGATTTATTAAACAAGTAGCTGAAGAACAAAAGGGGGAAAAAAGCCTTTTCTCTTGAAATGCATTTTCCCTATCCTCCTTAAGAACATATTTATAAACCTGTATGATAAATAGAAAAGGTAAGCAAAGAATAACATTGGAATGTGCATTTATAAAAAAAAGGAAAGAAGTGCAAAAAAATCTGGCCAGCTGGTAGAAAAGTAGAATTAATGTGCCTTTGTGTATCAGATTTGCAAGAATGCAAATATTGCAGCTTTTGGTCAGCTGGTTTAAAGATTAATTTCAAACAAGTAACTATTTTCCTTAAGGAAATGGACTAATAATAGGTCATAAGCATGCAAACAGGGCTGACTCTGCCATAAAAGCAGAATAGGTTGCCAACTAGAGCAGCAAAATATTGAGGGCAGCAAAATTAATTGTGAACATAATTTGTGGGTCTGCAGATCTTTTTCCTCATTGTCTTAAACTGCAGGTCTTTTGGACTTGCATGCACATGTATGGCTAAATCAGCAGATCAAGTGAATTTTATTTAAGTTATATTTTAAAACTACGGTTGTACATACCAAATCTTAGTATTATTGTAAAATAAGATACCAGCTATGTAACTTTTTTTTAAAATACATCCTTACTTATCATACCATAGACTTTCATTTCACAATCCCTTAAACTTTTGCCTAAGACTAGTGTTAAATACAAGACTTCCCCCCTGCAAAACCCCAACAGACAAATAAACACAACAAAAAAAACTCAATAACAAAATAGATTATTTGATAATTTCATCTTTGATTGTGTGTCTTCAGACATCCAAAAGGATTTGAGCTATCAAAGCTTTGACTGGCAATATTTTGTTCTGATACAAGCCCATTACTCTTTATCTGCCATTTGCCACTTAGTATTATCCAGTTTTTATTATCCTGAATAATTTGGTGTTATCAACAAAATTTCTTATCCCTGACTTGTCACCCTTTGTAGAATGCATGTCTTGAGCATTGACCTGGTCTGATATACACACTAATAACTCACTGTGGGTCTCAGTAGCATAAACCTTAATTTAGATGAAGGATTTTGAGCAGTAACTCAACGTAAGAAATACTGCACTGGTACAGTTCAGACCATCAGAAGGGAGTGTAAAAGTGAGGCACAATATTGTATGGGTTAAGGTATCCAGGAAACTGGCATGCAGGTTTCTGTTGTCTAAAGTGTGAATGGACTAAAACTTAAATTAGCCATAGAAATATCACTATTTCATTGTAGCTGCAGTATGTCATTTTCAATGCTGCCATGAGCTGTTGACAAAATGCCAGCAGTAATCTCATGTTTCCAAGCTTTATTATTCTCTTCCAATTTGCTCTTTTTTCTGTCTACTACCTTGAATTTTTCAACTTTTGAAATGTAATGGAAAGATGAACTTTGACGTATCAACTGAGGTTCTGATTCCTAGTTTTCTTGGTGGACAATGTTGGAATTCCATGTGGACTAAGCCCAGCAACACAGTTGATGTAAAAGAAAAAAAAAAAAAAAGGCAACAAGTTCAGATAAATTTACTAGACTTGAAATTACCATGTTACAAATTGATCACACCACTAGCATTTTCTATTTCCTTGTGTTGTCTGACTTTCATAAGATGAAATGTATTCCTGTAGGAAGGAAGGATGGATATAATCACAGAAATTTCATCCTTTTGAAAAACAACCTTTCTGAATTTGGGTTGCTTCCTCCTTTGTTGCAGCTGCACAGACTTCAAAGTCAGGTTCAACCACTAGGGAATTTTGTCAAATTTGCAAAGATAAATAGTGATTACTGAGAATGTGGTCAGATTAGGCTGTAAACAAGCAATCAGTGAGATTTTTTAAACAGCAGAACTATGTACAAACCAAACCTAACCGAAGTTCTTCATCAGAACATACTTAAAAAAAAATCCAAATATGTAAAGGTAGAACACAATTAAACCAGAGATAGTGAAATCTAGTGTGTAGCTTGGTTTTCTTCTCTTTTCAATTCTATCATGCATAGTAAATTTGAGTGAGACACCTGGCTGGCACCCAATATTCATTAAATTCCTCAACTCTGAAAGCTCAACTGTCATTTCAGCTGCCTTTGGCCTGCTTTACAGCTCACTGCAGGGTTCAGGACGGGCTAATGCAGCTAAGAAGTCCTGCTGCCTTGCTAAAGATTTGCCTTAGCAAAGGATTATTTCCTTTTGCTGGACCTTCACAGGACTTGCATTTCTTTTACTCTGCCTAAGGGCATATCTCTGCCTTGTCCTTTCTACAAACTCTTGTCTTTGCATCACTGACTGAATGAATATTCTCAGATCTTGATCCGCCCAAGTACATGCTCTATGCAACAAGAACTGATATACATATATCAGCTGAGCTACACATAGATGCTCTAGACATTATTTCTGTGCCTTTCCAATAATTTGAGGTACATATGAAAATTTGAAGAGGAATTCAGTCTGGTATTATTTTTTGTGATGGTATTATTTTTTGTATACTATAAAAAGACTCCCCTGGCTATACACTGTAGTCTTCTCCAGGTATAAGACAAAGTCATTGAGATTGGTCTACTCACTGACCTCAAAACAATGTGCAAGCACAGACCTGTCCATTGAGCATGTGAAAAAAATGTAAATTATGGCAAGGTGTGGCTGGAAAGCTCTTAATGGGCAAACTCATTAATTTGTTCACACTCTGACACTGGTCACTAGGATTTGTTTCAGGAGTTTTCAAGGAATCAATAAATACAGACAATTTAGGCTTTCAGTAATTTCCCATATTAGAAGATGTCAGAGAGCAGAACAGCCCAAATTATTTGTAGACTAATTAATAGTCACATTTTATTGAAATACCTTATTTACTTTTCTAATTCACAGTAGTTACAGGGTTTATAAAATCGTGTAAGGGAAAAATATTTCTGTTTTGGGTAATTGAGAGAGTGGTATGATTATCTGATGACAATCAGGATTGTCAAGGCAATATTGCACAGAGATGCACTTGGGATTAATGCACTTGGGATGCAAAAAATAGACTCAAAATGCCTTTAATTCATGACCATCAGTCAAGGATATGTCATAACTAAATAAGTAAGGAACAGGAACAAGGGAGATGTTGGTGAGGAAACCTTAAACCTGAAATAATAATGAGAGAGACAAAAACCTGATATCATTCTCCATACCTACCCCAAAAAACCAAGTCTGAGCTGCCCTCTCTTTAAGTTATTTCACAGCTAACAACAGCTTTAAATGTCCCCTCCCTGAGCTCTGTTCTTGTGCTCCTACACCTCTCTAAATGTCAAATAGTGGCACCAATGCTCATGTCAATAAAGCTGTTTAAATTCCCCCAATGAAAAGTCAAATGCATCATTAATGTCAGTGCTGGAATCCAGTTGTGTGCCATGTAATACTCCATCTGTCTGTTCTTGGAAATACAATGGAAAGATAAGGGGAGACAACCATGTGCAATTTTTTATTAATATCATCCATTTTAATATATATTTTTTTGAGTTTTACTAATATAATTATACTCTCATAAAATATAATTTTTTCAAACTTTGCAGTCTTCTTTTTCCCATTTTCCTTTTCTTTTTACCCTTCTCTACAGCATCTCAAGAATAAAATTTTCACACAGAATTTGGAAGTGACATTTACAAAAGAGAGTGGTTCAAGTACAGCAGAAATTTGCACATTAACTTTCTTATTTTACATCTCAGTGTTAAAAAAAAAAAGGAACCAATTGGAAATTCACACCAGGTTTGCTACTTCCAAAATGTCTCCCCCTCATTTAACAATCCATAAAAGTAATACTGACCCTCTATGAAGACAAGACATATTTTAAAGTTTCTTTCAAATCTTCTTGCCATAGAAAAAAATGATGAGATTACAAAAGAAATTCCACACAGGAGAGCTTTGGTGCTTCCACTGTTCCTGTAATGCCAGAATAGATTCATCTCTGGAATTGCTCTAATCTGTCATTCTTTTAATATATAAGATATAAAAAAATATACTGCTCTTTAAAAAGGATTTTTCTCTTTTTTTTTTTTTCACTTTTTCCATTATTGTATCATCCATTCATTCACTATAGGTTGTCTTATTCATGGTTGTTTTATTCATGTACTGGATTAAAGTGTATGGTGGGATAAATCTTACATAGATATAATACACCATTTTTACTACAATTGAGAGCTTTCTTCCAGAATGAGTGCCCCACTGACTAAATTAAATCATTCAGGATAAATGCAACTTACCACAATTTTCCCCTTTTCTTCTTTTCTAACTCTAAATAAATAAAGTATTTCTATGTACATAAAAAAAGAGAGGCAACCATAACATATGATCTATGTGCAAAATATGAAGTGTACACAAGTAGATTTTCTTCCCTTATTTTCTTTGTACAATTAATTAGTATGTAAAAAAAATTCCTCTTTGCTATTAAGAGGAAAAATCTCTGCAAATAAATAGGAATTTTCAATGAATAACCTCACTCTTTCATGTTTGAGTAGGAAAACTGAGGAAACAAAACTTTTTTAGTAAAGAACCTTAGAAGATGTTTGTTAAGTATAGTTTCTTTAAGTTTTTAAGGTCTCTGCTTTAACAGCATGGAATACAAATAGTCCAATTATATTTGCCTCTGTAGACAGGTATGATAAGGTTTGACTTTTCTCCAGGTTTCTCATATAGAAAAATGTATGCCTCATATTCAGACCTGAAGTGGGCTAGCTTCACATGCAGGTAGTCTTGAGTGGTATAAACCGAAACTGCATTTAATCAGGATTAATTTGTCTTTCTTTCTGTGGAAAAGGAGAGAAGTTTCACATTAAAAACCGAGGAGAAATCAATCACGAATATTAGAATATTTTGATGGGACCATTTTGAGGATTCTCTTAGTGTTGATGCATTCAGACATGCATGATTATACACCCACAGAAACTTAAAATATCATTGTCTGAATGAAGCACAACACCCTGTTGTCTGTCTTTCTGGGTCACACTTAGACATTTGACTCAATTCAAAGACCAAATGGAAAGTAATTTGGGGACAGGAAATTTTTTGCTGACTTAAAACCTTAAGTTGAGGGCTTAGGTTTTGTGGGTTTGTTTTACTACTTTGTTTGGTTTTCTGAAGTTATAAGCTTCTTAGTGATAATGATAACTGAAAATGTTATTTAGTATGTTAGATTCCACAGTGTTCCATGCTTCAAAAATTAAATGAGAGGTTTGGTTACTCTTATGGGAAACGTGTTACTTTTGTTATGTTACAGGAAGAGAGCTGAAAACTCCACACCTGAAGAAGTCAAGACAAAAACTGCAGAGAGCATCTTTACATGAGCTAAATAAATCTTTATCAAACCAGAGTGAATAGAGCCATCTTCTTTCTTTCCCTCATTATCAAGGTTTTCAAGAAGCATGTGGTAAATGAGGCCATACAACAATTAAGTACTCTTATCAAAGTAAAATTAAGTTATCAAAGTAAAATTTTAAGCAATATTTTCACATATCATACTGTAAAATAAGCAATCTTTCAGATTCCGTTGCTCTAGTAAGAACATTGTTTGCTTTTTTTAAGAAGCATATCAAAAAATTGCCAGCTTGTTCTATATTGTGAGGAGTGGCAGTACAAACCAGAAACCTACAATGAACTGAATGGATGTGCTGCATTTGGTCATATTTTTGGACTGGTAAAGAATTTGTGATTTGCAGACAAACACAGTGAGTAGTAATTTGAGGAAGATACAGAAGTAGCTGTAAGATGAAATAGTGAGAGCAAAGATCACTGCAAGTACCTGAGGTCTGTTATCTGCTTCTGTTTCACTCCACACTCTCTTTTCTTCAATTTTGCATACCTGTTTTGTCAATACTTGAAAGAGTTATCTTTAAGCAGAAACAGTTTAAAAATTTAAAGTGTTAAAAAAATGACAAATTTTTTTTTTTATATTAAAACCTGTCACAATCCTTCAAAATGTTAACATTTATCTCTATTTTGCATAGATACACTTCAGAAAAATCTATGAAGCTTTATTTATGTTGACATTTTTCTCTGCCAAACAGCTATATCTTGACTGATGTAGCAGAAACATCATTTGCATTTGCTTTTGAAAGAAATACTTTTTCTGCTAATGCACTGTAGCACCAGGACTCCTGGTGCTTTTGAGAACTCCCCTTTCAGTTCACTTCTTCCTTTCTGTGACCTTCCTGAAGTCCTGAGATACCTTAAATCTCTAAATGCCTAACTCATGACCTTGAAAATAACAATTTATTGACTTCACCTTCTGCCCTCCCTATCCAAAAAGAGAGAAAAAGAACTCCCACACACACTTACAGACCCACAACTCTATTCAATCAAATCCTTTCCCAGATCCTTAAGGCACCCAGCCAGACACACCCACCAGCCCTCTGAACTCTGGATTTCAGCAAGGGCTGCTTCCCTGTCCATGCTCACTCTCTGTTTTGGCAGGGCTGGCTCAGAGGAGTCCCCATTCCCTGGACTGCTCCCATCTGCCTGTTCATTTGCCCTGCCCTAGCCTGGCTTCTTCACAGCACCACAAAGACAAGGCATACACAGCCACCCTGCTGTGCCATCCTCACACACCCTGGCTTGTTTTTTAGGGAAAAGGGAAGGTGTGAGAAGGTGGTAAACAACTTCCCAACATTTTTTGCACAGATAGCCCTCAACAGGCTGCGCCTTTGTCCCCTTGCCTTTGCGCATCGCAGACTTTGAAGAAATGTCTTCCAGACTGCCAAAGATGTCAAAGCTTCCAGAGACATTGGAAAAGGGGAAAACAGAGAGGAAAAAGGGGGAAGGAAGGAGTAGGAGGCTTTGAATTAATTTCTTTAACTTTCTTATGACTTATTCTGCTTTTCCCAGAGGGCTGAAGTTTGCTCTGGAAACCACGGCAGTGTCTGCTGCATTCTACAGGTCAGTGACACAGTACCAGCACTTGGATTAAAAAAAAATTACACACCAAGCACTATATCAAATGAATTGCAAATAATTTGAGGGCACTAATGAGGCCTGATAGATTTCTTAATTTTAAATGAAAGGGATATTAAACAGGACACATTCCAAAATTTCTCATGATATAACTTTACTGTAAACATACTGCATCAGCAAAGTGACATCTGTTTTATCAGTATTTATACTTTATACTCTTTTTAATGTTTCTGTTAAAAGATATCTGTTTTGACAAAATTGCCATAGAATGAACATAGAGTATTGTTCTATATTCTGAACAAAATTATCAGCCAAAATTTGTGACCATGTAGAATAAAACATCAAAAAATGGAAATTTCTTCTAAGGAGGAATAAATTTTTTTTTTCTGCTCACAGATCCATTTCCTAATAATAGAATAAACTAAATTTCCATCTGGCCTTAAATCTCTTCTTGGTCTTTTTCTATTCTCAGACATGGCTGATATTATACCTGGTGCCCTCTTTTCACCTCACTTTTAGTCCGCTTCACAATTTGCAGTTCCACAGGATTTCCAGAAAATAACTGGTGATATAGTTTTCCTCACTCTTGCCTTACATATATTCAGATATGCTGTTTTTTTCTTTCAAAGCAGAGCCTGCAGTGCTTTCAGCTACTTAAAGACTGAAGGAGATTAAAAGTTTGTTAGGTTTGAACAGAACTTTAGCACTATAGGCAGTACTTCACTCAAAAACAGCTCTTCATTGAGCCCCAGATCTCTCATTTTTGACAGCCTTTTCATGACCTGGACAGAAAGTTAATGTGGTAGCCAGGCTTCCATTTCTGTAGCTTGGAAATGAGCTTTTGGGATGTCACAGCTCCAAAGACAGCTCTGTAGTCCACTAGAGTTTCTTCCATTTCCAGAACCTCAACACAACTGATGGCTCATCTGATACAGACACCCGACACTGAACATTTAACAAAGCTGCTCAAGAGCTATAAGCACCAGAGATGCCACCACTGCTTCACACAACTATCTTACAGAATTTTGTCAGCACTGCCTCCTTCTATTTCCCTATTTATTTCTCTGTGTCTACCAGAAAGCTTTCATCTAGTCTAACAGAATATTTTTTAAATAAAAACAGGTTGGCCCAAATATTGCCCCTGCAGATGCTGGTGTAAATCCAAATTTGATTTTGTCGGTAGATATCTTTTATGTGCACTCCTGTGCTAGTGAAGATTAGATTTGTCTTTCTAACAAAGACAATTCATTTATGCCTTTGAACATTTCCATTTCTAGATCCTTGCCATACTGCCTAATTCTAATTCTTTTGTGGAAATGCATGTTGCACTTCTGCCACTCAGCTTTGATTGCAATTTTTCTTATCATTTGCCAAGTACAGCTCTGATTTCTGCACACAACCTTGCTTGGTCAGGACATTCAAGCCTGTTAATATTTCCATTTCAAAGCACCTTCAGCAAAGTAGCAGCAGCAGCAGCAATTCATCTCTTCACAGGATGCCATCTCTGTCTGTAATGACTGTTTCATCAATGTCCAGGACAGAACATCTATAACCCTGATCTGTGTTTTTCTTTCCTTCTTTATTCACTTTCCCCTGTTCTTGAATTTCTGCTTGCCACTTGAATTCGTATTAAAGATAAAGTTTTATTCTAACTACCTTTGGAAAGCTACAGACACTTACTTGATTTAATTTCAATCATATAAGGATGTTAACTATTATGAAATTTGAATGATTTTTTTTATCTGCTAAATAACTAAACAGATTTGATGGGGTTTAGAATAATTTTCCCCTACAAAAGTGTGAACACTGACATCTTTGTCAGAAAATATCAAGTTCATTAAATGAAACTTTTTTTTTGTTCTTTAAACAGCTTGATTGCTTTCCTTGTGATACATTTTATTAAAATATTGTCATATTTTGTTGATTTTCTGATGTTGTGTTAATATTATGTTGTTATTGCGCACTAATCATTAGGGCTTTTATTTATGTATATATTTGCAAAAAAAATTTGTTTTTAATCAATAGAGGCTTTGCATAATGTACACATAGACTGATGCCTTAGGTTTTAGCTTTTCTATTTTTCAGATTCTGTAGTGCTTTAGTGTGTAGTTCTGAGCTTCGTATTAAGGGATGGTGAGCTCTGTTCACAGAGTAGCTAGACAAAACAATCCCTTTCCTAGTTTGGGACCATGGACAACCCCCCAGATTTCAGGTCCAAGAGCATAAACAACATGGACTGAAGAGAGAAATACAAGAAGGATGGGACTTCATAATCTAAAGCTATAACTGGACAATTAACTCCAATATGCAAATGGAGCAGAACTTATAAAAGTGTGAGACCCCGTGACCGGTCGAGCATTTTGTGACCATTTTGGATCCATCTTGGGTGTAGCCCAGCCCTGGCTGGGCTCTTGTGCTGCCCAAGGTGTATCCATTGAGGCCTTTTAATAAATCCCTATTCTAACTCCATCTAGCCTCTGTTCTAGGTCAGCCTTCACAAGGCATCAGACTAGAATATTATGCTAAAAACTATTATATCACCACTATTTATTTGGATTTATTTGATGGGGAAAAAAAGTGCATTCACTAGTTCTTTCTTTTCAAATCTTGAGATTTTTTAAAGAGTCTGCACTGAATCCTATGATATTGTGAACATAGTAATAGGGATTAAATCAACAAGGTGCTTTTTACATTGTAAATCCCTAACACTGGAAGATTATTTATTGGGTTATTCAGGTTAATAACGTAAGCACATAATTGACAGTGCCATGATCATGTATAAAGTTTATTCTCTTTCCTGAAACAGAAATGTTAGCTACTTCTTTGTTGTGGGGTCAGGCTCTCTGGGATGGTAGGGAAAACAGAGGTTACATTTCTTAAGTTTGGAAGGTTTTACGAGATGCTTCACTGAAAAGAATGGGAAAACAAAACTTAAGAAGATGAAATGGAAGGTTCTCAGTCTTGTGAGGATACAGAAAACTCAAAACACGTTCACACGGATTCAGGGCAACTGTTTGATGCTGCAGGTTCCATTTACAAGCCACTTTCCTTATCAAATTGTCATGTTTGCATTTGAAGATTTCACATTGTGAGAATACTATAGTGTAGAAATCTTATGGGATAATTAATCAACACTTTTCAATGTAATTAGTCATTGCAGTATGACATATTAATGTATATTTATCATTGAAGTACTTGAACTACTGTCAGGCCAATGCATATCACCTATTATTTTTCAAACCATTCATAAGTCTTTCAAAAATGACCATAAAAAAATGGTGCTGTTCAGCAGAAAAAAAATTAAGATAATCAGGGAAAAAATGTTAAAACAAAAAAAAGTATCATATAATGTGATTTTTCAGGCAACAAAATTAATCAGCATGCATTACAAGTATCCGTTGTCACTAATTTAATTTAAATGCCAAAGAAAAACACAACCAAAACTTTGTCCCAGTCATTGCTGAGAAAGATAAAACACTAAAGAATCAATGTGTTTAGTATTTTAACATGATCAATATAGAAGTCAGTAATAAAATGTCACCATTTGACAACAATTTTCACAGTTACCAAAGCTTCTTCAGTTTTTTGTCATTATAAATAAATAAATAAATAAGCTGTCTTATAACTTTTAGTAAATATTGGCATCTTTATTGATGGTTATGGACAAAAATCTTGCCACTATGAAGGCCAATAGAAATTACCTCTGTTAAGTTCAGTGAGCCCAGATTTTCACTCCATGTATGTGACATTTCACATAACAGACAAAATAAATTACTTCAGGATCTCAGTTCCAAAACTTGCATAATGCCTTTTTTATGTGATGAATGAAATATATGACAGATGAAGTAGAAAAATGTTGCTGTGTATTGCAGCTTCAGGGGAATATTAAAAACCTGGGTAGTGAGAATCCACCACTGAACAACCTCCTGGCAGACAGGAACCTGGAAACTCATTCAGTGGTTCTGTACAACAAAGAAATCTTCCTAGAATCATATTACTCAGAATAATTAAAGGAAAGGTACAGGCATCATTTTCTGGGATTGTATCTTATGATCAAAATATTTAATTCTATGTTCCTGTTCTATAGAGAAAATAAGATTTTATTCTATGTTTTAACAGTATTAGGATATCTTATACAGTCTGAATGAAGTTAAATCATACAATCTGTCATAAAAAGAACCCCTTTTTTTTAGAATTCTTGTGTTTTGTTTCACTATTTTCTATTTTCTCTCTTGATTCTTTTGTTCTATTCAGAATTGTGTTGCTGGGATGCACTTTCACTCATTTTTTTTTATGAAAAGAAATATTGCTACTGTAATCTGTCCCTCAGAAAGAAGAAAAACCATCAACATTATTTCTGTACAACTCCCACTTGAACTTGGGGACTTGTATTACACATTTGGCAGCAGAGTTGAAACAGATGCCATCTCTAAGGTCCTGAACCTCAAATTTTGGAATTTATGTCTTTCCAAAACAATAAAACATTTGATTTGTCAGTGCAGTTTCATGCAGAGATTCTTTTTTAGTCATTTTTTCAAGCAATAAACTAGGTATACTTTTTTATTCTGACATTAATCATCTTCATGTAAATCCTCTGCAGTCTGTTCCTAAATAGTTCTGTGCTGTGAATGTGAATGCACTTCAAGTTCTTATTAATATTTTTACACCTCTTTTCCCAGGAACAATATTGAAACTTATGCTGGAACTTTTTGTAACAGCACATAGGAAAGATTTGAAAGACCTCAGGTCTCCTATCAGTTCCTTGGTTTTAAGTGTATATTTCACTAACCTGCACTCTAATGTGTTTTCTACTTCATGTAAACTTTGGAGAAATGCCATAGCACTAGCTGAAACTGTAGTTTTACCATCTGGGACTTATTTGTTCAGAAATACAGGCAAAATTGAATTGTTCACTGTATGAGAGACAAGCTCAAAGGTTAATCTGTGCCAAGCAGTAGAGGTGGGAAAAAGAGTTCAGTAGTTGGAGCTGCCACTTCCTTACATATTGCATCCTTCTGTACCTTCAAGACCTCACCTCAAATTCATTCAGAGTTGCTGGAATTTACACAAGGCTAATATGTTCCTTTCATGGCTCTTTAGTTGTTTTCAAAATGTATCAAGTGTGTGGCCAGCTATTATTCTGAAACCCCCTACTCTTAGCAAATTATTTTTACAGGAGCTCAAGCTGCTTATTACCCAACTCTCAATGTACCTATGTACATCTCAGGTTATGGTTCCATAACTCAACAAGAACCCCAGCAGGAATTTGTAAATCTGGCATTAACCTTTTATTCTGTAAAAGCTCTAAAAGTTCAGGGCATAAAGTAATCTGTCATGACTCCCAAGTAATGGCAAGAATCCCCTAATTATGTTTCACTGGAACAGCTCAATAAGCAGATGGTGGGCTTAGTAATGGAACACTCATTGACCTTAGTGGTGCAAGTAATGCACTAAATTAACTTTTTAAATCTATACATCCCTTGTAATATTATGCATCTTATGCAAAAAAAAAAAATTGTTTCAGTTTTGTTAAGTACCTTAGAACATACAGATGTTCAATACTGACTGTGGAGCAAAAGTGTATTCTGGTAGCCAAAACGTTATCATACAACACATTTAGAAATACTACAAGGCTTGTAAAACTTGTTCACAAAGAAGTGACAAATGTTTTCTATGCATAAGACTACTTATGTAATGTTTATCACTCTGCATACTAGGCCATTCTTAATTACTTCTACGTTTTCATTGAAGTGAAGTACAGATCCATTTTTCTAAGCAGATAAGCAACATTCTTTCTCTCACAGTTTTTTATTTTCACTTTAAAAAAAATTCCTTTATGTGTAATGTGTCTTCCTGATATCTGTCAGGACAGCTTTAATATCAGAATTCACTCTCAAAAGAATAGCTCCATGAGACAGATCAAAAATAGCCAAAGTCTTAGTAGAAGGCATGGCTTCTTGAGCAGTATGAAGAAAGCCAATTCTACTCATAGTTTATTTGATCTAGGTCAGTTATTCATCATGTATTTCTGCTGTATCAGCGTCTGATCTCAAACATGTTGTGAGCAGAGTTTGAATGAATTCGATATATTTGCTTGAAGAGAAGTTTTGGCAGCCTTCTTTCATAGTGCAGCTGGGTCAAAGTGTTTTGGCTTTCAAAGAAGAGCTGAAGAATCTGCAAATTCTCCAAACCACGTCCAACACAAAACAGCAGCTGCTGAGTTTATCTACTAAACCATGGAGCAACTGGCAATTAAAGCACCAAGTTCCAGCCATTCAGCTGCAAAGTTAATGCACCAAATCTATGTTAGTATCTAAGTAAAATAGAATAATACTGGAAAGGATATTGATAACTTTGGCATGTTGATTCTATTTGAAAGGAGTAAAAAATCACTAGAGGTTTCCTGTTTCAACTAGGGTGGTTTCACAAGAAGGAAGCACTGGTTGTTCATGGCTATGCATATTTTCAGCTACATTAACCCTTGCATTATTCTAAATCTCTAGTATTTTAAAAAGAACTCAGCATTAATATTCTCAGCCAGAATTTCCCTGAAATTCATCTCCCATTTCTAGTATGAGAATAAGCAGCCTGTTTTCATTAGACTTCAGCAGATTGGATATCTAGCAATTTTTAAAAATCAGACCATAAAAATCTAGTCTATAATAGTATTGAATCACTTCAAAATATTTTACCAGAGGATGACTCCTAGCAATTTGAAATATGTCCCAACCATTTCAAATGCCACTTATAAATACCTGGTGCTGACTTACTGCACTGCATTTCTATAATTAGGTAATACTACAGTAGAGGCTGACAGTGAAAAGCCCTGGCAAGCAACATATTCAGCTAACTATTTTCTTTAGCAGTTGGAGGAAAAAAAAAGGAAATAAAGATTTAAAAGTTTGCCATTTAGCTACTGAAGATTCATATCACTTTACTTTTTTCACCTTAAAGGTGTCTATAGCTTCAGCTGCAGATGTTGAAGGAAAACCTGCCACAGAATAACTACCTAATAGATAGATGGCAAAATCCACATCTGAAAATATTTCTTTCCCTGTCTTGATTATAGAAGAATCCTAAGTTTAGAGCTTTTACTGGACATTTGATTTTTGGATGGACTAAGTCAAAGACAATACATTGCATACCTTGGTGGGTAAGTTGCCCCTTTTTGTGCTTTGTTTTCTTTTCTGTTTGCAATAATATCACAAGAATTTACTGACTTAATGTTTTAAAATTACCTGCGATTCTTACAAGGAATAAGTTATTTAAATATAGAGGAGTAGTAGTAGTAGTAGTAGTAGTAGTAGTAGTAGTAGTAGTAGTAGTAGTAGTAGTAGTAGTAGAGCACACAGAGTTTTATTGATTTTATTGCGCTAAATTTGCATTAGTGTCTTTCCTTGTACCTCAGGTTACAGAAAAACAAATATGTCTGAATTACTTAGAGAGAAGTTGGATTGGGGATACTGTAATGTGTGATAATGAACAAAGCTGAAAGGCAAACACCTGACAGCCTTCTGCAGGCATTTGTCCTCTGTAAAGTGAGATGGCTACTGACCTTTCTGTACCACTGTTTTTCTCCTACTATGCTCTTTTGAAGTAACTAGTTGCACATATATGACTGTTAATGAAAAATGGTGACATTTCTGCTATTCTCTTTTTCTAATCTTCATTTGACAAATTCAGAGTCCTACCATTAATTATTTTCCCAAAGTTCATACAGAATGAGAAAATTATGGAGATTGGGGTATTTGAGTGGAATAGGTTCTAGTGTTGGTTAACACAGAGTAATGTGGAAATATAAGGGTAACTCTTTTATATTCAGTTTCTGATTTTTTGTGCTGACCTAAAATATCCTTTGTATCTGCTTGTCCTGAAGATTCTGTGTTTTGAAAATAGCATTACTAACATCATTCTGACACCTTCACAGTCATCACTTAAAACATTAAAAATTAAATGGAAGACAGAAACTGGAAGAATATGAGAGGAATGCATTCCCATTTCTAAGGGAAATATCTTCACTAAGACC
The DNA here is from genome assembly GCA_013397555.1 of Urocynchramus pylzowi. Classification (NCBI taxonomy): domain Eukaryota; kingdom Metazoa; phylum Chordata; class Aves; order Passeriformes; family Fringillidae; genus Urocynchramus; species Urocynchramus pylzowi. The sequence continues at coordinate 321,045 of VZRH01008737.1, read as the reverse complement.
TCCCAAAACATCACATCCTTTTCTTAAAATGGAGGACTTTTCTATGCAAAGAGTCATTCTGCCAGAGGGAGATGTGCAATATTATACAACCTTTACCTTCCCTTGCTATGGTCAGCTGAAACTAAAAATTGCAAAAAGATAAAGTGCTCCATTAAATCCCTGTTTTATTGTATAAGTGCCCTTATGAAATGGTATAACTACACAATAGCATTATATCAGGCTAGAATTAAGGCTTCCAACAGACGCTAAACTACAGCATTACCCTGACCAGATGTAAGGCTTATTTAAGCCGGACTTTAGAGTGAAATATTTATGAACTGATTTAAATACTAATGAACAGACAGTCCTACAGCTGTCACAGTTGCAAAATGATAAATGTGTTACACAGGAATCTCTATGTCATATAGCTGGCCATTTTTCAATAGTCATGGACACATGTTTCTTAATAGTACAAGCAGAAGGTGGGCAATGAAGTAGGCAAGAAGAAAGACAATTGCATAATTAGAAAGTTACCTTCCCTTTTCCTCAGTGCCCTTGTTGGCTCCCCAACTATTTTTTCACTACTTCCTGATTCCTTTCCCCCTTGTTTTTTGCCACTTTCAGAAATTCACAGTTCCATCTGTGGAGGTGTCAATACTGTCAATAGGATTTATTCCTAGTTTTGGTCAAGGCTGCAGTTTCCTTATGCACACTGCATGAATATTAGTTCACTCACAATCTCCACTGGGATTCCTTCCCTCCAAGAGGACACTGGCACAGAAGACTGAGGAGCCATCTACTGTCTGGTAGCATCAATTTTTGCTATTTACAAAACAGAAAATCCCACTCTTCCCAGTGCTCCAAAATCCCACAAACTTTTGCACATCTCCAGCACCTTTGTAACCCATCAGAGTGTGCCCCACACTTCCCTGTACATATCTGGGATGCCACACTAAAGCATTTCTGTGGGACACCTCATGCTGCCTTACTGTTACTGCTGCCACTTAATTCTAAGAAACTTCAAGATATAGTTATTAGGCACATATATATATATATATATATATGCCTCAGGGACAAAAGCAAATCACCTGGGACACAGAAAAGTCTCAATGTACTTTTTATAAAGTTTTCAAGCATCCAGTTCACACCAGGAAGAGTTAGCAAATAAGGCAGCCTGCCCCAGGCTTTTCTCAGATGCAGTGCACAATGGCAATATTGACAGAGCAGTAGACCACCAAGAACAACAGAAAGTTCAGTGCAGCTGATCCAGTGATTCCACTGGAAATCTCATCTTTGACTGTGGTAGGAGTAGGACAATGAAGCCAAATCTCCTCTTTGTCCTTTACTGGTTTTACTGTTCACTAAATAAATACAAAAGTGGCTTATTTCAGTTGCAAAATTAAGTAGATGCATAAAGTGTAACATAAAGGATAATCTGTAATATAAAGGATAACACCTATATACAAAATGATTTAGGGAAAAATGTAAATTAAATTTATTATATTTTTTCTGCTATCCCCTTTTAAACATTTCCTAACTTTGAATTTAGGTTCTTGATTCCTGAAATATAAAAGTAATGTTTTCTTCTTTCAAAACATTGCAATGCAATTAAAGAATCAGGTAAATATTATAGTTTCTATTAAATATTTCTTCAATTCTACAAGGCATCCTAGTAACAGAAACTAATGAATTGGTAAAAATAGTAAAGTAAGCAAAAAGTTTACAGAACATATGCATGATCTGTCAAAAGTGCTAGCAGACTAATTTAAAAATTTTAACTCACACCTGGTGCCAATGACAATATCCTTATAATGCTGAATAATTTATTTGTCATGTCCAGATCATTTCCATCATAAAAATAGCTACTTTATTAAATAATGAATATATGCAGTTAAGAACATCATCATGAGGATAATTCTTAGTGATAGATATACTGGATAAAGACTCTTAAGGAACCCAAGTGCCTTCCTAGGAGGAAGATAATATCCTTGCTTAAAGAATAGTATAAAAATGTTTAAATTACTAGAATTGAAATATCGAGTAAGGTATTTTTATATTGATTGTCATAGAGATTTTGAAATAGATTTTCACAACACAACACAGAGACAGTGTGCAGGTTAAGAACAATGTGACTTTTGGACAGATGTGGTAATAAAGTCAAAATGTCCAACAGAATGGTTTGTCTTCAGCACTCTCACTAATCTAATTAAATTAAATTATTTTATTGTTTATAGAAGTGGTCTACGATCAATAAAATGCTGGTTTCCTCCTAATTATTGATCCTTACTCATTAATATAGAGTTTCCCAAGTTCCTATTAACTCTGCTAGCAATCTTGCAATAAGTTTCACATGCCTTAACAGTCTGCTAATCTCATAGGTGGCATCAGTACCCTGAGAATATGCTCTGTTGAGACATTATGGAAATGCCACATTCTGTTGTCTTTTCAGTATATGGAATAAAAGCACTTTCTTTATGCTAATGTTTTGCCTTCAGCAGATTTTTATAACTTGGTAAGCAAAAACATCTTTATGCAATATGCAAATATTCGTATGTGAAAATTTTAATGCCACAGTGTATCCATCTACATGGTTTCAAAATGGATATGAAATAAGGTTTAGTATTATTTTGGCTACTCCTTTTACAGGTGTGAATGAATATGCAGGGGGCTACACAGTGGAAACACAACATCTGGATTAGGAAGTCACAGACATATAAGTAGCTAATTTATAAATCTTGATTTTAAAAAACATTTTTGTTCAATCTTTCCGATACTTGCATAATCAGTGAGTTCTTCATAATTTCAGATTAACTTCTTTGATCTCATGAAATGTTCTTGCAACCCATTTCAAATCAATACTGCATGCAGACTTCTCTGAGTGAGTCAGTCACTGTCTCCTCCACTAACTGCTGGAACAAAAAAAATATAGTTTAGTAAAATAAACTTTTCTGTTGTTTATTTAGGAAGAATGATGATGATTACTTAGTCACTTCTGTAGAGAAAAGGAAAAAGTAAAGTCTACATGTGTGAACTGTGTCTGGCTGAACCAGAGAGCTGAAAGGAAACATCTGGAAGCTGAATGTCTAATCTAAAGGAATATGGGAAGAAGGAACTATATGGGAAGAAGGAACCAGATTTTAAGAATAGAAGAGTTTAAAGGACCTTGAAGAAAGAATGAAGGTAGAAAGATAGGAGAAAAAGTAGAGGTAACTACTGAAGAGCTAATGTACAGGACATTGAAGAAGCACAGGGGAAAAAAAAAATAGACATCCACCTCTGGGAAGACTGAGGGATGCTTCAGTGGAAGACACTCAGCCTAAGTGCTCCATTGTATGCTTTATCTGCAGAGCATCCCAAAGCCATTTATATTGCATGCTGAACAGTTTGTGTTTTGACACAGCCCCATCACAACTGCCCCTTTATCATTCTCAAGGAAAACATCTTTTATGTAGGACATTCACATGCTTGTTTCTTTTCCAGTCTTTGAGAAGAGCTGTCCATGATCACCTACTTTGTCCCACAATGGATGTCAGTCTCATACATGTGGTTGTGGTTTATCAAGAGAGTCTTCAAAGAACTTTCAAAGGAGGAATGGGAAAACTTGTAACTACTGAAGCAATGTCTTGATGCTCATGGTAGGACTATCAAACTGTCTGACATTTTTTGCTGAACTCAGCCTCAAGGCAGCAGGCTGAGGGCAAAGCTGAATTGCAGGTATAATCCTTTCTAAGACAGGCCGTGTCATAGCAGATTCATATCACCATCCAGTGGTCTAATCGTATTGTCAATGCACGCAGAATGGTCAGCAGTTAGTCTGCTCATTTCATGGCAGAAATGATTCTTTTTAGTTATGAGATATATGGGGAAGTTGAACATAAAGGGCTGCACATTAATTGGCTCACTTCCATTTGGTTGTCACCTGAGACATTAAAATAACTTTCCCTGCTTTCCACAGAAATATTGTGCCAAGCTGTGTTGTAGTCATCAAAGGACACACAGAGCGTCAACTAGAGAGGTCTGTAATTGTTACAGGTTTAAGGGGAGTGTTAAGTTATCAGCAGCTATGAGTGACCAATTTATACAGAGCAGCATCAAACCCATGGTTTTTTGAAAGAACACGATTTGTTCTGAAAATCTATTCAATTCCTGTCACATAAGTCTTATTCAGTGATAGATGGCTGTCAGGCAATTCAGTGAAAATGAATCTTGTAAAGGAGCTGTCATATGTGAGGCCATCTGCAGCTACATTGTTAGTAGCACCTTCCTTTCTAGATCTGAAACTCTTTTCACTTATTTTTGCTTATTAATGTGAATCTCAAAATCCTCTTTACCATCTTTTTAAAAATCTCTTTCTCTCCTGTTTAAAATCTATTACTCAATTGCTCTGTCTTCCTTTTCTTTCTGAATTTATTCTGTTTCTACAACTATATGTCACAGCCTGGCCATCACAGCTTGTTTTGACTGTCTTGAAGGTCTAATATACACTCCATTTCTTAAGTGTCTGCATGCCCTATAATCTTATTGTGCCATTTTATTCCACATGCATCCCCCCTCTCCCAGCTTTTTGACATATGCTTAATTGTTATTTTCTAGAAGGGACTCAGGGCAAATTTCACATTTAAGAGATGCTTCTTATCCAGGGGAAAAGATCTAGGTAGATAAAAATTCATATTCCAAATAAAAACATATTGCACTGCAACAAGTTCTGTAGGTCAGGTCTTCATATTTGGTCTTTTAACTATTAACATATAACTACTTATATGTTAAATATATTAAACTGTCATAAATATGTACAAGACTGTCTCCAGGACAATGTGAGATAAGTCTTCACCCTTCAGCAAGTTACTAGCACTGGTTTAGGTTCTAATTTCATGGGTGACATATACTGAAGTAATAGAAACAATAAGAAGTCAAAACATGCTGCCATCTTATCCTTTACTATACTTCAATTTATTTCAATCCAACATAATTTTAAAAAGTTAAGCTTTCATGAAAAAATTCAGATAATATTAGATTCTTATTTGGGAAGATTTCCAGACTTGAATTAATTGACTAATTGTCCTTAAAAAAAAAAAAAAAAAGAAATCTACATTCTTTCTCATCAGCTTTTCCATAAATATGCATTGAGTTTAGAAAAAAACTGCATAAGTACTGTTCTATTATAAAATGAAAACATTGTAGTTTTCATGAAAATGTTCTGTTATAGCTCAAATTAAACACTATTTTTCTCACCTTATAACTTCTGGTATTTTTGCATGATGAGTGCATGAAAGCAAATCTGTGTTGAATATAAATGAAACTCTTTTCATAATATGATATGTCAATAGACTTAAGGTCATACGTATTTTCTCATCCTTTTCAATTCCTAGATTCTTAAGGATTAGAAATGTAAGTCAACTCCTTTAGTTATTTTGTTTCACTATTATCTAATCCTCAACTCTAACACAAATTTAGCCCAGTGCACAAGCTGATCTGACACTATCCATCTCATCACAGTTGAGTTCGGCTCTACTTTTCTGCTGTACTTCAGAAGAGATAGAATAATTGCTACTGCAGCCTCTTTAGCATTTAAGATTTGTGTGAGTTAACATAATCCTGACTCCAGAATAAACTGGATCAAGAAAAACACGTTGAGTACTTCATTGTTTCTTGGCTGCTTGGTGAGACCACGCACCCACAAATGCAAAAGGCAGTCTGTGAGACAGAAGACATCTACTTTATGAAACAGACATTAGGAATATCTAGTGAAAGGGAAAGGGAAAGTTAGATTTCCAGATTAAGATTTAAAAGATCATTGAAATTCTTAGATGTATGTCAACCACTTGTTTTGTTTTGGTTTTCATTTTAAAATTATTTTATGTTGGCTAAATAAATATATCTCAAGTAAATGAATATATGCAGCCTTAGGAAATTCATCACAAACCATTCAACTTTTTTTCCCCCACTTTACTCATTCACTGCTCTACAATGTCACTGGAAATCTCATGATCACCAAAAATTATGGGCAATAACCTTTGAGCATGGTTGAATTACATTCAGCAAAGGACCAGAGGTAGGAGGGGGTAAAGCTAGTTGAGCACAAATAACAGAACTTTGTAGAGGCCCCAAGCTACCAAAGGGTCTGTGACTCCTGCAAAAAGCAGGAAAACCTCTGAAGATGCTCTGGTTTTAGACATCTCTAATCAGTGGTTCTTGGGAATCCACTGAGAATCTGGTGTTTCAGACACAGGCACTACACATGTGGGTAGTGTGTAGCCCATTGAAAATGCCAGCAGAGACTCTGTTCCAGCAGACATTATTTTCCTGGTTCTTTTGGATTGAATTTCGATCTTTTTACAGCAGCACAAAAGAATAATATCAGGATTAAAAAACTGCCACATTCACTTCAGTGTGTCTTTATATTTTATCACATTTCATCCTGCAAAAGCTAGTGGAGGTGCCTAGGGCAGAGACCACATCTTCTGCTTTACTGTCATTTTCCTGGGTTTATATCTTCTCTGTTGTGTTGATGTTGATTGCTCCCCCTGTCTGCTACAACTCTTCTAGGTCTCTTACAATGTTTTCCTAATTCTCTTGAATGGCTTTTCTGGTGTGCTAGATGGTTTCCATTAAATGTTTATTGAGAGTGGACACCTTATTTATAAAGTCCCAAAAGTTTCCTTTCTATTGTAGACATGATTGTGACTTTTAAGAACTCTTCATTAGAACTGGTATTTTCTATATGTTGCTCAAAGTATTTTATTGATGCTTCCACATCCAGCTGTCTCCTTTTCACCTGAAACAGAAAACTTGCCTGCATTGCAGGCACATCTTATACATTATCACTTTGAAAACATTTAAGGCATGTAATTAATTTTATTCATGTTAGACCTGGCTATCTTTTATTCCTACAGATCACTTTCCTAACACTAACATCACTTCATTCTGAACAACTAAACAAAATTTTGAAGCAAGGTGAACAACTCTAGCTTTGCACCTTGCGAAAGAGGTAGGTGAGCTTCTGTTTTCTCCATTATTTTTTTCCTCCAAGTGGGATGTAGGTGCTTAGTCTGTGAGTTTCAAGAATTTTTTTTTTTCAGATTAACTGATTTAGAGCTTACTTGGTCTGCTACTCTTGTCAGATTATCTTTGTATAAAACCTTTCAGGGATGTCACTTAGTGGCATAATATCTTCTAGACACTTGCCTCTGGCTCTGTCTATCCTATTTTCCTTTTTTTTTTTTTTTTTTAAGGTCTATGCACATCTTCATTAGTCTCTGATGGTTGAAGGTTACTTAGTCCAATTGAAACTTTCTTTCAAACATTCTTACCAAATTTTTCGTGGTGCTGTTATTATGTCTAATTCAATTCTAAGCATTTTTTTTCAGTTTTGCAGTTCTGGTCACCTGACCCATGATTTCCAGCACTGACAATACATTGTTTTAATTGCCAAGGTAGCAATTTTTCTTTTTTTCCTCATTGCACAGTTTTGTTTTCTTACTCCCCATATGCTTTTATCAATATTCAGCTGTTGGTTTTAACATTTGAGCATCTTCCATTTGAAGTAGAAGCTACATCTCCTATTTTGCACTTTTACAGTTTAGCTTATTCAAATTCACATTTTCTGTCCTGCAGCCTGACTCACATTGGGGAATGTGTATAAAGATACATGAATTTTATGAAAAGATAAGAAGCTTTTCCTTAGTGCTTCCACCACTCCAGAAAATATCTTGGCCATCTAATAAAGATGTCAACTAGAGCACAAAACAGTGTCTTTAAATCATTTTCTGACCAGAGATGGTTACTGTACTTTTGATGATGGATGGAGGTAGCTGCAACCCCACATATCACGGGTCGAGACTCTGAGGAGTGTTCCAGCTGGAGGTACTGGTTTCAAACCAAGTCTCATCTTCCTTACTAAATAAAACCAGAAAAAAACAACCAATAAACAAAAAAACCCCACATAAAGCCAAAAAAACACTTGAATGCCTACCATATCTACTTCAAGAAAAAGCATTGCAGTAAGTTATCTAATATATTATGAAAATACAATAATATTGCTGTGACTGCAGAATTTTACAAGGGCAGTAGAGAATGAAAAAAATAATGTAAAATTTTTTTGGATCTTCTCTTCTTCAAATGAACTGTGCAAAATTACGGTTACTTATCAGGAAACTATGGAATATGATAGTAAAAAAGAGTAAAATGAAAAGTAAAGAATAAATTAGATACACTCTTCTAAATTAAATTTTACAATTTCTCTGTATTAGAGCTGGAGTTTTTGGATTTCTTACTTCCATTTGAAAACTAACAATTGTAATTTTATTATTATGTACATAGCAGTTACAGAATACAATTTGTGGAACCCTTCTATAAATTAGAAAGTAAAAACTGAAAATCAAAACCAAACAAACTATAAAACTTTAATTAAAAAACTCAGCAGGTTAGGTTTATTTCATGTACAAGCAATAATATGAAAGAGCTTCTCTTCTTTCCTTTCTTTTTCCTTTTTTTTTAGTAGAAATACTAAATGAGTAAATGCTTGTCCCCGTAGAATAAATTTTATTAGGGACTGGTTAAAAAACCTTTTCTTCATAAGGGCCTAGTGACAAATATGAACTTATTTGCTTTTGTCTTTCTGATTACTTTGCAAAATGAAACTGATTAATTTGAATTTACTGGCAGTTAAAAACAAGAAATGAAATAAAATTTGCTGCAAAGCAGTAAACTATTCATAACATAAAATTTCATTTAAAGAGCATATAATCAGAATACATTGAATTATTCATTGAAAACAATGAATCCTTTGAATTTGGCTTCTGAGTATGGCAGAAAATTGTCAATGAGCACTCATGAATTTTATTAATGCATTTTGTTATTTAAATCTTTGATGGATTACACGTGTGAAGATACGTATGCATATAGAGTATATGTGAGCTCTCTGCTATATTAATTTACTCAAATATTCACAAAATGGATTTTTTTTCTCTTTAGTCATTTACAAACACCCTATGTAGTTACTATTGTTAAACACCATAATTTGATCTGCATTTTAAAAGATTCAGAGTCAAATTGAATAAATTCATAAACTTTGCCTCATCTTCAAGGAAATTACCTTCTCTGATTTGTAAGTTTGCTTATTTGTTTTAAAAATAAAGATAATATAGCTACTTTACATCACAAGACTTACTTATGACAGTGACAGAATATCAGCATCAATATCAAAATAACATAGCTATAGTTGGGGTCAAGATGTCAAAGAAATATGTTGCAGTCTTAACTCTTTCATAGGAAAATGACAAGTAATACAAAGAGGTAACTTTAATATATAGGAAAAAATACTTACACAAAAACAACTTTAAAATTCCCCAAAGCCACAAGGGATAGGATTTCCTATTATGCTCACCATTAACATTTAGCTTTTGTTTGAAAATTAAAGGCTGGAAGAAAGTAAAAAGTGCATATGTGTCTTATTTTTTTTTTCTATTAAACTTTATTTTTAAATTCTTTTTGTAAGAGTCATACAGATTTTCACTACTTATGTGGCAGCCATCAGCTTTTGTCTCAATTTTTCCTGTAATGTGAACACATAGCTTTCATGTATGATCAGATGATAATGGATCTGCTAGAAACCAACAGCCTTTGTTTTTGAAACTATTTTTTTCCTACAAACTTCATTAATTAAATTAATTGGATTCTTTTATTTCCTGCTCAGTTTTTAATGCCATCACTAACATTTTTCTACAGTCACTCATCACATATGGTTAAACCACTGCTGTCTGCAACAGGCCATGCTTTCCCAGCCCTCTTAATTGATTGTCATACCACCAACAGACAGGGAACTGGGAGCTTGCTCTACCATGTTAAGCATGGACCAAACAACATGATTTTAGGCATCAAACACTCTCACTGAACCTATGAAAGTATTACTTCCTGTCCTTGTTCTCAGTGTTTTCTGTCAGTTAGAAATTTTACGTGCACTATTGCTCCTAGAAGCAGAACAAAGCAATTTTCTTTTGTTAAAATCTGTAATCTAATCTTATGAAGTAGCTACTTATGTATTTACTGGCATGGTATTGTCAAGATATTGTGTCATTAAAGGCTTTTGTTTCTATGTTGACGAGAAACTTGTCATGTGTGACATATTTCACACTTCTACAAAGAGCATTTCTCAACCAGTAGGACCCGATGTTTGTGTACTGTTTGGGCTGGGGTAGAGCTGATTTTCTTCCTAGGAGTTAGTATGAGGCAGTGTTTTGGATTTGTGCTGGGAATGGTGTCGGCACTTGAGGGATGTTTTTGTTATTTCTGATCAGTGTTTATACAATCAAAGTCAAGGACTTTCCTGCCCCTTACTCCACCCCACCAGCAACAAGGTTGGGGGTACACAGGAATTAGGCAGGGACACAGCCAGGCCAGCTGAGCCCACTCACCACAGTGGCATCCCCACCACACAGCACCACGCTCAGCATGCAGGATCCAGGGGAAGAAGACCGAATGGGAATGTCTGCAGGGATGGTGTTTGCCTTCCCTAATAACTGTTATTTGTGAGCCTGGCTTTCCTGAACACCTTTCTGCTGATGAGAAGGGATGAGTGAATTCTGTTTTGCTCTACCTGTACGTGTGACTTTTGCTTTATCTCCATCTCATCCCACAAGTTTTCTCACATTTCCAATTCTCTCTCCCATTGCACCAGAGGGGAGTGAGTGGCTGCCTAGTACTCAGATGATGACTGGGGTTAAACCAGCAATTTTTCAGCATTGGTCAGTATTATATCAACTTATTGAAACTGTAGTTTTGTTTTTTAGTCCTTTTGTTTTGTAGGAGTATTGCATTTATCATACAATTAGCCTTTCTCTTCGGGTTCTGTGCAGGTTTTCACAGTCATGGTTAATGTGCACTTGCTGTTGGATCATATATACTGTTCTTCCAATATTTGCATGTCATCAAAAGAAAGATAAGCATAAAAAAGGTGTTTTAATTTATGTTCTCAATAGACACAGACAGGTGTCTGTGCTGCTTTGTCCATTTTGTAGGTATTAATGTTTATATTTCTTATATAATACTGCAGCCAACTAAATAATATTTTAAAAATTCAAACATTTTTTATTAGTGAAAAACTGAGTGCATTCTGAATCCCTCTACAAAATACTATCTATTTAGTCTATACAATTGCTCTAGTTATTGTAAGGCCATAGGTCTCTCCAGAGATTGAAATAAAATGCCAATATAGACACCTCTGATATGTGGATTGAATGAGCACTCTCTGCCTTCCTCATCCTAAGTATCTGGCTGAATTTAGGTGAGATATATCCCACACACACAGGATTTTGTTTGAGCTTTCATTATGTCATACTGCTTCTTTGCAATTTACTTCTGCTTGGCCTCTGTAACAAATCTGTGGTCTCCTCACATTCTGGTCAGGGTGCTGCTGCTGCAGTGGGTAAAGACAGCTATCTACCCTACCATCCATGGGCAAAATTGCTGAACTCCAAAAAAATAAGAGAATATAATTTCCCAGCACTGATTTATGACCAGCTTTAAATTTTTTGCTGGTGCTGGTATGTTTACTAGAAATTTCTGTTTCTTGGTTTTTTGTTGTTTGATTTGTTGGTTGTTTTTCATGTGAGATTTTCAGGATATTTGAAAAGTACTGTGCCCTTCTCAGAGGATCTTGTGTCAGCTTAGAATTACCTACATTACACTAATTTTTACAACTGAGTCAGGAATAGTGATTGCTTCATTCCTCCTTTATATACACTTCCATTTATCTGATTTTGCTTGGTCTTCCTTACTACCATTCTACACATCCACAATGATCTGGTGACACAGTCTACAGTTTAAATATTTATGTTTCTTTGTGTTGTGTTCTCAAGCCATCGAACTGTAGTCTTTACTGGTATATTTTACCAGGCATAAGATAAAAATTAAAAAGAGTCTGCAGAAAATATGTTAGGATCTTATTTTTCAGTGGAAAGAGCAGTTTGAATCTCTCTTTATCTAGCAGTCTTTACTTAAGAGCAGAAAATAAAATTAAGAAATTAGACTACCCCAATGCTTCACAGAAGAATGCAATTTTATGGCCATTTAGCATTTTTTAACCTTTTTGTTTGTTTGTTTGTTTATCTTGCCAAGCCTTTCCCTGAGCCACAGATGCCATTTCCTACTCAGCTGTTGCTCTGTTTCTCACAGACACCCTGCAGATCATATGGGTAACATTCCAACCCAAATTGAGTCATTTGAGTACAAAATAGCTTCTCAAAATCTGTTACTGTTTCCTTTGCATGCTTTTCTTTATTCACTTTGTTCGCCCTTTTGTTGATTGGATTTGGTTTGTGGTTTTTCTTCCCTTTTTAACATTTAGTTCAGATCCTTAACACAGACTAATAAATATGTTTGATTTTAAAACCGTAGTCTTAAAAATGTTGTTACATCTAAAATGATAACCAACAGTCAGTCCAGTTGAGCAATTTCTAATTTTTTTTGGTTCATGTATGATGCCACTGTAGTAGTCCACTGCTTTCAGTTTTTTTGCTTAAATTCACTGCAAAAAATAAAAATTGCCGCTGAGGTAAAATATCTTCCTATGTTACTTCAGTGGCAATTCTTCCTTTTAGACATACTGAATATTGCCACTTTAATTTTCATGGTAAATGAAAATCTTTGAATTTCTTCTCTTCACAGTACTTAGAATTTAGAATCAATAGTACCTTTCCATGTGGTCTGAAGAAAATTTATAGGAACCTTTTAGAACTCTCAATGTTTTCTTCAATCCATATAAATAATTCAGTGAGCTAGAAAGTAAATGATTGAAACAAATAATGCAGGCCAAGGGCTTCCAATTATCTTTGGGCAGTCTTGAAAACTGGACTTGTGAATGCTACTTTGTCAAAGAGACTTTAAAACCAGAGATGGTTAACATAAATAAAACCACCTTAGTTCTTCATGATTTTTTCTTTTTGTTTTACAGTGGTAGGCAAATTAAGAAAGCAATCTCCAGCAGTACAAAATGAGGCCAAATATGGTGGTTTTTTCATAGTGATTCACAAAAGCCTACACCATCCCCATCACACACATGCTTTTTCACACATCATTATTAGAAGTATTCCCACTGCTAAGACATATACTTTAAACAAGCATAAACATATTTCTTATCTTATCAAAAAGATGATTTTTCTAGCCTTCCCTTTGATGATTGTGAACCTGTCCGCTTTTGTTGTCTGCTGGAAACCCTAGAGGGTCTCTGATAAAGAACATGACAGAACTTTGGGGACCTGAGCAATTTGAAGATTTGTTTTCCTTTATTTTTCTTGACTTTCCAAGAGCTTCTAAACTAGTGAAATTGTTCAAAGGCCTTACAGAAAATGTTGTGTCTCAGAAGACTCCTGCTGTGCTTTAATGCCTTAAATTTATCACCATGGTGTCTGCAATTAGTGAACACCATCTAAAACTACCTAATTCTTAAAAACTCTATGATAGATATTTTATATTTTTAACAAAATTGCCTCTGATCTGTTAAAATCATGTCATGAACTAGTATGACACATAATAGAAGTTATTTATATTCTACATTAGACTTTTAAACAGAGTGTTTGAACCCAGACATTTTTCAGTTGTATGGACATGTACCTCAAAAAGATGAATAAATCCTTGTGGGGTATTTCAATTTTCTGGACACTGCTCTATCATGTAATATCCCTGGGGTTCCAGGGTTTCCTATTTTCTCTTTCTGGCAGGGTTTTGTAAATGGGAGAATCTTTACTCTTGTCTGCTCATTTATTTACTGTCATAACAATCCCATTTTATATTGAAAATTAGTCTAGTCTGAAGCTTAAATATTGTTTTACACTTTTTCTTGTTTCTACATTCCAAGTGAAAACTAAGATTTATGAAGCCCTGGAGATACCACTTGGTTTCAGTCCTTCAAAGAGAAATGTTACATTAAAGACGATGTTGGTAACCCTGCAGCGTATCAGGAATTTATTATGAAATATAAACTGCACAAGAAACAAGAGACAACAGTGAGCACAGGCAAGAAACTGACATACTGTATTTATTTTTTGTTTCAACGTGGAGTTATGAATATTTATTGCGTTTGTGGAAATTGCAGTTTCTGAGCATAAGACAATTTTTAATGGTTGAGGTGCTTTTACTAAAATGTAACTCTCTAACTCATGTTAAGTTCTCAAAGCATTTTGTGTATATCACCATTCAGGAAGTTACTAAACACCTCCAGGGTGTTCATCAGCTGTCCTGCAACAGAAAGATTTATCTTTTCTTTTTTTATATATAATGCTTTTGTAAATTCCGTTTAATAAATAAAGCACGTTTTTTTTCATATCACTTGAAGCAAAAGCAGCAAAGATTTTCCATCAGTTGTTACTGTGTACTTGATCTTTCTCCAACAAAGACAGCTACTGAGTTTTCGTTGGTTAATATGAGAAATCCCTGATTGGAAGTTTTCTTCTCTGGTATCCATTAACCTTTTTTCCCATGTAGCTGGACTCACATCTCATCATCTGAGGCTCAAATCTGGACTCTCAGCACTGCATCTACAGATGCAATATGACAGGTGAACAAATAGAAAATACCAAGACAAACGGAAAAAAAAGTCCAGCCAGTCTAAATCAAACAGGCAAGTGCATCTGAAAAATGGCAGGCTAAAGTTTAGAAAAGCAGACTACCAGGTATCAGCAGATCAGCCACAGAGAGAGCAACTGGAAATGTCCTTGTAACATTTTGGAAAGGGTTGGCACGGCAGGATTAGAGCAGCAATGACCAGGTCAGAAATGTTGACAGAGACAGTAAAACTGGATGACTGACAAGAATAGGCCAAACCATATCTAGTATAATTATGTGAAATAGTGATTCAGGCACATATGCAGAAATATAACTGTCAATGAGTTAAGAACATAAATAATCTTAAAAAAAAAAAAAAAAACCAAGAAAAAACCAACCAAAAAAGCCCTCCAAAAAGCCCTACCACAGCAATGAAAAAACCCCAGACAAACAAATCCTCAAGAGAAGAATGTTGAAAGCCAGCATGACAGGCATTAAAAGATAGAAAGTAAGCAGACTTTGCTTTTAATAGTTTGTGAAAGAAAGAAAAGGAACTGTTACCTGTTATGACGTTCAAAAGCCTTATTACACTACAGCACCTGATTACACTAAGCTATTGTAATCAACATAACCCATGTCTGCACTGAAATACCAGAAACTTCCTGGAATCTAGTTATTGCAACCTAGATCTGCAAAATTTTAGCCCTCGAGGCAGAGACTCACAAAAATTAGGGCGTGGAAGCTGTTGATCATCTTTAGGAATAGGTTAATTCATATATTTGACAAAAAAATTCTTACATTTCAGGTGTATAATAAAATGTGCACCCTAGCATGACATATCCTAATAGTACCAATCTACCAGAATTTTTAACTGTTCTGTTGCTATAAAACTATAGAAGGTATGTTAGTACAACATCCTCTTTTACTAATAAATTGTTTTCCTAGTGCCATTAGTTTATCTCCTTATTCTAAGATTAGAACTATGCTGGTTTCAAGTTTAATCATAGTGATGTGAAGATGCTCTGAGAACAGAGTTAATTGCCGTGGCATGAAGAGATCCTTTGGCTGAGAGGAGTCCTCTGAAACTCACAGTGATCATTTCCAGTTGATCACAGAATAAGGTATTTATAAAAATGCAGTTATTTTCAGTGCATCAAGGTTCAATTTCATAAATGACCTTAAAAGAACAGACAAAGGATTAGCTATGTTACAGAGATAATCTAAAGAGTGCTCTTGGGGTTTTTGGGGAGTTATTGGTTTTTGAGGTTTTTTTTAATCTAGTCTGGGGGTTTTTTTATCTAATTTTTTAATCTAGCCCTTTATGATGCCCTAAACCAGGACAGTATTTTACAAAGATGTCTTTATCTTTGAAAAAAATTGTGATATGTTAAAGAATTTTAGCTGTTTTAAAATACCTCTAATTAGCAACTTTGCATACAATGAACTGTATGAAATAACAAAATACCCTTACAGAGTATGGTCAACCAGCTTTTACTCCCAGTAAAAATCCATTCTGACCAACAGAGGCACTGTGAAAGTCTTAGACACTCCACTGGAATGCAGTTCTGAACAATTATCTCTATTATTTTAGAAGGAATTCTGCATGCAAAATACCTATAGAGACAGACTAATACTAGTATTTGTAGCAAGTAATTCACTGCAATATTGAATTATTCAAAATATAGTGTTATTTAGCCTCATGATCAAAAATACAAAAGGCAGAAGTGAAACAACATGGCAAGATTGTCACAGTTTGCACACACAGTACTGTAAGTCTTTAGCATTGAAGTATTTTCCCACAAGAAAGAACCAGGACAGAACCTGGGTCATGGTAATTCCACGTTTTCAAATGCTGGAAAGCATCCCCTGAAAAACTTATGTGGCCCTAGGATTTTCCTCTTTGTGTCCCTTGTGAGAGGCTGCCAGCACCTGAAGGGCACAACAAAATCTCTAGGACTGTTTGAAACAAAGGTGCAGACTAGCACTGGAAAATTTGAATGGGTTTGCCACCAGCTACTAATGTTTTCCTGTTTGAGAACTTACAGGGCTCAGAATTTAATCTTAAACTGTCCTGCTGCTTTTTCCAACATGCTCTTTGTTTCAGAATATTTTAAATATCTAACTTTTTTTGTCGCGTGTTTGCCGAGTTTCCTGCAGTTTCACGTCGTGTTTAAATTCAGGCCTTACTGCAAGCACAGACATTTAGTTGGTTTATAATATTCATATATCTGTTCAGCTGTTTGGGATGATGCTATCTTGTATGACCTTTCTGCATCACATGACTCACCACTGTCCTAAGAGCAGTTACAGGAATTTTCACTTAGTGAAGAAGTGCAGACTGTATTTCTTTTATTTGACTAAGCTGTTTCCTATTACTTACTGTATTCTCTTGGCAGTAATAAATTTCATAATGGTTGCTAGATTTCAAATCAACTATTACACTATCTAGATGGAACAGTAAATCAATAATTGATGATATAGAAATCACATCTAATAGCTGGAATGCAAGGGGGTTTTGCCTTAAGGTCTCACACTCAGCAATCACTGTAATATTTATTGAAAATGTAACATAATTCTATTAAATCAATAATAGATTGACATGAATATATAAAGACATTTTCATAAGCAAAGAGGACAGAGCTGAGAGAAGAAAATGTACTTTATTACGCACACACTTAATGGTCCTTATTTTTAAAAACCTGATCAATTAGATGCTTTATCATATACCTTGTTTTCTACATTTCTTTTGATGCTCCCACTTTCAAATTCAGATAAAACTGGATTAAAGCTTGGTGAAATAATTTTACAATAGGGTTCATCACTTGTGTTTCAATAGCTCTTGGTATATAATAGTTTTGCTTAGGAGAAGTTTGTAGTGGGATAATTTCTTAGATAGTCTTTTTTATCTTGTACTCAGAGAGAAGCATAAGTTCTCAGTAAACCTTTTCATACGGTCAACATAACTAGAAAATTAAATATTAGTATAGAGACAATAAAAATTAAACCTCAATTATGATTCTGTGCTGTACTCTGCATCTATTCTCATTGGGTAAATCAGAGAGTGGAATTCACAAGCAGTGCACAATAAAGCACTAGACTGCTTATTAAAAGATGGTGCCCAAGTACAACCCAATTTTCATAAATTCATATAATCAAGCAATATACTATCAGATTCTGTAGTTCATTGAAGTTTAGTAGTTTGAATGGGTATATTTTGTTTTCGTTTTTATTTTTCCCTTTCTTTTTCCTTTCCTTTTCAAAAAAGCATAATAGATAAAGCTATAACTCTTAGTGCTGATTTCTTCTCAAATTTTGATAAAATAGATTTTGTAACAAAAAATACCAAAATAATTAATTTGAAGTTAGCTCACATATTCATGAGGTATCAAAGGACAAACAAGTCATAATTTTCATGTCAATAAAGTATTTTCAAGGTTTTCTTCTTAGATTAGTTAGCTGGAAAAAAAATAAAATGACCATGGATATGAAGCCTCAAAAGCTTTCTTACATTGACTAAATCCCTGTTTCACTGTTGATAAAGAAAGAAAAAGTGTGATTTGCTTCTGTGGTCTGTCAGAAATGCCACAGAAGTCATGAAAACATTTTGTTAGAAAAGTTTAGGAGATTGTTCTCTAAGACACAGATAAACAAATGTTATAGTTTTCGCAAGAAAATTCATCAGTTTAATATTTTTTGTTGATATGTCTCTTGGAAAGGTATAAAATATCTGTCCTGGTATGCTTCAAGGATAAGTATTTTAAATCTTTCCACATTGTTTTATTGACACTAACTGTTAACACGTACTAGAGCCAGGGAAATTAAAACAGGAAAACGCCCATGAAATTAAGCAAAGAGCAGGAAAAGGTCCCATTTTGCATTAAATTTATTTAAATATATGTCATTTCCTCAAATATAAAATATATGCAGAGTATAGAAGTTTAATGACCAGTAAGGATGTTTTGGGTTTTTTTACATTCTTAGGGAGCAATGTAAGTTTCTGGTAAACTGATTTTTAAAATAATTTACAGAATACTTGTTGCACAACATGAAGAAATATATACCATTTCAGAGTTCTTATTTGATTATTGCCTTGTTAATTCTATCAAAATATTAAGCAGTGAAAAAAAAATTAAAATCTGTGCATCATAATATCCTAGATAAACTCTCAGAAGTCTCTTTTCTTTAAATAATCTCTAGATTTTATAGATGAAAGCTGAGTCTCACCTGGCAAAAGAAGCTTGAAATGCTCAAACATGCATTTCTGTCCTACAAGCATCATGAAAAGAATCTGCTTTTGCAAGTTGTTTGCTTCATGACATAATGTACCAAATGGCTTGCTGAAAATTTGGACAAATTCCAGCTGAACAGCTACTATTCAAATTGATAGTGACAGCTCATCCTGAAAAAAAATGTTATTTTCAAATGATTGATATGAACTCAAAGGGGTGTGAAGAACTGTAGTGTTCATATTGCTCATGAGCTGTTGACAGTTTGGCACATCTCTAATGCTGATTAGAAACAAGCCAGGATGCTGCAGTTTGCATTCACATTAGGCTTACAGACCACACTAATTATTTGATTCATAGGAACACTCAGTATACTAAAATATGCCAGAGTTTCAAAATCAAATGACCTTTCTATCAAGTAGCTCAATACCTATGATAGCAGTATTGAGTAATGAAAGGATAGTAGGGGAATATTAACAAATATTAATTGAACTGAGAGAGTGACCTTGGAGCAATTCAGTGAACTGCTGGATGTATTTAGACATATAATACAATGGAAAAAAAAAACCTTGAAAATGGAATTCTGAAAAACTTGTGTACATTCTTCACATTTGACCTGTAAATCGTGGAGCTGGTACTTGAGAGTGCTTTTTAGTGTTTATTTTTACATTTCATATTTCACCTGTGCAAACGTTAATGCTACTAGGATTTTTTTAAGAGGCCTTTGCCTGACAGCCTTTCTCTATGGCAGTGCTGATGCAGGCAACTAAAAGAAAGTGTTAATGCAACTTTTCCAGCAGACCATTATTTCTCAATTGGTTCTGCAAAATGTCAGCATCAGCAAAGGCAGCTCCCCCATCCACCCAGAAAATTGCTGGGATATCTGTGTCTGAAGGCCACGCTGATGTATTTTTGCAGAATATCTCCTATTTATGAGCAGATCACAACTATTATTTTACACTGACCATACCCAAACCCCCAAATGTGACAATCACTTTGAATTTGCATCTGCTTTACAAGGTATTTCACTCATAACTGCATACCAGAGAGACTATAGATTCCTAGATGACAATTTTTCCTAATTCTCAGTCATATAGGAAAGAAAAAAGGGAGAAAAAGAGATGTTTCCTAGGCTGAAGAAGTTTCTCTTCCCTCTCTAAGCAACTGGCAGACAGAAACCATTGCCCAGAAGTCAGATGAAAGCACCAGACCCTGCCACCAAATATTGATAGAGTTCAGGAAGTGAATCACTATCTTGTTTTCTTAGATGCCAAGTGCTGAAGGCAGCTATATTTCCATTTGTCAAACCTTCCAAAAAATCCCAGGCATACTTCTGTATCCAGAAAAACAATGACTGGATGCTAGTCTACAGACCAGTAAACTTGCACACTCTCTTTAGGAAAAAAATGGGTCTGGTATAGGAAAATGAAAGGGATAGTGACCTTCTCCTCGACTTGATCAGAAGAAGCCAGAACCATAAACATGTTCTGAATGAGAACAGTACAAAATGTGCACTGTATTTTCATTATCAACTTCACATTCACCAGTACAGCAAGGTTTGGGGTTTTCTTGGGTTTTTCTTAATTCAAAGTAAGAAACATGGACAGATCTCCGTGCTGTGAGACAAGGTACAAGCTGAAGCTGACCCACAGATTCAGCAGAAGGGGAAAGCACTGCATAATAGGAATGCTCATTCACAGATGAAATTCACAAAGTAGCATAAAAATATAGTAGTTGACCCAGGAGGAAGTTTAACTTACATTTCCAGCATTTTTGCAGCACGAAGCTCAAGCTCTCACTGACCTTGGCAGAATTATATAGGTAATATGATCATAGAGTGGACTGACACAAGGTATTGTTCACTGTACAGCATGTGTTTTCCTTTTCAATATGAGCTGTTTTATTGCTTCTCTGAATATTGTATATTCAAATGAATTTATAATTTTTGCCGCTGCATACACAATGCATGCACACAAAGTCTTATCTTGGCTGAATTCCTCCACATAATGTCCCTCAGGTAGAATATAAGAGCAGTGGTGAGACACAGCAATCCCAGTTCTTATTAGTACTCCTCCATATTCAGCTACCAAAGAGGAACTTCATGTGTACAGTGACCTTCTACATCACTACTTGAGTCTTGAAATAATAGAACTGACTTTATTAGCTTTGTTACATTAATATTCAAAGTACATAGCACTCTCTGTCACTTCAGTCTGAACAGCAGATCCAGCTTTAAAGGATATGTGAGTGGCAGTACAGATTTTGTGAATTTTGTGGTGCAATATCTTGAAAAGCAGCAGGAACAAATTGTTAGGAAAGGAGCAAAGAAATGGTAAGGCCAGACTGCTCTTATTTGATTCAGTGCCAACAGCAATAAAGTCTGCCAGAGGGATATTGTAATAAGTATTACAAAATCATAGATTTTTTCATGAAGTATTATCACTTCTTCTCAAGATGCAATCTTAAACCCAAAGAAATAGCAAAAGTCATTCTAACAATTCTCCCTTTATTTAACAATTGCCATCATCTCTTTACAGCAATGCAAGGTAAGTAGTGATAGCAGCAACCTACTTCTCTCTAACAGCCTTCCCTTTAAATCTAGATGCCTAAATAAATGTTTGGATCTCTGACATCTCCTTGAACCTGGGTTTAATATCCAATATGCACGTGGTAACATTGTGCTCCTGTTGTCCACCTAGGGTTAGACAATCACATTTATCACTACACAATGTGGATAGTGGTCCTAAGTTGTGTGAACAAACTAAGTCTAATATTGATGATAGTTGCCACTTCCAGTTCAAAAAAGGTAAAAAATTAATCTATATATGGTTTATTTTGTATAGAGAGACTAAATGCACCTGTAGTGCGCATCTTAATTTTAGTCTAACGCGGCTTTAAAAAATGTTTTTCTCTTAACAAGGTGTGTTTATTTCAAAAAAGACCAGTTAACATACACTTTGTAGGTAACTGGGAATTTTAGCTTGTTGCAGATTCTTTCATTTTTCAGGCACAAATCATTCTGCAGCTTTTTTCAAGACTGAATGCAAATACACAAAATCGAAAAACGAAACACAGAAGACTACAAGTATGGCTGATCAGTAAATATGTCACAGCAACTTTTATTTGTTGTTAAAAAGGGGGAAAGAAAGCCATAGTAATCTTCTGACTCCCTTGAAGATATCTGATGCACAAAAAAGCAAAGTAAGTAATAGAAATAGCAGGTTGGTTTTTGTGCTTTCTAATATTTTTTTCTCTCATTTCCCAGAGATTATGCAAATGATTCCTCAAACAATATTTTATACCTTATCTTTCTTTTCTTTCTTATTTTTTAAATTCTTTTTTTTATCAATATAATCTTATATAAAGACTATCATACCTATTTCCATGTCAAGTGTGTAATTTACTAATAAAACCTTTTGTACATCCTCTGACTTCCATAATTTCTTTTGACTATGAGTGCCTACAAAACTTGGGTGCTCCCTTCTCCTTAAGGGTGGGATGTCACAACCTGCTAATTACACATTAGTCTAAAAAGCTACAAGGGTTTATAAATGATGATAAATAAAAAGGTATGTTCCTATCTCAAAAAATAACTTCTGAAAATTTCTTCTTATAACATGACTTGCAATATCATAAAAGATTATTAAAAGATAGCCACCTATACATTGACTCTTCTGTGGCATATATGGCATTTGATAGGAAATAGAGGTGCTGCTGTTTTAAGACAGTATGAAACTTTTTTTCCCATTGTAATTCAGTCATGTGTTACCTAGGTCTTCAATCAAACACTACTCCACAGCAGAAGCTCTGTTTACAGTTGGAAATGCAGAGGCAAACTGAGACATCACTAATAATTCTAATTACTGCTATACTCCTTGCTATTGGGTTTATGTCTTGAAGTGTGTCTTTAATAGCTGGACAGATAGACAGGGGGAGATAAGTACTTTCATTACGTTCTAGAAATCCAAACAAATTTAAAAATATACAGTTACTTTTTGAAATTGTTGTCCTTAAAAATGCTCTGTGCTTTAGAGTTTCCATAGGTGATTTCAGGTGCTTTTGCTTTGGGGATTCCAGCTTTAGCTGATTTACATTAAAATAACCAAACATTTGAAATAGAAATTTTAAATTATTTTTGTTGGATCAATTTGTTACGATTGATCAATATTTTAGAGACATACTGTGTCTAGTGGTACCTGATCTGAAGCCTTGTCTTGGAATAACTGTGGTGGCAGATTTTGGGAGTACAGCTAGATCCTGTCTTGTTGGCTTTCTTCTGTCTGGAGAGAGACTCAATTTCTTAGAGTCTCCAAAGAATGGGCTACATTAATTTCTGTGCTTGTGACAGAAACCATACTGATTCTAAACTACAGCATTTTAACTCTTCCCGTAAGATCCTGCTCACACAAGAGGATCCCCTGCTTCCTGAATCATGGTTTCACATCTTACATTTGGGCATTCCATTTACAGCTCCCCAGATGAAAGAAGGCTGTGTTTATTAACTTCATCTTAGTGATCAAAATGGCAATTTGGGACCAAAAAACACTGCATACAAAATTAAGGTCTAAATACAATAGTCGTAATAACTACTTCTTATTGGTGGTTACAACCAAGAGATAAAAAATTAGCAGGACTTACCTAAACATTTGTGGTAATAAAGCTCTGCAATTACATCCGTTTCAGAATTTTTCACTTTTATTTATTTATGTCTGGGATAATACTATGCATAGGACCTATCTTTCTTTATCTTGGAGAAAGAAATTTTTTTCTAATTCCATTTAGAATGAAAAACTTTCTACTTTTCAGCTTTTTCTTTCCTCTAGCTCTTTATTTCCCAAGCCTAATAATAACAGATCATCAGGAAAGAAATTTTTGTCTCATAAATATTGTGTTCAAGGGACAGCTTGTCAAATTTTCTGAGAAGGGTCAGACCATAGAGTTGATGACAAAATTTATGAAAATGTATCAAAATAGGTTTAGAAGAAGCTTTTTGTAGATAATGGTATCTGAGCTTACTGCTTCTGGAGAGCACCCTTAGAATGTCCTGAACTCCATGCTAATGCCTTTAGGCATTGCTTGTTCACTGCATTTATTGTCCTGCAGGGAAACTCAAGCATAGCTTGGAAGGAAGCCATTGCATTCTGCAGATGTGAGCTGTGTGCAGCTATAATTATTGAAGAGTATAAGTGGAAAATAAATTCTACAACTATACCTAATTGCAGTCATATTACTTATTTAGATATAAATAACAAAATTATTTACAAGGAAATCTCAGCATAACCCTGCTACTGATTACCACACTGATATTAAGGGGATACACTGTCAACATTGAATTACAAGAAACATAAGTGTGGTTTTGACAAATTCTTACTTTTAAGGGCCCTTGGATATTGCTGAAGTCAAAGGGAATAAGGTATGTAGCTCAAGACCAGCAGAAAGAAGTTAAGTTTGTCAAGAGTACTTAAATAGAAATATTCATGGTCTAAAAGTCCACAAGTTCTTTAGTTTCAAGCTTTATCCATTAGCACTTTCTCAAGGACAGCATACAATGATAATTTCCCTGTCTGAATAGCACAATTTTTTGATAACTGTGATTTTCAAAGCAGGCAGTGTTCCTTTTTTCCCTCTGAAAGAGTGAGTAGTTAACCTGCTCTGAGAACAGCTATAACATCTTAAATTCACTGAAATGCAGATAAAATATGCAGCTAAAGATATTTGTATGTAGTGGTCTGAGGCTGGCTGACCCATCAAAGCCTTTCTATCACTCCCCTTCACAATTGGGACAAAATATATCCCTCACACAAGGGACAGAAAATATAACAAAGGGTTTATAGGTTAAGATAAGGACTGGGACAGATCACTCCCCAAATACCATCACAGACAAAACAGACTTGAATTAGAGGTATTAACTAAATTTACTACTAACAAAATCAGAACAGGATAATGTNAGCAGGCAGTGTTCCTTTTTTCCCTCTGAAAGAGTGAGTAGTTAACCTGCTCTGAGAACAGCTATAACATCTTAAATTCACTGAAATGCAGATAAAATATGCAGCTAAAGATATTTGTATGTAGTGGTCTGAGGCTGGCTGACCCATCAAAGCCTTTCTATCACTCCCCTTCACAATTGGGACAAAATATATCCCTCACACAAGGGACAGAAAATATAACAAAGGGTTTATAGGTTAAGATAAGGACTGGGACAGATCACTCCCCAAATACCATCACAGACAAAACAGACTTGAATTAGAGGTATTAACTAAATTTACTACTAACCAAATCAGAACAGGATAATGTGAATTAAGATCTTAAAAACACCTTCACCCCACTGCTCTCTCATTCCCAGGTCTGCCTCTTACCTACCAGGGGTGTGGGGATACAGGGAATGTGGCCTACAGTCAGTTCAGCACCCATGGCTTCTCTTGCTGCTCAGGCAGAGAAGTCCATGCCTTGCTCCTTCCATGTGAGACAGTTCTACATTAACTTCTAGATGAGACAGTTCTACATTAACTTCTAGATGTTGTTAGTGTGATGAGTCCATCCCACTAACAACAGATCTCTACAAACAGAGAGTGCTTCAAGGAAAGGCTTCTGTAGCATCAATCCCCCCCAGGGTCACAAGTCCTACCAGTACACCTGCTCCAGCATGAGCTCCTCTCTCCATGAGTCTCCCATAGGGTCACAGCTTCCTCTCAGGCACCCACCTGCTCTGGCCACAGGCTGCAGGTGGATCTCTGCATCCCCATGGATCTCCATGGGCAGCAGGACTACAGCTGCTCCCCACAGTCTGCACCCCAGTCTGCAGGGGGATGTCAGTTCCAGCACCTGGAGCACCTCCTGCCCTCCTTCCTCACTTGTCTTGGTGTCTACAGAGTCCTTCCTCCCATCTGTTCTCACCCTGCTCTTCTTCTCTGGCTGCAATTACATCTGCACATAACTTTTTTAAAAAATCTTCTTCTTAAATATGTCATTCCAGAGGTGTTACCACCATTTGTGATGTGCCAGCCTTGGCATCTTAGACCCAGCTGGTGCTGGCTCTGCTGGATTTCTGTTGGAAGTTTGGAAGTTCCCAGCACCTTCTCACAGAAGCCACTCCTGTAGACCCCCTGCTACCAAAACCTGGCCATACAAACCCAATATATTGTGTCAAAAAAAACCCCAAAAAACCCCCAAAAAACCAAAAAAACCCAAACAAAAACCAAACAAAAACAAAAACAAAACCCCCCCACCAAAAAAAACCAAAAAAAACAAAAAACAAAANAAAAAAAAAAAAAAAAAAAAAAAAAAAAAAAAAAAAAAAAAAAAAAAAAAAAAAAAAAAAAAGAGGAGAAACTATAAGGGTGCCACTCTTTCTTTTCATTGGAAAAAATATTCTAGCTGGAAAATTAGTTCTGCCTGAAGAAAACCAAACTTCATTCTTTTCATCAACTTTAGATCGCACAGACCAACTGCTACCATCTCCCCAGCTGGAATGCCTTCAGCTGCTTAGCAACTTGGACCCTAAGTAACCTGCTTCAGTCTGACAGGGGGCTCTTGGTCTCATTGTAGGAATCTTAGCTTTTCATCTCTTGAACAAGTGAATTTCAGTCTTTTATTGAATGTTTATTTGAAGAAAAACTTCACAACTAGCTTGAGGGAGAAATTCAAATCCGAGTCTATCCTTCCCTCAGGTAAGTGCTCTACTCATTGAGCTAGAAAGTTATGGTCTGATGAGCCTTAAATTATTTCTGCACAGTGGCACAGCTTTGAGAGGAAAATTACTTGAAGTCTAATCGTTAGGTGTTCTAGGAAATGACAGACTTTATTTAACATATTAACACAAAGAAGAGCACTGAAGTGCATGTGAGAATGGCCCAATACCAGCTCATTCTGAAAAACTGCACTTCCATTCCTCAAAATTTTTAAAAGAAAACAGAAACTTTCTGCTTTCATGTAGATGGAATAGATATACATCAAACCCCATGAAGCTGTGAGAATGCTGAACTAATCTAACAAATCCTTCAAGGTCTTGAAAGGCAATAAAGTCAGCCTCAGGCAAGTGAAACTGAATGCCTCCTATACCTAACACCTGTTCATGTGTCCAGATAAGATAATTTAGACATTAATGCACTGGCTCTGAATATAAATTGCATTGTGAAGACTCACAGCTCTCTGCATAAATGGTCCAGTATATGTGGAAAACTAACCTGGGTATAGGGTTTCCTTTTTGGAAAATGGATAACTGAGAGTTGGCTGATGAAGTTCTGAACTTAAAAGAATCAAGCATTTTAATTTAAAATTCTTGATGGATGCCAATATTAGATTATTTCTTTCTTTTCAAAATCTAGTTCTTCATTTCCTTGAAAATGTTTCTCCTTGTTTTCTTCTTCTTCCTCTCTTCAGTGAGACACTATATTTATTTAGACTAAAAACATTTTAAAGTTAACTCTATTACATGATATTTTAGTAGGCATCCAGATCATCTATTTGTAATAGGTAGATGAATTTATCAGTAGAGTTTCACTTACTTCTGACTATCAGTATTACATTAGAGGCAGGAGAAGATCAAATCTTTGATTTAGTAATGATTTAATCGCTGTACTTTCAAATCATAAGGTGATTTTGTCACTTTTTTCCAAAGGCTACTGAGTGTTTTATGTTTTGTTAAAGTAGTTAAGTATTCCAAAAGCAACAGAATGTAAGTTAAAAATGTGCTTTTGGGAGAAGATAAACATCATAACTACTGTATTGTTTGTCCTATCATGCTTCCAGAATTTATTACAAGGGAATTAATTTCTAGGAGGAGAAAACCCTGCAAGAGTGTTTCCATCCTTCTATGTACTTGTGAAGCATACATTTTGCCTTTGGTAAGAAATAACACACATTAGTGTTGCTGAATAGATGCATATTTATACGAGGATAAAGATATATAAAAAGCAAAAGCATTTATTGAATGAAGGTTAAAAGAGGGAAAAATAAGTCTTAAAATGCATTAGAAATAAACTGATGCTGCCTAATTTAGCTCTTACTCTTATAAC
The DNA here is from genome assembly GCA_013397555.1 of Urocynchramus pylzowi. Taxonomy (NCBI): domain Eukaryota; kingdom Metazoa; phylum Chordata; class Aves; order Passeriformes; family Fringillidae; genus Urocynchramus; species Urocynchramus pylzowi. The sequence continues at coordinate 293,288 of VZRH01008737.1, read as the reverse complement.
TACAGAAACTAGATTATTTTTAAAAGCTTAAACTGTACCAACAATGTCTTTTTGTAGATTCCTTTAGTATTCAAGCACTTTACATTTCTCACATAACTTATCTTAGGGGTATGGCCTGGCATTTACCCATGCCTCTGAGAGTTACCATGCTGCCTTTTACACCCCTCTGGTGTAATATACTGTAACAGTGTTTGGAAAAATTTCTGACATTCAACATTAAGAATGTCCTCTCAAAGCTGTGCCACACCAAAACAATGAAGTTCTCTCTTAATTACTTATCCAGGAAATTATTTGCATACAATTGCCAGTGAGGAAAAAGGGGAAAAACACTGTTTAGCCAGACCAAAGCCAAGAAAAGAAAAGAAAAGAAAAGAAAAGAAAAGAAAAGAAAAGAAAAGAAAAGAAAAGAAAAGAAAAGAAAAGAAAAGAAAAGAAAAGAAAAGAAAAGAAGTAACTAGCTAACTAACAAACACTCAACTCCTAAATATCCTTGATCTGCTTACATTTGAAAATCTTAAAGATAATTTTAGGCTGAAAACAATAGCAGGGAAGTCATTGCCAGTATTGTTATTTTCCTATTATATATGTTCTTTTTGTGTATATATATATATATATATACATATATATATATATATACATATATATACCTTTGTGTAATGGTTTCTAGTAATTTATCCAGATGTAAACACCTCTCTCCAGGATCACTAGTCCTAACTTACCTAAGAAGCAATTTTGACCTTTCCTTCTTGGTCAAGATTTTATTGCAATTACTATAGTGTCTTTCCAGATATGTGAAGACATTTCCTGGGAGTTATTCAAATGCTAAGTTGTTAATCTACCCAAACTGCAATATAACTTCATAACTATTAAGGAAACTGTTAGAAAAATTTCCCTATAGTAAGTTTTAATTTTAGATACGCATAAATGTCAACCAAACGTCAAGCAAACACAGGAAATGTACCTGCTCAGTAGTGATTTGCAAACAAGGCAAGACAAAACACCATGAATTTTCACATAGATACCAGTCTTTGTGGTAAAGAAAGGAGTCAAAGCCATAACAACTTTTCTCTGTACTGAATATTTAAAAAAAAAACTTAAGAGGATTTTACACCTGAAGAAATCAGCTGATACCTAAATATAACTGAGAATATTCTATGTATTTCACAAGTTAATTTGAAAAAAATTTGCAAGATAGAACAGGTAAAAGTGTTTAAACTTCTGTCCCTCCAAGGAGATCCTTTTTTATCAAGGCCTGGATTTGGTTAATTTTTTGACTTTCTGCATTTCAGAAAACTCCTCAGAATACTCTTTCTTAGGCCCTTTTTTTTCTATCATAACTGAGTCCCAGATCTCTGCTGCATTCCTGTCACAGCAAGGATGCTGCATGAACTTAGGGATTCCAGTTCTATACTGTGCCATACTCATGCCTATCCATATTTTGAACCTTTTCTTTCCAAACATACATAACTGCAGTCATGTGAAATTTCTCACTATTTCCCCTTGACCCAACAATTCTTCTTACTTTTCTTATTATTCTCTCATAAATAATAATAAAAAAAATTCTAACTAGTAGTAGCATTCACAATGTGGGCATACATGAAATTTTTGTATCCCACAGCTAATTTTAAGACCTATGTATTCTGTGTCTAAAGGGAATACAGTACTGGATTGCAGAAATGGAAGGTAAAAGAAAAACATTTTTTCTACACTGAAACAATATTTCCCCCTTTTATGGCTCCACATATGAAATTATACATTGTTTAGAAGATATACATTAGGAAGTGATTTATTTTAATTTTTAAGAGATATTGCCTTAACATTATTTAAAGAATGTTTAAGTAACACACGTAGAGAAAGAAGCAGTGAATGTAGTGACACAGAGGAGGTGATTCAAAAAGTTTTTGAAACCAGGTGGTCTTTACATTGCCAAAATAATGAGTGTTGCAAGAATTCCTATGAAAATATCTGTTCCACAAGAAACATAAGTCTATAACCACTCTGCATTGCACAAGAAGAAGACAGGATGCATTGTTTTCAGAAATGCCTGTAAACCTTGCATTTCTTTCTTACAGAAGTCTTGGCTTCATTTTCTATACTCAAAATGTAAACAAAAAATATTTTTCTATTCTGTGGTAAATGTTCAATCTGTACAGTCACCTACTGTGTACAATCACTGGCAATTTCATGTATTATTTGTAACTGTGTGATAGCTTAGAGCTACCCAAAGTTGTTCAGACAGTGGAACATACTTAACACAAAATACAAAAGTTACTGTGAAGAATTCATCTGTGTGTTTTGGACTTGACAGCTTCCTAATGCCCTAATACTCATTTTTAGATTTACTTCTCCTGTAAACCTGCCACTGAGGAAAGTTAGTAGTTCTTGTCAAACTCTTGAGAAGCTTTTTCAAGTGGGCATAAACACAGAGGACTTTGGTAGTTATAGTCAATATAAAACTACATTTTGAAGGTATCTGGTGTACATATAGCTGCACTGTCATGGCAGCTATCATTCAGCTCATCTACAGCAATGAAATCTCATTCCTAACCTCTTCCAGTAATATCCATTCCTGAATAATATAATAATAATCCATTCCTGAATAATATCTTTAACAGGATATCCCAAACAGTGCTTGTATTTAAATGTAAAGACATTGTAGGAACCTCCAGCTGAGATAATTATTTTAATGATTACCTCAACATAATTCCATAGCAACTTTAGCTATAATTGCATTTTTGAAGTCACGAAAAGGATGTGTATTCATATAGATGAAATCTGAAATGCATCAACAGACTGTCTTCTACTGCTCTGAGAGATGCCATGTAAGCTAAGAATGAAGCTATTTTGTAATATCTCACAAATAGCATATTTAAAGTGCATGGCATAGCCACAGTGCTGTATTCATTAATGCATGCTAATCTAGTAAATTAAAATCCAAGCTTTAGACAGTTCTGTCATGTTAGAGACACTGTTTCTTGCTTCCTCGTGACTTTTGAAATTTTAGTTAGATTGTTTCTTCATTTAGATTTGTGTTTCTCTGGATCTTCAAAGCAATGGAAGCACCAACACCCGTGTGAGTCTCAGGTTTAGAAGCTTTTACTTAAAGTCCATGCTTGGAGTCACAGTTTAGAAGAAACAAATTTTCCTTGTCTTCTTCTTACTAGTCTTGGATGGCCTTCTGATCTGAAATAATTTTTCTTTTCAAACAGCTACTGAATTATCAAATTTATTGTTACATAGATAATTAGAAAAATGAGGTCTTATTACATTTAAAGAACAAAAGAAACAAAATGCTTAAAGATACGCTGATAAAATTAGGTAGTGTTGAAATATCTAAAAAACATAAGTTTGAACAAAATAGTGTCCTCATGGTTGTTATCTCCTTTTCATGCATTAGAGTCTTAGGATTTTAAGGCCACTAACTGGTTCATCAAGATAGAGGAAAACAGCTACACTAAGCCATGTTCTGTGGTAGCTGCCCGCATGAAATTTTATATCTACATCAAAAATTCCTGAAGGGAGAATAAATATATTTTATTCCCTAATGCATTCTCCTTCACTCAAAAATTTCACTCTATAGGGGCATATACAAAGAAACGTGTTCAAAGGATAGAACAGTCAAAATTACTGGGTCTAGGAACAGTAATAAACATAAAACAAAGTGAAAAGAATAAGTATATAATATCTAAGAACTCAAGATGCAATGAGCTCAGCTATGATGGATAGACTTTTCTGAAAGGCTTTTCCATCTGAAAAAAAAGCATCTCCTTTTTAATAGAAGCATGCCAGATGCTTTATCAGAACCTCCATTTGTCAATCTGATAGAAGACAGTGTAATTTACTGCCTGTGATGCTAATGATAGTGCCTAGATCTATGAAAAAGGTCTGAATCATTTTTTTACAGAAGCTTGGTGGGCACTGAATTACAAGAGAAAGAGGAGAGGAACTCTTGAGATTGATGATGTGTATCATTCTGTTATTTCAAGAAATATATGACCACTGTGGTTTCATTGTACCAGACTCAATGAACCAATTTATGAATTAACAAGTGGCAGTGTGAAGTATCAGTTGCTAGAAACAGTGTGTTAATCAATGATTTAAGAAAACATTTGTGCATGTGTAGAGTTCCATTCATAAAAAAAGCAAATAATCGAGGCTAAGGTTTTTGAAAAAAAGAAACCAGTATCTGTATTTAGATCTGAGTATTCTTTTTCTCCAAGATCCAGGAGAAAAAAAGCAAAATGAATAGAGGTACAATCTGCCAATCAAATTATATTGAAATGCCAAATTAAGTACAGTCCTGTCCTACTAATCTCATAATGTGACATGATAAAGCTACCTACACATTAGAGTTATTAAAGCTACACCCCCCATTCTCCTTACTTTCATCTTCTAACCTCAGGGCTTAACAGAAACAGAAGAGAGAGAAGGTACAGACAGGTTGCATCCCCATTTGCAGAAGCTCCTGACCGCTGCCACTTGGGATCTGGTTAGTGCCATGTCTGCTTTACAGCTGTACAATAGTAGCTATGAGACTGTCTGGGGGGTAAAAGTAATAATGGATTGTTCTACTGAGTAATTCTGAGAACATGAGACTTACACATATGAACATATACCTTGTGCTGCTCCCTGAAAAATGAAGAATCTGTCCTACCTTAAATATTACAAATAATGAAATAGGATCAAATCAAAACTGCGCTTTAAAATATTTCACTACTTTTCAAAGTTAGCATATTACTGCAAAAACATCCTAAATATTTTGTCCTACACATCAATATTAAATCAAAGCTACTTTTTTTTTTTTTCACAAAATCTTAGTTCAACAATTAAGATAGCCATACAATGAAAAATGAAAATTAAAACCCCATGTCATCCATCTATTTCCTCATATGTGACTTCTGCTGAAGTGAATAAGCACTGCATTACATAACTGATGAGGTAATTAAGATCATACCTTTTTTCTTCCTATGCCTGCTGGTTAATTCTAAGATTAGTGTGCAGTTTAATGTTGAGCTTCACACAATGTTTCAGTATCATGCTGTAGATAAATTGTTGGAGTCCTGAGCATTAAATCAATAGGTCTTCTGTCTTGTTCAAATAACCAAGTTTCCCTTAGGCAAACCCCATGCTGACACCCTAGTGTGAAACTCATTAAGTTTCTTGTGGACTAAAATATGACATGTTGTCTTATAAATAATTAATACCATATGTTGTAAATACAAATAAGTTTACTTAATGAAGGAAGAGTTTGATTTTTCACTGTCTTAGAATTCAGTTTAGAGTAAATACTAACTTAGAACGACATAGGATTTATTTGAAAAGATAAAACAAAAATAAATTTAGAAAGACCAGGTTGGATAATGGAAAACTACTTCCAAATATATATATACATAAAAAGTTAAATGTCAAGATAGTTGCACATGCAGATTAAAACATTTCTGTAAGAAAAGCAGAAAGGGGAGAGAGAGAAAAATGGAAAGAATTATATAGCTAGAGGCAAGCTCTCATGCTAAACACCAAATCTGGCAAAGACTGACATAAGAAGGGCTTATTGCAAACAACAACTTTTGAAGAAGCAGGCCTCAGCAGAGTAAACAAAAGCCCAAATTTCAACAGTACAGTTTTGTCCTAAATACACTTATTTCTGGAAAGTCTGAAGTTAATGAGTTAAAATATGATGGAGACAAGTGAGTACAGAAGAGAAGCAACCCATGAAATAATAGGAAAATGGTTTGAGAGAAGTGCTGCAGAAATGTTATTGTCAATCAGAAAAAAAGTACTAAAAAGTAAAAAAGATTTTTCACTGTGGAGACATATGGAAGTTCATTTGGTGTGGAAATTATACTCTTCAAAAAATCTAGAGGCCACTCATAATCAAAATCTGTTATATCTTTCCTGTTTCTTTTTGTGATCTATTAAAGTGAATTGCAGAACAGAGAATATTATCCATAAGGAATTATTGTCCCACAGGAAAGAATATACAGTCTTAGCAGAAACAAATATAAAGATAAAAGGAACGAGGCATATGAGGAAGTTCTATCAATAGGAGACAATGTCTTGTCATTTTACTGTTTAAAGTCACTCATATTTCTCATGCACCTTACAAAAAGATTTTCTGCCTGTAGTCAGTTCTTAAACATGTTTTATTCAAACAAAATGCTGTGTTCAAAACACCCAAGGTGCTTGAGGAATATTTTATTTCACCAATTTAAAGTATATGAAAGGAAAATAAAATATTGTGATTGTCAAAACCAAAGCTCTTAAGAAGCTGGTTACTCTCAGAGGAAATGACCTTTAGTAGGCACTTATAAGAACACTGATATTTTCAGTGCTTTTTCATATGTCTCCATCTACCAACCACTGTAAACCCAGAGTTTTTACTGGCCTAACAGCTATGACCTTCACAGTGTCTGACATGAAATTGGTGATAACCCATTCTCGTACCAGGAGCCATACAGAATGGATTGAACTGCACTGAACGATTTTTAGGAGAAGCAAGTCTCACAAACTCTTTGCTTCCAGCTTCTCTCCTGTAAAGTTAAAGACAACAGTATTCAAAGCTGTGACTGCTTTTTCCAGTTAAATGGAATTATTTTATATGAGCTTTAAAAATTATGTCATTTGGTACCACTGTGGGTGTGACACAGGGTCCATGATTCTTTCAAAACTTTTTTCCCTATTTACATTTCAAACAAACGTGAATGTAGTATACGGAGTTTTGCTATCAGAGAAATGACTGTAATATTCTGCACATTATATAACACCTAATATCCTGAATCCTTAGCTACATTATAGATTTAATAATAAAACTCAATTCTGGCAGTTGTATGCATGAACAACCCACCAAAGTCAATGCAATTATTTAGATTGAATTTATATATAGATATTTGAAGAATGACTACAAGTCTTATGGAACAGAAATCTCACAAAGGTTTGCTTTTGTGATGTTTTGATTGACCAACATCAGCTCAAAAGTCAAACTGGTAATACATGTGACTATATTTCAAGTCATAAACAAAATAATGTTATTAAGAATTTTTATTTCTTCTCCAAACAAGAATAAAACACTAAAAGACATAAGATTTCCACTTTTTACTTAAAATGAAACATAAAATGTTTAAGCTCACTATGAAGCTCGCTTTTGCAAACTGATGGAGATCTTCAAAGTCAGAGCAATCTACTGAGGTGAAATGCTGCCTTCCTCTCCTTGTGGCTGAATGGCTTTTTCCTTCTGCACTGCTGATGTGTGATTTCTAATTGTTTTCTGTCCATTCTGTGAAATTCCAAACCATTACACGGAGATGCCGGCGGTCATAATCAGGTGTCAACACCCTGAAGGCAGGTTCTTGGCTGATGAGCTGCTTGTTGCCCACTCTGCTAGCACTGAAGGCACTACTACCCCAATAAAATAGAATCTTGTGCATTCTCACAGCCTATTGCCACCAGGAATTTGATGGAGCAGCAAAGATATGTGATATTAAAAAACTAAATACAAAATAAAAGCTGCAGTCACAGAGTCCCATTAGAGTATCTGCAAGCAAAATCAAGTGGAAAATTTATGGCCTGAACACACACAAAAAAGTTTTTTTTCTTCTTATTTAATGCTTTATTTTATTGAAAAATTTTAGATGATTTTTCCATGTAATGAAATTTTGCTTTATTTTAAAATGGCAATATTTCTTCATATCTTGATGGTTCTTTACAACTTTTGCTCTGATTCAATAGAGTTTGGATGCACAGCAGCTACATTCTGATCAGGACTACAAAAAAATCAATAGAAACATGTTGAAAAATAAAAAATGTTTAATAATTTTAATTAGTAATCTTATGAAATACTTCATAAAAAATCTACTTGTACACTTTGATCTTTTTTTATTATTTACATTAATTCAATTTCTTCACAAAAGCCATCTTTTAATATCAAGGTTTCTTTAATTGGCTTTAAAAGTATATTCTAATGGAATTTTCTCAGATAACCTTTAACAGTTTAAACAGGTTAAAATTTAATGTCATTTATGTTGGAAAGGTGTTCAAAATATTATACTATTAAATATTTAATGCCATCATTATGGAAGATTTAGCTATTTTCAAACGAGACTCAGGAGGCCAGAGATATCATTCCACACTACTTCTTGAATCATTAAATGGGTCTACTGAGATTTGTAATCTTTTCCAAAATTTAGTAATATGGTTTAGGTTGCTGCTAGCTTTGCAAAATATAGTATTCTTACACAGATGTGACTGCTAATTAAAAAGTCTCTTGTGACTGCAAATGGGTTTCAGGGTGCTGCTTTTATCCATGTTTGTATCATTAAGGAAACTTGGACCAAACAAGTATTTGTGTATTCGTAATTATAATGTACATAAAAGACTACACTCAGCCCTGACTACTGCTTAGAACTATAGGAAAATCATATTTACATGCAAGTGCTTCAGCAGCTTACATCCACAATATTGTTGCCACTTAAAGGACTTAATCTCTGATTCTTGCCAATCAAACTGTTTGGTAATCACACCTGCACTATATGTCTTCAGAAGCAGTAATTTGTTGAAATATCTGCAGACCATGTGGGCCAGTTATCCCAAGGGAGGGGAAAAAAAAATGTTTATTTTGTGAGTAATTGAGAGTGCTTTAAACAAATCTTCCCATTTTCAATGGGGATGGAAATTAACAGGGTTTTAGCAGAAATCAAATAAGAATGTTATAAGTTAACCTCCATATCTTTTGAAATTAAGAAATAGCAAAACATTTAAAATAATAATAATAGGGATGTGAGTTAAAAATGCATTGGCACTTAAGTAGTAGTAATTATAACAGAACACAAAACCAGAAGGCATTATAGTGATTGTTAAAGACAGATACACCACAAAAGAACAATTCATTCTCTCTCATTCTGTAGTTCCCACGGAACTATGTTAAAGCATAACTCAAATGTAATGTTTGGAAGGCATATTACAGTTGACTTCTTTCTTGCTTCCTTTAAAATTTACAGAAAAAACACCATGATAATAATATACTGTGTATATTTACCTAGATAAGTTTTATTTATTGATTTTTCATGATTAATCCCCCACAGAAAGGTATGGGGTTTACTACACTACTGTAAAAAAAAAGAAATCTTAACAATGTTTTGTTGCCATTTGGGGAATTATTAAAGTACCATTATAGAAACAGGAAATATTGGAGTCATGGTAATAGGGAACTTTTACTTTTTGACAAACATTTTCCTCCTTTTCTATTTCTTTCTCTCCTGAGTGAACTTTGGAATTTAGAACACTTACATGTAAACAACGTTCACAGATTTAAAGAAATAAATAATTAAATCAATAAAATAGGGGAGCTTAATATGCTGCAAAGTAATATCTCCTAAAAATGACACATTTTCAGCTGCAAGTGCAAATAGGAGTCTAATCAGTCTAAAAAAGTCAATTTCTGTCTGAGAAAATCTACAATAAGGAAAATGAAAAGAATTCTGTATGTTTTGTGCTAACCACCGGAGTGATATTCCTATTTCTTATACTTTAGCATAGCTCAAATTGCTACTTTCAAAATAGTTTTATTCACTTTCCCATATAACCTTTGTGAGTACAGAAATGAAAAAACTCAACCCCTTCAGGAGGAAATGGAATTGAGAGTGTGTTGCTAAGATTCATTTTACTTTGCTAACTATCAATGTGTCTGAACATGTGGAAGTATGTACAATTCAGAAATTTATGGCATGTGCAAAAAAATTCATATACCTCTATATATATTTAGTGCATCATTTTCAGTGCTTGAGATGTGATGACCCCATACAAATGGCCTAGATAATTGAGAGAATATGTGGCATATAAAAGGAAGAAATGTATTGTCAAAACCCTCGTCTTTATCAGAAGTATATCTCAGCTAAAGCTGCAGTCCTGTGTTATAGAACAGATAAGATGATGACAATCTGCAGAATATTTCCATCATTTTAGATTCCCTCACAAGAGTTTCACCTGCAAAAGAGCTTTCTCTTCCTTGCTTTAGGACAATGCTGTGCAGATGAGAATTTTTGCCTGAAAGGTTCAGTACCAAGACAAAAAAGATGAAAACATTAGACTCTGACTACAGCAGCTGGATCTGAAATTTTGCTTCTGTTGGAATGCATTACAGTGGCACAAATATTTTTTTCCTGCAAGTGCATTATATGTTTGCTAAATTAACAGAAAGCTCTAAACTAAAAAAATCTTCAAGAAGAATATGTAATCATTCCTTATTCAAGATCAAATAAAATAATGATGTGGGGTTTCAAGTAATTAGGTGTATTTTGGGGTGGGTTGTTGCTTTTTTCTTTCTATATGTAGTCAACACCAATGTTCATATTACTTCATGTATTTTATACCAAAATTATCAGATAAAAATATTAGAAATTTGTGGCCTAATACATAAAAAACATTTCACTTAGAAGCTTCAATTTCCTTTCATATATCAGGTTTCAAAGCTGCAACTGCACTAAGCCTTCAATAAAATTCATTAAAAAACCCACCATGAATAAGATGCTGGAAAAAGATAATTATACAACACAATAATTCAGTATTGTTAGAGTCATTTAACTGTTTTGGAATATATTAATCACAGAAGACCAAAAACATCTTTTGCTCTGATGTGTTTTTTATATTATACTATATTATTTTTTTATTTTATTTTTAATCTATGGACCAAGCTCTGATTTCAGGGGTAAAATGCTGATTTTTATGTCTCCCAAAATGTGAAACCTGAGGTTGTGATATGCATTTGGTGATGGGAGTTAAAGACTTGACTATTCCTTTTACTCTAATCCAGTTGATAGGAAAATAACTGAATTATAAAGGTGAAGAGTGAACAATTCAATTGATCAGTGACACTTTGAATTGTGTAATAATTTTAAAATCTAGTAATAGGAAATTAGAATGCAGGATTGAAAGTAGGGATAATGAATAAATAAGTAAACACATGCCATGCTTTTTTGGACAACCAAACTTTGCCAATCCAGACAGCTACCAACATCCATGAGAAGAAACAGCTGGCACTGCTGATACATTAAGCTGAAATATGGCTTTTGATTTGCAGTGCCTACTTTTACTACAATAAAATTAAATGAAATTCTCAGTGAATGATCAAAGTTATGCTTCTGGACATATGAGGGCAGATGTTAGACTGTAAGTTTGAACTGCAGCAAACACAGAAGAAAACAGGATTCCAGTTCATTCAGCGTATTGAAAGGTAGGGAGGAAAACAAAGCCATGGAGTGTCCTGACAATAAACATAAAGGTGTAGGTGAACTGGGGAAAACCTGGGAAGAAGTTTAGGACTGGGCAGGAGACTAGTTTCTGAAAAAACTCTCTGTCCTTTTTGCCCTACTGCCCAAGAAGTAACACAGTAAGATAGAAATTTCTGCAGAACAGTACAAACAGAGTATGTTAGACTGAGCTCACTGTACAATGACATTAAAGTTTCAGTATTCTGCAACAGTTTTTGTTTTATTTATAAAAAATATTTCTGAGATTTAAATTATTAAAAGCAAGAGATACAATTCAAAGCTATTTCCTTTTGACATTTTGGATAGATAGAAAAATTCTGCAGATGTAAAGAAAGGTAATATAGTTTTTTGGGTAGTGATTCTCAATTTTTTATCAAGTCCACAGGGAAAACTGCAATTGCTCCCAGACCATTCTTCAGATATTGATATACTGTAATTACTGCACAACTCTAGGCTAAAAAATAGAAGGTGTAGCAAAAGACATCAGAACCCTTAAGCAAACAATTTCTCTAAACTTTTACAATAATGCAACACAATACTTGAAAATTACTAAATAAATTTATGTATTCATTTTGACATATTTTTAGTTTAGTGAACTAGAAAATTCCTTTTTCTGTGAGTAATAGTGGCATAAAAAAGTGCAAATGCTGCCGTTTTCCAAATATGTAATGCTATTTTCGCCATGGTGTTCCTAGTTAGGGAGCATGAGTGACAGTACTGAGTCCTAAATTCAGTTCTGTTATATAAAAGAATCAAATGGTGTATCATGACATAAAAGGCCAGTGTTAACACATGTGACTCAATACACAGGTCAGTACTGTACTAAGAAGAATATCACCAATAAGTTGACCTAAACCAGAGCAACAAAAACATGCCATGTGTTCCTTGAATGCCCTGTGTGGTTGGTATTTCCCCTCAAAACACACTCTACATTTCATGGAGCAGCTTACACTGCACCATGTAACTGCACAGCACCTAGGGTAAGTACTCTGGGGTTTTCCTGCTTCTGTTTTACCAGCTTAAGAGATATTTTTCCTTCAAGAGTTAATAATCATCATCTCAAAAGGGCTAAAAGCCACTTCCCCCAACATAGCTCACTAAGAAGTCAAGCTTCCTGACCCCAATTCTTTTTGATTTAACACTCGTCATTAATAGTATCATAATTAAAAGCCTAACCGAATTTCTCTTGTAAACCTTCTTTTAAGAATTTTATAGAAATGTCAATTTGCTATAATTATTTCTCTAAAGTAATGGAAATGTCATTTCCTGTACCATAAAACTTGTTATTAGAACTTTCTTAGGTATTTCAGATAAGATTCCAGCATCATATGCTAGAACAGGGCATGTAATTCTGAGTCTCATTTAGTGAACTGAACTTCAAAATCAAACACTTTTTTCCCTCATCCCACAAATTATTAGTGTATATTAGAAAATAAAATTACAGAGCAAGCTAAGATGCTTTCCCACATATAAAGAGGCAGATGTTGCTAATATGCTCTCAAATGGGCATGCATTTCCCCAGTAGTTGTGAGGGAGGGGAAAAAGCATTTCTGTGTGTATGTGGGGACTGACACATACACACTGTTGCTTTGTGTCCACCTTGGTATTCAGCCAGATGTAGAGATTTGCCTAAAAGGATATTTCTCACACATTTTTAGCATTTTACAGATAATCTGACAATTTGAAATCAGTTAATTCAATGAAAATAGGGGAACTCTTCTCCCATGAACACAGGTGATAATTTCAGCTAGACTGCTTTTATGGAATTAAGCTGCTATCAGTCACCAGTGTTTAATTATTCCTGCTTTTAGGTCATCGTCTTTCACTAAGATCTCTCCATAGCTCAGTAATATATTACAGTCTTTTCTTCCAGTATTGATCTTCCTGCTGCCACTCTTGCATCAAGGTTATAAGGCTGCACTGCATATCCACACAGAGTCTAAAATTAGAGGCAAATAGAGCTAGCATGTTACATAGCTTTGTACTACAACACACTCCTTTCTGAAATTACCTCTGTGTTTTTTGTCTATTGTGTATTCAGTGTAGATTTAGGATGCTGTTTGGAGTCACACAAATGTATAAGTCACACACTTCTGGCATGGCTGGATAAACTCCAGTATGTTAGCTTAGAATTTCATCACATTGCATCCCTTTGCCCCTGCCAAGAATTGACAAAATAACAAACATAAATACCACAAAACAAACCCGGTTTCCAGAATGCAGCAGTGTCTCCCAGCCAATCAGAACTGATAGAATATAATGCTTGGGAATTCAGCTTTGCCTTATGTAAACCTTAAACTAAATTAATGAGCTGCTCTTTGTGCTTTCCAAACAGGGTATTAGAACATTTCTGCAATTTTTCTTTCCTTTGTTTTTCCACTATAATCACCGTCTTGCTGTGGTAGTGCTTCAGTATGCCATTCTTCATCAAGAACAGCTTTTCAAGCACTTTTAACCATTCTTGTGGCAGTGGCAGTCTTCTGTGAGATAAAGACAAAGCAGAGCTGTATGTTATCATTACAATGTGGGCACTTGCCTGTATGTCACCAGAACAGCTCTAATGTTGCCTGCATGCAGACTTTCAGCCTAAAATCATACATCTCACTTCAGAGTCCTGCAGAAGAGTCTAGTGGTAGATATGCAATTTCTTATACTTCCACTGCCCTCCTCTAGGGAAGCAAGGCTCACACTGCTCTGGAATATTTTCCTTTCACACGTGTCAGAAGTACAATTTGAACAAAACTCTGAAGTGTAAATCATTTGTGATAACCTAAAATTGTGACATTATACCATATTGTATGTTCTTATAGAAGTTTACTCTTACAAAAAAAATTAAAATTGGTATCTTGTGGCAATTAACCAAAAGTAAATAGCACATCCTGGATGTATATATTAGCTTGTGCTCAAAAGAGAAAAATGAAAACCACCACCCTTTTGGGTTAAAAGTTTGAAGGGGGAATGAAGCCAGTCTATTTGATTGCTAGTTTAGGGAACTGAAATAACCATTTGAAAAACCTTTCCAGATTGTTCAGTGAAGTACAAAGATTGGCACCAAAGATTCAGTTGCCACCAAAAACTGACAGAGTTGTTTATAGTTCACTGGAAGCTTTACAGAATGCTAAGGGAAATATTTTTAAGGCCTTAAAAAATCATAGCCAAGGAATGTGGATGAATTCTTCATGTTTCCTTAGTTCAGTTCCTTCTTTTTCTGTCAGCTCAAATCGAATATTGCTCTTCTTTATTCTAGAAGACAGCTGGAGTCTTGCATTTAAAATCCAATGTAAAGGATTGATAATTACAAATTATTTTTTTTTAATTTTAAGGGTCATATTTCTGAAACTGCTTCTAGTTATACACAACACAGTTCTTTCTTCACCTCATGTATTTCAGAAAAGGAATCTTTTCCTCCTACAATAAGCAGAGGATCACTTTATGTTGGGGGTTCTATGGTCTGATTTGGTTTATAATTTTCTTTGTAAAACCAGAAACAAGAAGGGCTAGTTTTAAATCCTCTCAAAATCATCAGGAATTGTCTATTACTAGTTTCAGCTAGTCTATATTGGATACCTGCAGCAATATAAAAAAGTGGATGAAAAACTAAGTCTGAGCAACAACATCTAAAGTATTTGAAGATATGGTTTGCATATGCTAAGCAAAATAGAAAGGAATTCCAGTATATTGTTGCACAGTACTTTAAATCCCTTCTTGCATCTAAATTCTTTAAATTTTTACTGGAAGCATCTACATTCACAAATTGCAAACCCAAATGTACTAAACCTGGTTAACACACATCATACAGAACACTTGTCAGTTTAAGGTTTGAAGCCAATTTGAAGCATGTAATGAATTTATATTGGGGGTAGAAAAGAGATATCTAAAGTGACATCCTGAGGCACTGTTAATGAGATTGTCTTATGAAAGTCTATCTGGTAATATGATCATCTCTAATGAGATTATTCTGAAGTAACCCCTTTACAAATTAAATTAATGAATTATATACATTCACAATGCAAGAATACAGAATTGAAGTGTTTTTAAGGTATTTTAAGGTTAATATCAAAGCATTTCACTATCTCTCTTAGGAGCAAGTCAATATGAATATAATAAAGTATTGCATTGAGCCAGAGGAGGCAAAGAACAAGGAGACACACAGGAAATAAAATTTTGCCAAGTATGGTGTATTATCTTTGTATCACATGTCCTTTGAAAATAATTACCAAATAATTAAAGAGAAAACAGCCCCTTGCTGGAGCCCCGTACCAGATACAGGTACAAGAATCAAAGAGAATACTTAAATTTAGTATTGGATCTGCTGAGTTGGAGAGAAAGGGCAAGGGAAAATGATTTCTCATTCTGAAAGAAAGACAAATAAGGAGAAGAGAAAGTATTAAAAGAGCTCATTGCAATGAGAGGTTGCATTCAGCCCTGTCAATCAGAAAGAGAGGTAGTTGGGAGCTTTAAAATGGAAGCATGAATTGGAGGTAAGGGGGAACAGATATGAGCCATTGCTGGTTTAAACCTTTTATCTTTGTCTGGTTTCCTAGGAAAAATGAACTTGGCTATAAGAAGCCTCTTTTAGCCACTTGATTGTTGTGCTATTGGGGGCTATCAGGCACACTATGGTAGGGATATTGTGAAGATCTTGTATTTATCTCATTGATAAGCCCAAATAATCATTAGGAGACACAGCACAAGGCATATCTCTTGTAAATTTTCTGTAACAAAGGTCAGTGATGCATTTAATTGCCATGAAGGCAGGACTCAGCATACTGTGAATATCTTGACTCACTTCCAGTTTTGCCTTACTGAGAAGTGTTTGATAGCAGTGTTATTTTTCTTTAAATAACTACACAAGAGTCTTTCTTCCTTGTTGGTTAAAGCTTATTCTCTCCCTATTCTATTTCTGTCAGAGTGAACTAAAAGTGTTTGGTACTGGCAACCTTTTTTCCACTGATAATAGAGACACTTATCCAACAAGTGCATGAATTTCTCCTCCATTTGAAACATATGAAATATCATTTAATCTGGTTTTGAAAAAATTAAACCTAAGCATTGAAGTGATTTGTATTGTATAGATGACCTACAGAGGACCTATTTGTATTGTATAGATGACCTTTGTATATTGGCCAAAGTCCAATAGCTAACAAAATATTTTGATTCTTAGGATGCAGAATCCCATTTCTTGTTCTTGTCTTCCTGCCAGTTACCACAGAAGATCTTCTCTTCCCAATGCAGGCAGAAGCAGCATTGGCAAGCAGGACCCCTGGTATTTGACATCCCATTAAAAAGTCTCTCTGTTAAGATGTTGTCACCCTGCCTTTGCAATAATCTTATCTTAGGTTCTCTGGTGCCTACTTGATCAGAGAACATTTTTGGTACTACTTAAAAATGGAAGGTTTTAAAAATCCCCAAATGAAAGAAAATGTAGCTAATAAAAGCAACACAGGGTAGCAATAGAAAAGAATATAGAGGAGACAGGACCTTTTTTATTTGCCAAATTCCACAGACTTTAATGTGTTCAGTCACTGTAAAGGGCAGCCAAAAAAGCCTGCAGTTTGGGAAGCTGAGGATATTGTTCAAACAAAGTGAAAGAGTATGTAGAAGTTGTGATATTTGATGGTGACTCTGTGATTGGACTTGTCCCATTGGGCAAGGGATTTAAGTTTTCCATCATGGCATACCATCTGAAAAGAAGGCAATAGGGAAGGACAGTGTTTTCACACAATGGAATTTCATAAAAGTATGTCAAAAATATGCTAAAGCAACAGATTATACTGTATGACTATGATACCAGAGAGGAGAAATTTAAGTCAAATTTGAATCAAATCAATCACTTCAGGCTAATGCCAGCCTGGTCCTGTGTACAGACTGCCTGTAAAAAGCATTAGGCGTGTTCCTGGAACAATTCCTCCAGTTTAGTTTCTTCCCAGAAGGATTCTGTGCATGTGCTCTGCAGCTGCAAGGAAATGTGAGACCAAGTATACAGTAAGTGGAATGGTGGGGACAGCTGCTTCATAACTGCATTACTGGTCTCAGCTAAAGCACTAGTGTAGATACACTCCCAGGACTGCTGAAGCACTACCAGTTATGTTAGCTCTTTTCTGATTTTAATACATCTGTAGGAAAAAAAAAAAAAACAAACAAAAAACCAAAAACTGGAGAGCATTCCTTCTCGTACAGGGAACTGATGGACTCTCTCCTCCCCTGTAATTACAGGACTATTCCAAAGACAGTTGTGTCCAAATGCTACATTAAGCAATTTTCAGATCTTTAAAGCTGACTGGTAAGCATAATTTTGCATAAGATTCTTAAAGAGACTCGGTCAACAGTATTAATTTAAATTAAAGCAGAAAGATTATGAGAACCAAGGAAGAATTTTTCATGCCTATAAAAGGATGTTTAAAATTCCACTGATGAGTCAGTGGAATTTTCTCTCTGAATAGCAAAGGAAGGAACTAGGCACACACTCTGTTTCTAGAGCTTTATGGCATTAACAATACTTGTCACTTATGACTCTGCAGGTGGTACTTGTATCAAGTAAACTCAGTAGTCTATTAGTGATGTTATTCAGTCACAGGTAAGAGGCTACTGAGTGGTGGTTTCTTTAGGATGTGGTAGAAAATGGTAAGGCTTCTCTGCTTGTCTTCCTTATTTACTACCTTTCTATAACAGTGAAATCATAGCAGACATTGCAGGTAACAAGTCGTCAGTGAAAGATTTCTCTATCCAGTCTAATTCAGGTTGCCACAAAGCACAGTAGCTGCTTAAACAATCACATTTTGGGTTCATTTCTGTCCCTTTGCAACCACTCAAAAATTTAATAAAATTGACTATAAAACATGAACTACATCTGTGAATGGCAAAACCAGAAATAAATGGCATTTCTACTTGTCTGAGAAAAATCGTGTCTAACTTGTGTTATAGGGAACCCCCCAAAATCTGGTCCATCCTGGTATTATAGTGAGTTAAATAATTACAGATACCTTTGGTCATGTTTGTGGCTAGCAATCATTGCCTTGGAAGATCCTGCACTCACAGAGTGGTCAGAAACAAGACTGTGTCTCAGTTCTCATGGAAGCAGGCATCATTATATCTCAAATGCCTATCCCATAGCAGCTGAATAGCCATTCCAACAAGCTGGATCCCTCATGAACAAACAGAAAGGAACTGACATACCTAGTTCTTTAGAATGAATTCATGATGACATTATAAGTGACATTAACACTTGCAGATATTTCTTCTTGGGGGAAACTGAAATCAGAAAAGAGGGGTTCTCTTACAGTGTGCTACTTGACAACTAGTGTCCCCAATTTTTTTTTTAATATTAGAATGTTACAGAAGTCATCTAAATAGGCATGCTAATAACCCTAAGCCTGCTAGGTTTTTATATATATGATAATTTTTTCCATTGTTGTGCACAGAATAATATTTACTTTCACAGTTTCAACCAAAATATTATTTGCCAATAATTTGGAAATCATATATGCTAAGTGTGCCAAAAAATGACATCATAAATCAAAAATTAAATAATAACAATATTTTCCACCATAGGCAGAGGTAGCAGTCATGCTGCTAATGCATGTTTAGCTAAACATTCACTACTGCAGCATGCCACTAACCTCTATCTTGTGCCCACATCTTAGGACAGAAACTTCCTAGCTGGTTTTGAATTGCTGTCCCCAAAAAGTATCTGGGGATACCACAAAACAGAACTAAACTAGAAAGTTCCACAGCACACTCATCAGAGTGGAGGGTGCCAAGCCTTTCTCTAGAAAGTTGGTCATGCATTGTGTTACCTAAAGAGGTCACTCCTCTACAATTCTACTTGTTCTCTGAATGCAAAATCCCTTCCATGCTGAATTATTCTCCTCATCGCTGCTGGGGCAGACTCTGCCTCCCGCTGTAACAAGATTAAGCTCATTCCATAACTGTCTGGACACTACCTTGGGATCTTGGCAGGCTTCCTGCCTTGCTGAAACCAAGATGAAGCATCTGCTGTGCCATTATACAGTCTTGGCATATGCATCCCTTAAGAAAGGATATTGTGACATAACCAGTGGAGCACAAAAGCCCTTACTGACTTAAAGACCCACAGGGTTATTGCCATCTGTTTATTAATTAGGTGCACTAGGTCCTGATTGTTACATATGGAATGAACCAGACTGCTGGTGGCTCAGTCCACTGGAATGCTCTGGTTATAAGGAAAGGATTTTTAAGAAATAGGAAAATATTGTCCTTGTTTGAGTTGCCCAGTCAATGTCTCTCAGTGTTATAAATCCAAGTAATTATTCCACTACTCTACTAAAAGGTTTGGATGAGCCCTCTTTTCCTGTCTTGCTATTAAATCTGTATTACATTAGGACACACCACCATGGGGTAGAATGATAGTTTCAACTTTCTTCCTCATATCTTCATGGTTTTCTCACCATGACATGTCAGTGGGTTTTTCTGTTTTAATCAGTCAAGACCATTGTTACCCTGTGTGTAGAATCTCCTACTGAAACCATACATTCAGCAAGCAAAAAGTAAAAACTCCCTAAGACTCCATGGATATTTTAACATATATTGTTATATATTCTGTGTTTGTTTGAAGGACGTGCCCAACAAAGATGCAAAAAATCTGTGTGTCTCTTCTGGACCACTATAAAACTGGCAGTGTATTCTCAGTTATACTGATTATTATTATTAATTTTCAATTCCTTTTGTAAGCATATAATTCACAGAGTTCATTATATACCCATATTGTAGCTTACACCTTCTATCTTTTGGAAGAGGAGGTCTTCGAATCATGATTCTTGAGTCATTTTAGGATCCTACTTCAGTGCAACAAGAAGGCAGTGGGAATTTCAGGTTGTGAAAATTCCTCTCTGTGTCCTCCCAAGTCAGGAAAAGATTCTGCATGGCCAGAAGGGAGACCACAGAATCACAGATCATAGAATGGTCTGGGTTGAAATGGACTTTTAAAGATAGTCTGTGTCCCCTGCCATGGGCAGAATCATCTTTCTCTTGTTATTGCATATACACCCATTGTACAATAAGAGCCTATAAATTGTCTTTTTTTTTTTCTGTTACTGGAAATAGTAGGGTACTTCCTCACAGGATAAATAGATATGATTCTGCATGAGAGTTGAACAATTCCCAAGTATAAGCCCTTCCACCCTTCCAGTAAAAATATTTCTACATCTGACAAAATATCAATAATATGGCAAATACTGCAGAAAAAAATATATGTTACTGTAGAAAACCCTAGACAATTGCTTCAGAATTAAAGCAATAGTATTTCAATGGAACTTCATCCTGACCTCTAGAAATGGGGTTGTTTAAGATTCTTAAAGATGTTTCTTAATGGCCATATTATACAGTTTCAGGTAGGACTGCTTATTGAATAAACTGATCTGTACTTCTACCTACAGAGTATTTTTATTTTCAAGATCTAAAACAGTTTCATGGAGCCTGGAGCAAAACAGAAGGAATCTTGCAATTCAGAAAGCTTGAACTTTAAACCTCTATGGAAATGAATTATGCATATGGATTGTATGTACAGTTTTAAGCTTTGGAAAGAATTTTGTATACTGCTATTGATATAAAGACAGCTCCAGAGCATTAATGTGATTTAACACAAGTCTATGGGAGCTAACATTGCTAAGAAAAGGAATGAGACAAGGGAAGTAAAACTGTTAATTGGCAGGCAAAGTGGATTTTTCCTTGTGATTGAAATAGGTGAAAAAAAAGGAACTTTAAACAAGAACAAAAAATAATATCATGCTAATTCATCAGCTTTCCAGCATGAGAATGTAAAGCTGAACTATCCAATCAAAACATTCATCAGGGCACTTTAATTTTAAAGAAGTAAATAAAATGCAAATATATGATTTTGTTTTTTCCTGGATATTTTTGCCGTGGACAAGATAATAGTAATGTTCACAGACCACAGAATATTCTGAATTAGAAGGGACCCACAAGGATCACCAAAGCCAATTTTAAAGTGAATGGCCCATATGTGGATATAACACCTACCTTGGTATTATTAGCACCATGGTCTAACCAACTGACCTAAGGAAATACTTAATTTCTATTCCAATATGGAAGCTTGTATACTGTTGTCAATACATTTCTTAATATAAATATAATTTAAATAATAAATCCTCTCAGGATTAAACATAAGGTCCTTATTGCTCTATTTAGCAGGTAAAAAATATTTCTATTATAAATAGAAATATTTTTTTATTATAAACATTTCTATTAAATATGCTCTATTTAACAGGTGATTTTCTTGCAGAGAAATGGTGCTGTATAAACTGCTTGCTTAATATCTTCTTTTGTCTAGTATACATTTGGTTAAAAATATGAATTCTTTTGATGTGAATCAATGCCTCTTTTACTCAATGGGAAACTTTTATTTTCTAAAATAACTTTTGTTTAGGCACCATGATTGTGTACATGGAATAAGGGATCAGTAGCTTTAGTGTACAAAAACATTGACTCAGGACTGTGTATTTCAGTAAGAACACGACACAGATTTTTTTCTTTATGATGGAGTTATCAACCTGTAGGTAATGTTTTCACTTGTCCTATTTGAGCACACACTTCTCATCTGTAACTCAACTGCAAAAATCCATTAGGGCTCAAGACTTATCTACTGCCTTAGAACTTTTCAGATAACCGAAGGTTGTTCCCTGTCAAAAGTCAAAATTTCTGGTCTTTAAAATACTGGAAGAAACAACTTTAACATCCAGCAATAATTGCAAGTTAAACAAAATAGTTGTATATGGCCATATCATGATATGTCTGAGAATAATGTTGTAAATGTAAAGGCATATTCTACATTACAGCTTGTTTTAGGCACCTTAAATTATTCATTTTACTTGTACTGTTTATATATTTATATATATGTGTATATATATAACCTCTATAGCCTTAAAATAGATTATGTACAAAACATCATCATCCTATAGCAAATGAATGAGTCCAGAAAAGTACATGTGTAAATCTTCTGAATAAGGAAAGCAATTTTTGTGTATTGATTTGTCTAAAGTGTTAAATTACATAATAGCCATATGGTAAAGCATTGAATAATTTAAGTAAATCAATGTTTTCTGAATTTCATACAAGTACAAACTTATTAGGCAGTAAAATAAATCAATATAATAAAAAAAAGGGTAGTATGTAATGATGAATGTATGAGCAGATAATAACCAGAGGTAAAAAACTCTGTCATTATAAAAAACACATTTCAGTCATCTTTTCTCTATTATTCCCATCAGAAAACATGGTACTCTGTAGCCAATTGATTTTTAGCCTTTAAATAACTTTTCACTTGAAAGGCACCTCACAGAAGAAAAAGTATAACCTTTTTCAAATTAACATCTTGGGTATGGAATAGTAATTAATATTAACATCTATTAAACCTCGTTCGTGCAGTTTATGGTTCCTAAAAAGTTACATATTCTGTAGACCTAAAGGAAGCATCACTTCCATTCTTAAATGATTTCTACAATGTTTTCTTTAATTGATGTCTCCTGGGCAGAAGGCCCAGGTTTCACATTTTAAATTTTTTTTTAATGTTAAACTTTCTTTTCTTTGTTAACAATACTTCTAGCTTCCTTCCAGAAAGTATAAGAGTTAAAAAAGGAGAAATGCATCATACATTTTAAAACTGTTCATAAAATTTACCAGAAAAAAATATGCACGATTACTTTTTAAAGTGAACAAAAATAGTGTATCTGCAGAGGACAATTGACAATGTTTTTTATAGTGATATTTGTGAAACCCATTAAATTCTTGCTTGGTGGTAAAAATGTTTAATGGAAATTTCTCCTGATAAATTGCATAATACTGTATTCATTCACGAATTTTAGACTCAAAAAATTTTCTAGGAAAACTATGAGGAACTTACTTACTTCTAAATACAGGTGGTTGTACAACCAGATTAACCAGTATCGTGCCTTTAAGACTCACATCTGAAACCATGAGAAGAACAGAATAATTTGTTCTGCAAAGCCATATGATGAAGTATGGTTGGTTAGTTGTTTTATTCTTTTTAATAGACTAAATGAAGAAGTCTTCACTAATACTAGACATAAATATTATATCTGCATGAGCCATATTTTATATATTTTTACCCCACATCATATAGAATATGTAAGAGGCTTTCAAAACAAGGTGTTGGGTTTTTTCCCCCAGAAAATTTTGTTTCATAAAAGCTAAGTCCGTCATAATAATTGAAAGGCAGTTTTTAATATAAATCATACTTTCTACACCTCTCTCTGTTCATCTTACAGGATTCAGCAGTAGGTAGTCACATCAGTTTGAAGAAAGAGAGCTCTATTTTGGCTTTGTTTAAAAGGAGAGAAAAGAAGTGCTATAGAAACATGAACTCTCTCTGCTTTTTATTCTAATTCAGTGTTTCTTCATACAAGAAAATTTACATAATTAAATATTTTAGGTAAGAGGTGTGATTCTGACTCAGGGATTTGAAATCCATCTTATATGAAATGCACTGTTTATAAAAACTCAAAATATGTACCTGCTGTTATACTTTTAAAGAAAAGATGAAGAAAGATAATGCTAACCCTGTATGACAAAATGCTCTACTCTATAATAATCTTCAAAATTTTCACTGGCTTCTAAATAAGGAATTAACTCTATGTTTGAAGTTGTTGATAGTCAAAATACCATCTTACAATCTTTTAACTGAGAAATATGAACAATGTAGTATCACCTACTTCTTGGATGAAAATCCTTCTTCAACTAAATACATTACACCACCTATGATTTTGAAAAGTAAATGTAGTCTTTTTCTACAGATATGTATTTTCAAATTTATTGCAGAAATAACTCGTGATCTATTTTCCCTGAATATCATTATATTTACTTGCTTCTCTATACATTCAGTTCTGAAAAGCACTTCTTGTTAGTTTTGGATTAGTGCCAGAAAATTGTCATTTTTTTCCATTGTCTTAGTTACTTCTATACCAAGAGTTCCAGTAATTATATGGTGAATTTGATGCAGTTATCTCCCAAAGATTGAATACATATATATATGCTAATATGGAACTCCATGTAAGAAAAGGCAGAAAGTCTGTTTATTGGACCCAATTGACAACAGAAAAAATACTGCACTTTTCAAAAATGTTATTCAGCTTTTCTAAAAAGGCAGCAGAATACTAAGGTGTTACAGAATTGAGAGGTTGTAGACCCTACTTTCAGCACATAAACTTTCATAACCCACTGTTTCACAATCAATTTTTAACATAGATCCAGCTGAACTCTTTTTTCAGATGTAAGAACTAAAACATCAGTATTTCCATATTAGCAGAGACAAATGGCTTTCTTTGGAGATCTACACTGTAGTGTTCAAAGCATATTTGTCCTCAACAGGATTGTATATCATAGAATGGTTTGGGTTTTTAATAACCAAGACCTTCATCATGGGCAGGGATACTTTAACTTGACCAGGCTGCTCAGAGATCCCATACAACCTGTCTTTGCACATCTCCAAGGATGGTGAACCCACAATTTTTCTGGGCAATGGGTTGCAGTACCTCACTACTCTCACAGTAAAGAATTTCTTGCTAACACCTACTCTTAAAGTCCTTTGAATTTAAAACCATTTCTTCTTGTCCTAACACTCTCTGCTTGTGTAAAAAGTCACTCTCCTTTTTGTAAGCCCCCTTTAAGCATGGCAAGGCCTCAATGAGCTCTCTGCACAAATTTGTCTATTCAGACAGAACAATCCCAGCTCTCTCAGTGTGCCTTCATTGCAAAAGCTCTCCAGCCCTCTGAGACTCTTCATGGCCCTCCTCAAAACCCAGTCAAATAGATTTGCATTTGTCTTGTGCTGAGGATCCCAGAGCTGGACAAAGTACTCTAGGTGGAGCCCCACAAGAGCAGAGTAGAGAGGAAGAACGACCTTCCTCGACCTCCTGGCCACTCCTCTTTTGGTACAGCCCAGCATGTGGCTGGCTTTCTAGGCTGTGAGTACATGGGCTTGACTCATACCCAGCTTTTCATCCATGAGAATCCCCAAGTCTTTCTCAGCATGGCTGTTCTCAATGAGTCCTTCTCCCAGTCTGTCTTCGTGTCTGGGATTGCCATCATCCAGGCGCAACACCTTGCACTTGGACTTGGTGAACTTCATGAGGTGCTCATGGGCCCACTTCTCATGTTTGTCCCCATGTCCCTGGATGGCATCCTGTCCTTCAGGTCTCTCAACTTCACCACCCACTTTGATGTCGTCTGCATTCAATCTCTATGTCATTGATAAAGCTATCAAAGAGTACCAGGCCCCAGAGGTACAGAGACCTGAGGGACACTGCTTGTCACTTGCCTCCACCTGAATGCAGAGCCATTGGCTGCAACTCTCTGGATGAGTCCATCCAGCCAGTGGTTTATCCACTGAAAAGTCCACCCTTCAAATCCATGTCTCTCCAATTTGGAGATAAGGATATCATATGTCACTGTCTTGCAGAAGACTAGGCAGATGACATCAGTTTGCTTTCCCTTGTTGACTGCTGTGTTATCCTAGGAGGCCACCAGATTGGTCAGACATGATTTTCCTTTGGCTGTCTCAGATCACCTCCTGCACTTGCATTAACCCTGTTTCCATGAGGATCTGCTCTGTGATTCTCCCAGACACAGAAGTGAGTGAATGAGCACGGTGAAGCGTGTCTTGTTGGGAAAACGTATTTTATTCCTTAGTCATCAACTTCCACACATTGTAATGTATGTAGATTTTTGCTTTAACTTTGTGTATATTTGAATTACACTTTTAAAATTGAATTTGAGTTTATCAAAAACATCAGTTTGGAATAGTCAAGAACTCCATAGAATGGCAGAAATTTACTTATGATATTTTTTGAGAAATTTTCTATTTGAGTGTGAGTACTTAGCAGTAACAATTAAAGACTTGACATGGAAATTCACTGTTAATAAGAGAATATATAATACCATTGTATCTATTTTTATATGCCCTGCTTTTATTTTTATATGCCCAACCACACAGACAAGAGTCAACTCTATAAACAATTTTAATGAATACAACACAATTGTTACTACAAATATTGACATTTAAGTTGTATGGGTAAATAACAGAATAAGAATCTTTCTATTCTAAATGAAAGTTATTACACACGTTCTCTTGAGTTTTTAGTCCAGCTTGTGTTATAGTGACTGATGAAAACCATATACCTTGCACAAAACAAGAAAAGTGTATTCTGGCAAATATTTGGAATATCTTGGCTTCCTTCTTTATTTAAAATTATTTCTTTGGCTTGTTTGGCTGGTTTGGTTTGGTGATTTTTGTCACTGGTTTTGGTGTTGCTTTAGTTCTGTTGGTGCTTTCTTGGTCCTTGATGTACATATTATTTTTCTAAGACTATTGTATAAGAGCTTCATACTGAACAAAACACATTCCAACCGGAGATATCCAAATGATGTTGATTGCAGAAAATCCTCTGGAAATTTAAGACAAAGTTTTGACTGCACTGTACAAAAGGAGAAGTGTTCAAACAGGAATGAACCTTTCTTGTTCACTTCCTTTTAATGAAGTATCTGAATGAACAGAATAACAACCCTAATTTGTTACTTTAATGCAATTGCCTGATTTTGTGAATATGCATTAGAACTTTTTGCTCTAAGAAGGTAGTTAGTACTTCCTATAATTGATTTTCTGTGTTGAGGCTGAAAATGTTGCACACCATGTACATAATGGTGTGCTAGGGAAAATGACCCTTTTGCACTTTCCTTCCATGTTCTAGTCCAAATGCATTTCCCTTATATTTCTCTTTGGCTTCAACAACACGTCCTTGCCCTCTGCATTTCTATCCTGAACAGATCAGTGGAGAAAAAGTTACCTTGGTAAGAGGATACTGCTCCAATTCTGTCTCATTTCAGTCTCTTTTCTTGATTCATGTTGGTAGCTGCTGGAACACAGTCTGTGTAAAGGACAGTCAAAAACTGGCAGGAGCAAATGGAACAAGCTGTATATCATTAGCACACAAATACTTTCAAACTACAAAAATGTGAGTAAAAATGTAGCTTAACTACAAAAATGTGAGTAAAACTTCCAGTTCATATCAAGTTGTCTGGATGTAGAACCTTCCTACTGGGAATACAGGTTCCAGGATTATATTTTGAAAAATTGCATCTGGGCATATTTTATAATGCAACCCTTAATGAATATTCACTGACTTAGACACAGCGAAAACAGTGACATATCTAAATATCTATAACTGGCAAATTTTTCTTACTTTGTCATTTAGTTAAAATAACACTGGATTTTAACAATTTCATCCGACATGCAGACTTCCACTAGAAACATCCAAGTTGCATTGCATTCTTCTCATATTTGACCCCTAATCTTCCTATACACTATCTGATACTAGAATATTGTGCAATAATACTCCTCCAATCTAAAGCTGCGTGTCACTTCTTTATTGATGTTAGAGTTATTTTTGAAGCAGGTAAATTGTATCCTTTAGGTGGGGAAATCATAAATCTCCACTGCTGCAGGAAACTCAGAATATGTTGGATTCCTCAGTTTACCAAGTCATTATAAAAATGTGTACTAATTCATGATCCTAAATTATTCATAGTGCTGAACCAAAAAAGAAAAGTTAAAATAATTTTGTTTTCTGTTTTTTTTCCCCACCAATGTTAATCCAGTTTTCAGATCCTGGATTTGGATCTCATAATAGAATATGGTTTACAGCCATGGATTTTCTGTGGAATAAATCTGTTTGTTATATTCATTCATTGCATGTTCAGGTGTGTCTTACAGAGGTGATCTGTGAATATGTGTTCACGTGGTTGGGAATTGGTCTAGGGAATAATTAGTTCAACTTGCCAGAGTTGTGTCAATGCAGTGCTGGGACTGACAGTAAAAGTAATGCTAAGCAGAAATTTTGAATCTTCCAACAATTATAAAAGAGACAAGATATCAGAAGTTGCATTAATAGAGAAAACATTCTAAGCCAACTAAAACTAGAATTGAGAACACTTGAAACAAAAAGAAAACATACAGGTCTATGAATGAAAGAGGAACTTATGGATGGAAAAATATAGATTTTCATTTTTTTAGCCTCTTCCTAATCCCCAGTTATCAATGTAAGTTGTGTATATAGCATATTAAAGCTACTAAGTTAAGAGTGAGAATTGTTAAAAAGGAGTTTCACAGAACTGAACCTTGGTAAGTAAAGCCAAACTACAAGCAGATTACAAAGACAATGAGAGGAATAGATGTTGTTAGTGGTAAATGTTCTAGAGAAAGTCTGAAGGAAATTTATATATTAAGATATATATTCAATAAATCACAGATATGAAATAGCATTTGCCCATTTCCAAATGTCTTTTTTTAACTGAATGCAATTAACCATAATATTTACAATAATTTTCTATTCTCAGGAGTGTTGATGGCATTAAATATTATCACACATAGAATTTCTGAAACCCTGAACTAAAATTTAGTGCATGAAAATAATAGAAAAGTAAAAGGAAGAGGAAAAGCTCTAAAGAAAGTATAGCAATTACATACTGTTGCCAGTAATATGCCAATTAATTTGCTCACATTTTTCTGGTATTTTGATTAGGTTTAATGAGAGACTGTAGAAAAATAGATCAATATTAAATTGATGCCTAAAGACTTTTAGCTTTATATATAAGGTTAAGAGCACTTCCAGAGGCTCCAAGAGGCAAGCCCAAGCCTGGGTTACCAGGACAACCCCTTTCCTATTGGATGTACTTGCTGGATAGACTAATTAATTAGATTCATAAAAATTGTAATAATCTGATGCCATGAGTACATATACCTGTATTTTGTGCACCTGAAAACTTTTATTAAAAACCTACTCTTTATGTTACCACCATTGATACTGTTTGGAAAGTTTGTCTTTTGAGTCCAGGCAATAAAAACATCAAAGCACTTACATATCATTGAATTAAGGGAGCCTTATAGTAATTCTCAAGCAAATGATGAATAAAGTAAATATTTTTATGATGATTTTTCAATTAATGAAAAAGGGCCAATTTAGGATAGGATTCTTTGATACTGCAAAGAAGTTTTACAAATTATTCTTTGAATTTACAGGATAAGAAAAAAGTTTATGAGAACACATTTAGTCTATGAAATTACTTGCCTGAACATATATAGATGTTAAACTAGTTTTTCTCAGAGTAATCAATGAAATTATTATAATTTTCAAGAAAGTGAGTCTGATTTTTTTTTTAGGTCAAATAGTCGCCAGAAAAAAATTTATAATGTATGCAATTCATAGTTCTTTTATAACCAAATCTATCAATACAATACTTAAAATTTAAACATTTGACTGTAGTGCATTACAGGAAAACAATATATGCAGCATTTTCCTTCCACAAACCCCCAGAGTGTTTAAAATATATATTGTTCATAATATGATTACCAAGTTGTACACAAGATGCCACAATAAATTGAAACCAAGGTGTCTGTCCCAAGCTTTGCTCAAAAAGAGACCAAATTCTGCTCAACTTCTGCTTTAGAAATGTTGAAGAGATGCCAAGTCATATTTAATTTCCCATCTTTTGATTCTTAAAAACATTTATTATTTGCCAACAAATCTTCAATGACTAAGACATGAAAATATTAACAGCCCATTTAATATATGAAATATTATAAAGTTAAGAATATTCATAATATATTAAAATAATATTGATTCCTTTACCAATTTTCCTTTTTTATCATGTGGCATATTCATTTTGTATTTCTAAAGAATTCTGTAGGTATCCCTGATATTGTTATATGAATTCTACAGTTATTTGATTTTTCAGATGTCAAGTTTCAGTGTTCCTTTTTTGTAGTATTTAAAACTTGATAGCAATTCTGGCAGGAAATACCTGTTTTCAAATAAAATCACATATTCTTATAGCTAGTCATCCATGTGACTTCATAGGTCTTGATCTGGTCACTCTGAAAGGTAACACATGATTATTTTATAGTAATTAAAGTCAAACACAAAAACGACTGCTGAGCAATGTGTACAACAATGAAACATTTAACATACAAATAAGAGAATTTATTTATGAACCATTGTGCACCTATGATGAATACAGTACCTATTGCCTTGTAGATGTTTTGAGATTTATTTTTAAAAATCTCTTGGCTTTTATTTTTTAATACAGAATCATCCTTCTATGTTATTATCTTGGCTTTACCATTCAGTAAACAATCCAAATATATTATCATAGTTTATTTTTTAAACAGCCATTGTAACACAAATACTACCAAAATCTTTTGGCTTTGTTTTTCAAATAAAATCCCCTTAAACGCTTATCATGTCTTGTAGTGCATATATAAGTTCTTTCTGCAGGTGATCACGGAAACAAAAAAAGCACCATTTTATCAGCATAAAAAACCTTCTGCCTTCCTTTTTGTTTATTCTTTTACACCTTCACTACTTATTTCTTGACTCTTTATTGAAGTATTTTATGACTTAGCATAATGAATATTTATTATGAGCTGGAAAATGAATTGTAAATTATGTTCATTTACTTAATATATTTTCACTTCTCAGTATTTTTACATAAAAAAGTTGAATGTGTCCTTTACAGCCTTCTTTTCAAAGATATTATTATCAAGAGTATAAATATGCAAGTGCATACCTGGCTGCTTTTAGTTGCCTTTATGTTTATAGATTCCTATCTGTTGGTAGTCAAACGATAAAGACAAGCTAGGTGATTAATTTTTCCACTGTGGTAATCACATTGATTTAGTTCATATTCATGACATTTCATATTGTTAACAGTCAATGACCCCAAATTAATATAGGAACAGTTTTGGCAAACCAAAGCACAATCTGACAATGCATTTACAACTATGATTGTGTTCTTACCGTGCTGAGACTGAAATGTCAATTATACTGGGAACCAGGGAATAGTGCATGTATAGAAGAAAAAATTAACATATATGATTATACTTGAAAGTTAAACTATTGTTATTGAAAATCAGCACTCTAAACATAGTGCATATGACCACTGGGAACAAATAAAAATGAAAGATGTACATTTTAGAAATATGAGAGCATAGTACAAGTACAGAACACTTATGGAAAGCCACAAAATGAACTTTAAAGAATTAATGAAGCAGCATGCTATCACTTATCTGATGATTTGCAGTCATAAATCCCACTAATGATGACGACACCTCTACTGCTCAGAAATAAACTTTCTAATTGGAAAATGAAAACTGAAATACTAATCTTAGAAATTTTGTTTTAAGGCAAAGGGTCAATTCCTTTGCAGCCAACAACTGCAGAGTAGCTACACCTGATTTTTGTACATTTCACTGTGGCTGCTGGTTGAGAGCTGAGATTTTGTGTGCATTACACATCCATCTGTTCCTCCGTCTGGCAAAGGAAAAAAAAAAAAGAAAATTAAGAAAAAGAAGTATAGGAATGCTTTATAAACTCTTTTCACCAATACACCAGTTGTTAGCTTCCTGCTGGTAGCCCTGGTATAAGCTTCATTGGGTAATTATTTCAAGCAGGAAACAACCAACCCACATGTTCAAAAGTAATTACCAGCTCAATTAACCATCCAGAAGCAAATAATTTTTTTTTCTTAAGATGCAGAAACAGAAGAGATATAATACTTATGTGTCTTTAATATAAGCATTTAGATAACATCTGTGCAATTTTATACCTGTACATATTTTTGTAACTGAAACAAAAATTTCATACTAACATAAATGGTCTGATAATAAATCACAAAGGGTCATCTGAAATTTCCTTGGTATTTTTTGTGGTAGGTGTAATATTAGACCTGCTGCAATTTAACATTTTCACTAATTATTTGAAGATAAGGAGAACTAAATTCACACATAGTATTAAATTGGGAAGTACTATACACTCAGCTGAGGACAACAGCAGGGACATGAGAAGTCAGAGAAGCACAAGCAGGAAATAACAAAAATAGACAAAGAAAATAACGGGCTAATGCATCTGGGGAAAAATAAACCAGAACCAGGACAGTACAGCTGGGGGGAACTATGAAAGCTGGCACACTCTGAGAGATTAAGAGGCAGCAGTGAACAGCAAACATGAAAACAAATCTGAGTCAGAGACAGAAATAACAAAGATGTACCTTACCAACATCTTCAGAAATCTGCTTTCCTTCTTTAATCCACAGCAGATATCATGTTTTTCTCTATCTGCTTATTTCAGTTTTTTGCACATTACCATGAAAGATAAAGCATCATTATTATCTGAACATATGTCCCCATAAGGCCTCGTCTTGACTGATTCATAAAGTTTCCAGTGGTTTAAGCTTCATTTCATGTGGTCTGCCCCAAATATCAGCAAAATGAGCCACCTAATTCACTATAAGGAACAATGTGATATAAATAGAGTGATGGTCTTATCAGCCTATCTCTGAAATTTACATTCCTTAATTCAGCATTTTCTTACTTCAGAAACTTGAAAATACTGTTAAGCTGCAGTTATTCTGCTCAGTTTTAAAAATGCTTTCAGATTCTTAACCTCAAAAAAGCTTTTCTATCTGCTAATTTTTTATTTTGGTAGCATAAACACGGGAGGACACTGATATGATGTGATACATGGCACAAAGTGAAAGAAGTTTTGAGACAATGTCCCTTTTCAAAGCCATTTCATTAGAAATACTATGAAATTACTTAAGCCTGCCTATTTCACACTTTAGTCATCAAGCAATCAACATTTCATAATACATTTCCACACTTTGGTATTTTTAAGTATTTAACTTCTGTATCATTATATGCAATATATTAATTGGTCTTGTCTTCCTTTACTGCATATGGTAAGAAACAGGTGCTCAAATTATATAATGTTTTTATGGTACATCAGTATTGAATTAATCTCTTCTATGTGCTCTATCAGGTAAACAGATATAACAGTCGATGCTCATAAAACCAAACACTGTCCTATAAATAATTTTTTTTAATTTGACAAAAAGCATAGCTCCAGGACATAAGTTCAATGAGATTTTTTCTATGACATTAGAAGGTAATTTCTTCATACACCTGCCAGTAAGAGAGAAAATTACAAATTGTCTGAATAAGGGATCAAGTACAAGCTGCCTGTCATCCTCTATATTCTAAACCCTTCAAATGCAAGTAACCTCTCATCCAGAAACTGATTAGATTTACAAGCATGTAACAGTGCCCAAAATGGTAAACCACATCTCTCTATAAATGGAGATAGCTTACAACAAACTAAAATTAACTTCTGAGACATTTATAAGACTTGATTCACACCTATCTATTTAGAACAAGGAATTTTATAGATAATTGTACTAATGCTTCCCTGAGATGAATGAGTATCAGAAATCCCAGTGCAGACATGCCTGTACATTTGGCTGCAATGCAGTGTTAGAAAATCCAAGAAGCTTCTAGCATTGCAATTAAACTAATTCAGCTACTAGATGAACTTTAGGTGTAGGACTGCACAGATTCATGTCAGACAGTCCTGTGAGAAAGAAGGGAATTTCAGCTCTAGTGTCAAAAAACTTTAATCAGAAGAGAAGAGGTGAAGGTGAAAATTTCTTCTCAATTTTCAATAAATTTCATGGTGGAATGAGATTGTCATTATTATTTAATTGGGATTTTTAACTCAGCTATAAAATTGACTCCAGACTAATATGCATCCTGAACCGAAAAGAAACCCAGTAATTCACTGATACACCTTTCTTGTATTCTAAATCTTTCTAAAATGTGTATGCATGTGTTTATAAAAGACATGATCTTACCTATATTTTCATTTCACTATTTTCCACATATGCCTTATTCTGAAAAAAAAAAAAAGGGGGGTTGGGGAGAAAGCATCGAATAAAAACAAATTTCAAAGCATAAGTACAGAAATATATTTCATTGGCTTTTTGCAAGAAAATTTTTCAACCCTGTGACTATACATGCTTTGCTGTGATGCCTGAAATGTTAAATACTATAGCTGGTAACATGAGAATATTTAAGAAGGTATGAAAGACTAACTGCATTTAAAACACCATTTTTCCTTGACACTACTAGCAAGAAGGCTTGACTGAGATCATAATTTTTCTTCTCCACTTTACAAATAATTTATGAATTCTATTTATTTATACTACTTTTTTCCTACCTTACAGGGAAAAATTTTGTTATTTCTCACAGGCTACAGTTATTAGCAATATGTGAATGAATTGCCAACCTTCTGCACATTGCAACAGGCACAGTTTCTGTTCCAAAGGACAAGAAGCCTCAACAAAGTACTGTGGTTTTTCAATAATTTCTCTATGAAAAATTGATTGGCTGCTCATAGAAGTGAAGCAATCTACCAATGAGATGGCTGTGTGGTTCTGTACAAGCAGCT
The DNA here is from genome assembly GCA_013397555.1 of Urocynchramus pylzowi. Lineage (NCBI taxonomy): Eukaryota > Metazoa > Chordata > Aves > Passeriformes > Fringillidae > Urocynchramus > Urocynchramus pylzowi. Next base: position 258,682 of record VZRH01008737.1, on the reverse strand, counting down.
CAGCTGGACCAGGGTCCATTGGATGGAAAAATTGTGCTTTAGATTTCTTCAGAAATCATGTGGAATGCTTCAAAATAACACTTGGAGAGAATACTGCAGGCAGTTCTTCCACTGTTGGGTCTAATAAACAGTTTCCACAGGGCTGGACACTGTAAAACAAGACATGTTGGTGCCTGCAGTTAAGGAGTCAGTCCTACTGTTGGCTTGATCTTTGCTAACCATTGGGAATGTACTTTTCACTTCAAGGGTACTGCAGCATGGCCAGGCTTCCCAGACAATCTGTGAAACCTCCTGCCCAGGAGTTTTACAAAAGTCATGTACATGAAGCTCCAGCTCACCTGCCACTGCCCCCACTTCAGAACGCAGCTGGAAACAGGAGACCTTCTAGATGTCCCTTCCAGATTTTATGGGATTCCATAACTCCTAATTGCCTGCTTTCAGGGAGTCACCAGTGTAAGTGTGATGTTCTATAAAGATTGAAGTATATGAAGCATGCTTTTCTCTTTTTTTTTTTCTTTTTTTTTTTTAATTTAAAAGAAAAAGGAAAAAAAAAGTAGAACTAAGTGTTTTTCAAAAAATAATAGATAAGTACTGATTGTTTTTACTGAAGTGGCTTTATCAAAGTCTAAAACAGTATAGAAGACAGAATTCTTAAACAAAAAAGAAAACAATTGAATCAGCACAAACTTTTTTTTTTTGTAAACACAGCATGCATAAAAATTTCATTAGTGATAGCACTGTTTTATGGTTTGTTACAGTGAAAGAGATACATATTTTAATAGCACTTTCTCTTTTTCACAACAGAACTGTAGGATTTAGAAAGAATCATACTCCTTACTATAAGCCTACAAAGATGTTTTTTCTGAACACAGACAAATGCAGTATCTCCCAGGCTGGACAGATGAACATATTGAAGCTATAGTTCAAAAAAGTCTTCAAGCTGTCTGAAAGGATTATTGACTTTATTACTCTAAACTCTTGGACACAGTCATCTTAAACTCACATTGGCTGAAGCACACTCAATTTTGGAGGAAACAGGGACAGATTCCATGCCTGACACATTTCTAGCTATGTGATCCATCCACTCTTAACTTTATGAAAAGGAAAAATATACTTTGACAACAAAGATTATAGCTACAACTCTAATTTTATTCTAGATTAAAAGAGTAGCCTTAAGGGCACCTAATTCCTCCCACTCTCATACTCAAAATAAATAAATGTATACCAAATTTTATGAAGAATTATCTGTATCTAGATGACAGTCTTAACATCATTATGTCAATGAAGGCCTTAAGCAACTTTTTGAAAAGCAGCTGTCACATATATGATTAAAAAAAGAATACCAAAAATAGGTTGCTTTTTTTCCTTGATTTTCTGCTCTTGTAAATTGATGGATCTATCTGTATACATTAGGATTTCACTGGATGTTTAAAAGAAACTGCTCTATGAACTTGAAAGTTTTGCAATATTATGAATTTCATTTATAATGTGTAAGTTTAGGGAATAACTCTATCTCTAGCCTAATCTGTCATACAACAATATTATCTTTTACAGTGTATTAATTTTATCTTTTTAACTAGATTCAATATGAAATTTAAACTAGGACAGTGACATTCACATGTGATATACTGAATCTATTAACTATTTCTAATTTAAAATGCTGTTTCAAAATCATACTAGCAACATGTCTTTGTTTTTAATTATTCTACAATAATTGAGTGAAGAAACGCCTTCACTTTTCTGATTCTGATGGGGCAATATTTGTTGGGTTTATATGGCAGGTTTTTGGCAACAGGGAGACAACAGGAGCAGTTTCAGTGAGAAGTTGCCCAAAGCTTACCCTGTGTCTGATGGAGCCAATGCCAGATTCCTCAGACTCACCACTGGCCAAGGCTGAGCCCACCAGTGATGGTGTTAATGCTTCTGGGATAACAGAGTTAAAGGAGGGGGAAAATTTACTGTGCTAGAGCAAATTGCAGCTGGAGAGAGGAGAGAGAATGCATGAGAGCAACAGCTGATGGTCTGTGCAGGAGGAAGAGGAGGTGCTTCAGGTGCTGAAGGACATTCATGGTAAAGACATGCTCACAGCACACAGAGCTCCCCTGTGGAACAGGTATCCACCTGCAGCCCATGGAGGACCCAGTGCTGGAGCAGATGGATGCCAAGAGGAGGCTATGACTCTGTGGGAAACCCAGGCTGGAGCAGTCCCCTGGCAGTGGCCCTGTGGCGAGAGGAGCCTACCCTAGAGCAGGCTTGCTGCCAGGGTTTGTGACCCTGCAAGGGACATGCACTGGAGCAGTCTTCTTCTGAAGAACTGCAGCCTCCAGACAGGACCCACATTGTTCCAGGGGAAGAGTTTGAGGAGTCCTCTCCCTAGGGAGGAAGGAGCAGTAGAAATGACGTGTGATGAACTGTCCATAGCCTCCATTCCCCATCTCCCTGCATTGCTGCTGAGAAGGAGGTCAACAATTTGTGAGTTAAGTTAAGCCCATGAAGTAGGGAAGCATGGGGGAAAAGTGTTGTTAAGATTTAGTTTTATATCTCATTACCTTAGTGTGATTTGATTAATTATAAATTAAACTGATCTTCCCCAGTCTCTTTGGTTGATGGTGACTGCTGAGTGATCTCTCCTTCCTCTTGCTTTGATCCACAAGCCTTTCATTCTGTTTCTCTCCCCTGTCCAGCTGAGGAGGGGAGTGATAAAGCAGCTTTGGTGGGCACCTGATATTCAGCCAGCATCAACCCACCACAGGCAGTATATAAAATCGGTATGTTATTTAAAGTGTAAAATACAATTGACAACATAGGGTAAATTAATGCAGGTTGATACAATACTGGTAATAACGTTATAGATTTTTACATAAGGGCTTTACAGAGAATAAAAATATTATTGTTTAATCTATGGCTAAAATTTACTCTATCTTAGTATCTTTTGAACTTTGCAAGACTACTACCATGGCACAACTGTGGCTTTAAAAATAATTTTGTCCAAAGTTGCCATGACATTGAAGACTTAACATTGTCACATATTATTGTAACTTGTCTTTAGATGTAGACATATCCCTTTCATAAGACAAAAAATAGTCAACTATATTTTTATCCAGAATAAAAAAAAGCATAAACTGACTAGCTAGTAAATTTACTGTATTATGATCTAATTATATTAACATTTGACATATACTAGTTAGTTTTATAAATAACACTTGTTGAATTAGCAAGAAAATAACTAATTCACAGACATCAATATATTTTTTATGTTATACAAGAGTTTGTGTTTGACTGATTGTGAGGTTCAAACCCACAATTTTATGACAGCACAACTGACCATTTTACCATCATGCTTCATTGGTGAAAGTTTAGCATCAAATTAGAGAAAAAAACCAAACACTTAATTTCCACCCTGCTGGGATTAATGCTTACCTGACAAGAAACAACCATAGCTAAAAATAAAGTTCTGCTACCTTTTCAAAGCTATGTTATTTTAAAAGGTTAATTTTCAAGAAAAAAATATTCAACAATAGAAATAAATGCAGCTGTGCTCGTTAGATTTATACTGTCACTTTTTGAGCAAACTTCTCCCTTCCTGAAGTCCCTTCTCCCAGAGATCATTATCAGCATGTGCTACACATAGTTAGTGCTTTTAGTGTAAGGCTAAAATAATCCTTAACCTTAAAAAAAAAAATGAACATACTTGCACCAAAACCTAGAAAATGTGCCATTCTTTTATGTTTCTATCCATCTGCTTACAAGATACCTAGGGGCTTCACTATTTTCACAGTAGTCTTATGAGTAATGTTATGGCATATGACTTTTAAATGATTTATTAGGAATCCATAGAGATGGGAAAAACAAAAGATGCAATTAGAGGTGGCAACTATCGATTAAAAATCCTGATATAGCTCACTTAAAGAAAGGAAAATGATAAATGACATGATTTTATCATTGGACAGAATGTCAAAGTAAACATTGTTATTTCTCATATATCTCTAGTGTGAACTTCTCTGGAGAAGTTCAATATGCTTTTTGGTGTTTGAAAAAGAGGGAAAATAATGTTATTAGTGTTTCATAAGAGAGATGTGGGATGGTTACATCATGTGGGAAAAGAAAGGGAAGTGAAGGCACAGGTGAAAAATCCAGCTGATTCTACAACCTTCTCTGTAGTGGCCCCTTGAATAGTAGTTTAAAGAAACAATAGTGCTGAAAGAATCTAATTTGCAAAGTTATTACTAAATATTCATTTTTTTCCCTATTTCACTAAGAAACAGTTCCAGGAATACAGATCTTAATAATTTATTTTCATTGCCAAAATAACAACTCAGGAGGCTAAATTAATTTCTGGCACAGCACTAATGAATGCAGTGAAATCACAGAAGGGGTGATTTTAAATCCAAATGTTTGATGGACTTCAAATTCCACCAGAAGCTTCTCCCAAATCTCATCATATAAAATGCATTGTAGAAAAAAAAAATCACAAAAAAACGAACAAACAAAAAAAACCACCACACACACACACACACACAAAAACCCCAAACAAAACAAACAACATCAACAAAAAATACACCAAAAAACCACCACAAATCAATAACTCAAAATAAAAGGCAAAAAAAAGAAAATACCTTTTTTTGAAGGAAAGAAAAGAAATAACCCAGCATTTGGGGGTTTGGACTAAATCAAAGAAAAACAAACAGAACAAAATATGAATATAAATTACTCAATCCTGTTTTCTAAATAACAATAGAAAAATGGCAAATGAAAAGAAAATTATGAATCCCAGGCAACTTAAATAGAAGCCTGGATATAGAGATCCTTTTCTCTAGACTACTTTTCTGACTTGCAACAACCTGGAAGCCAAGCAACAAGAAAAGTGTAGTGGGCCAAAAATCCATAAAAGAGGTGAACTGCAAACCATGTACATATAAGTGAATCATCTCCAGATGAAAGTCAAGATATTTCTCCATGTCTAACTTATTAATATTGAACCTCTCTTCTGATTTTTTTTTTTTAACATAATAAAATAATTTTTTCTGCATGATAGGAAACAACACCAGAGCTTAACAAAATCTGTTTCTGGTGCCACAAACCAGGCACTCCCTGGATAGTACAAGGACAATCCATTCTTCCTTAAAACTGCACAGTTTGAAAATTCCACAGAGCAGTACAGAAATATCTTAGTCAACACTTACATGGAATTAAATGGTTTTTTTTAACTGGATCAGCAGTGCACTGGTGAGTTTGGATTTGCATTTGCAGCTCAGCAGAGGAAACAATTCTTTCATACTCTGCATCAAGTTTGTGATTCTTTACAGATCTTACAACTAGGTGGATTTTTTTGGCTCCTGATTTTGATTCTGGAGACAATGTAATCTGACACTAAAATCAATGGTACTCAGCATTCTGATTTGAAAAGGAGTTCCAAGTGGCACTACAAGAGCTAATGGAGAATGCAAAAGACTTAATTTTTGTTTTATATTATGTCAGGGTTTTATTAGAATTTCAGTAAAATGTCAGTTTTTCTGTTACCCAGATATAAAATAGAGATTATAATACCTCTCTGTGTCTTTAGAGAAATATATGCTACCACATGAAGAAAAAATACCTTAAATAGATTTGGATTCTTGCAGGGAGTTTTTGGTGGTTTGGGTTTTTTTTGGGTTTT
>VZRH01008737.1:238682-250564 GCA_013397555.1 Urocynchramus pylzowi | reverse complement strand
AAAAAAGAAAGAGAGAGAAATAGAAAAGAGGTGAGGAAACAGAAAGAGAGTGATGGAGACAGATCAAAGAAAATATCACCACTCCATGGATCCCATTGGCATCCCACGGATTCTCTCCAGCTGGTCTTCTTGGTGGTGAGGGTCCCCCCAAAAAGCACAGAATCTGATGGGTTAATGCACACTCAGGCCAGGTGGGAATGCCCAGGTACCTCCCCTGCAGGGGTGAGCCTGACAGTCTCTCGCAGCAGTCTCTGGATCTGTTGCACCACTTGGTATCATGTGTGATGCTGGGGTGTAAGGCCTCAGGAATGAATCTGGGGAGCACTTCAGGGGGTCTTTGGTGAATTATGACACCCCCTCAGCTGCCTCGCACATGAGTGTCCCATGGATGTGGCCTGTGGGGGTAGGAGTTCCACATCTGGGCCAGTTTGGGTTAGGGAGGGTGGGAATGGGTGTTCACTGCCTCTGGCCAGAGGTTACACCATGCACCCAAAACCTCCTTCTACCCCCTTGGTTGAGGGGCAGTCTGGTAAACCTGGCCTCTGTGGGCTGTGGTCTACCCCCACCCAAACCCAGCCAGGGATGATTTTCTGCTATATTTGGCTTTCTTATGAATGCATTCTGTTCTTTCAGCCTTGTTTACTTCTCCCTAGACCTAAGATGATAGAACAATAGCATCTCCTTTATCTTACCTAGGCAGCTTAACTCCCAGTCAGGCATCTTCAAGGAGGGGTGTGCTTCTATGGCTGTATCTTCTTNGGTGAATTATGACACCCCCTCAGCTGCCTCGCACATGAGTGTCCCATGGATGTGGCCTGTGGGGGTAGGAGTTCCACATCTGGGCCAGTTTGGGTTAGGGAGGGTGGGAATGGGTGTTCACTGCCTCTGGCCAGAGGTTACACCATGCACCCAAAACCTCCTTCTCCCCCCTTGGTTGAGGGGCAGTCTGTGTAAACCTGGCCTCTGTGGGCTGTGGTCTACCCCCACCCAAACCCAGCCAGGGATGATTTTCTGCTATATTTGGCTTTCTTATGAATGCATTCTGTTCTTTCAGCCTTGTTTACTTCTCCCTAGACCTAAGATGATAGAACAATAGCATCTCCTTTATCTTACCTAGGCAGCTTAACTCCCAGTCAGGCATCTTCAAGGAGGGGTGTGCTTCTATGGCTGTATCTTCTTTATACAGTTTTTGTTAAAATGGGCAAAACTCCTCCATGACCATGTTTAAGGCATGGACCATTTCAGTCTCTGACACCTGGGAATATACCTTAATATTGAATCTTACTATAGCCCAGGTGTCTGTTGCCTCTTTCACATATAAAAAAGTGATAGACCTCTCTTATGTGGAAGTTGCACACTAAATTAAACATGGCAAAATTTATAACTGCATATTTGTATAGAGAGAATCTATTGAGTGGAAAGGAACATGAAGCTTCAAGTACTCAGAAATTGCAGGCTGGGAATTTAAAATTATTCTCATGACTATATTGAAAAAAAATTGGGAGAAAAGAGGTCGTTCTCATTTATAAAACAATATAGTAAAATGCTAGGTGTTAGCATTTTAGGTGTTAAAGAAGAGCAGAGGTCTCAAAGGACACTATGGAAAATCAACATTGATAGGTTTTCATTGATAGGTTTTGCTAGTAGTGCTAGCATTAACTTCTTATTTATTTTGGATACTTGCAGATTGTCTTTCAATGCAGGGAGATAAAGAGTGGAAAAACGAGATGGGATTAGCTACAGTGGGCTGAAACTGAAGTATGTAATGCCATGACATCTTCATCTTTCTCACTGAGAATCCCCCTCAAGTCAGAAAGATTTTTCATCATGAACACTCATTTCAGACTGTATAAATTTTCTAAAGAACTCAAGTTCAGAACAGCATCCATTCAGAACAGGATCTGTAATACTGCCATGCCAATTAAATTAAACATTCAATTTATAGAGGATATCATGGCAGCATAATAGGATTTCCTATAACAGGGCATCATTAAAGATTATAAACTGGTATCTGCGACATTTGACTGCCTTTGTAGAAGTCTACAAGTAATTAATAAAGCATAGTTTAATTACTGCGGTTCAGTGTTAGCAATTTGCGTGTTTGCATTAAGGAATCATCTAAGGTAATATATTAATGGCCCAAATTATTGTCTCAGGAGTGTATGCAGTTACGTTGGCATAAACCTGGAAGACCTTGGTTGACCTATCAATTTAATAACTAACACTTGCTGAAGTATATTATACTCAGTTATAATTTTTGTTAATGTTTTCCTATGTCTACTTAGAGAATACCTATTCTCTTAGAAAATTCCCTCAGGAATTCTCAGTTCCCCCTCTTAACTCTCTTTCACATACATTCAAATGTTGTCCACAGCATTATTGAAAGACTGGGGGCAGAGGCCACAATGGTATATGAATTGAGAAGAATACAGCTACGCCACTGAAAATATGACTTTTCTTCCTTCCATTGAAGAAAAACCTTCTGAGACCTCGTAATTTTTTTTTTTTTCCTACAAAGTCCTCTTTTCTGAACCTTTTTGCAAATGCTGTGCAATATTTCTTCCACTGTGATGGTTTGGGAAATAGTAAGAGAGTTCTTTGCAAGAATGCTCTCTGCCTCATTTTTAAAAGGATTATCATGAATTACAGTGAAAGAGAAATAACATCTTAATCTCTACAGATAGAAGTTGCTCTGGATCATGTTATTTCTGAAAGACACGAGTAGCAAATACCCATTCCTTTTTCTCACTCAGCATCTTTTTTTCATAACACTTTGCAAGCATCATACAAATAGTCCTTCATCTCTATTGATTGTAAACTAAACAGCTTTATTAACTAAGTATAACACAGCAGAATTTTAAAAAGGCATTAGTGCCACAGAATTATCTAGAGCCCGTCTGACCAGTGGCTTCATAAACGAAACCCTTGGTTGTATTGATCTGAAACTCAGAAGAGGGGAAAATAAAAGCCAATGTACCAGAGATTTCTGGTAAAATATGAACAGAGAGGCTGGTTAACTATTGGAGAAATACTATGTGTATACGTACAGCCTAGGTTCTTCCACAAGCAGACCTGTAGCCTTTTCCAGCCTGGACTAACAGAGGAGGAACAAAACATGAGACCATACTGAAAAACAACTTGTAATCCCTGGAAATGGGATCTCTTATTGAGTTTAGTAATATCTCCAGTGTAAACTCTTCCACGCTCCAAAGAGAGCCTTAAAGCTTGACTAGCTTGACTTGCTGTTAAATTTCTGTGTAGCTTGAATTTAACAATTTGCAAACTAAATTAAAACTTTAAAAAATCCAGAGTATGAAAAACATTTTTACCAAATCTCCTCCTCAGAAGAAATAATAATATTTCAATGATCTTTATTTTGTTCTTCGTTTTTTTTCAGTTATGTTTGTGATTAAAAAAGAGGAAAGAAAAGAACAAAGGAAAATCTCAGCAGTGTTTAATTCCTTTTTTCAAAAATCATTAAATGTAAAAATTATGTACTATGAGAACATTATAAAAAAATACTGAAATGAAAATAAAAAATGAAGTAAAATACAAGAAGAACAATACAATACAAAATTAAAATAATTAAATACAAATTAAAAATTATAATTATTCTAAATATTAAAAATTAAGTTGGCTTTATATAGTCTTTTCTTCTGCTACTAGTAGATTATTTTTCTTAAGAAAAAAACAAAACAAAACAAAACAAAACAAAACAAAACAAAAAAAAAAACCCAAAGAAAAGTCATTTATCCTGAAATAAATACTTTAAAACATCATGAGTACAGTGAGCTGATTTCCACAAAACACAGTATTCAAAATCTATCTTTAGGGGAGGTACTGTTCTCATTGAAACAGGAGAGATACAGGAAGTACTCCTTCCCCATGTATTCCATTAGAGAATTAACTATACTCTAAAGTAATTTTTAAATTTTGTATTTGAATTTGTCTGGCTTCATCTTTTTGCCAGCTGTCTTTGTTATGGCCTTTTCTGCCAAATTAATTAATCTTATATTTTGAACTTGAGAAAATATTTATGGACTGTAATCAAATCACCTCTTCATTTTGACAAGATTAATAGATGGGGTCCTTTCAATCTCTCCAAATCCAAGGAACTAATGTCTCTATGCTTCCTTATTTACTTTATTCATTGATTCAATGGCAATCATAGCAAATAGATTCCAATACTTGCCTGATCTATACTATAAATGTATAGTAAGCAAATATATGCCAAATATTTATGTATAAATATTTAGGAATAAGATCAGGTGATTGTCTCCCTAGTGCCATCCCATGTTTTTACATCCAGGGATTGCATTAGGCTATATCTATATGATGTGAGACACAAAGTGCAACACACAAAATGTTGGATGGCCATGCCACCCCCCAATGTTTATGTATGTAGAACTACACTTGGTTTTGTTTGCTTTTTTGATCAAAATAGTGTTGCATGCAATGGCCATTGACATTTCTGTGAATAGCACGTCCCAACTAATGTCTTGGTCAACACACAGTCACAGCCCAAAAATGCCAGGTTTAAAAATTTCATAAACTGCTTCTCAGCCAGTTCTCCTCAGATTCTGAGAATAGAGTGTTTATCCCTGAAATGCCAAGTTTGATAATCCAATGGAATTACAGATGAATACTTACACATATTTCTATTCATAGGAAACTTTCAATTAATAATGCAAATACCCTTCTGAAGGTTGCTTACTGACATAATTTGCTGACATTTAAAATTACAAGCCTAATGCAGAATTGTCACTTTTTCCCACAAAAAGGTTCCAATTAGGAGATGCAGTAGGAGGGAAAGTGGATCTCAGTAGGAAGAGATAAAATGTGCTGCAATGTCTGGGAACAATAGAATTCAATCTCAATAGGAAGTCTTTATTTAGAATATCCTCTCTTTTGTGTGGCTGTCTTAAGAATGTTATTTAAATGTTTCCCTACAAAGAAAAAAAAAATAAAAACATGCTCGATTGGGCCAAAATCTACTTTATTCACACAAGAAGACATTCCTTCAGAAGTCAATCAGATTTCTCAGTTATGAATGTCAAATGCAATATAGCCCATAATTAATTCATTTCCTTTTCTGTGGTCATCTTCATTTGCAAAGAAGAATATTTTGGATTTAAGATTGAACTAAAATTCAGTGTTGCTGCATTCTCTGCTGTAGATGCAGAAGTTCCATGGAAGTCAAGGATCTCCTCTGGATTAATAAGTTCAGTTCCAGACTGGTAAGACTGGCCTCTCATTTCCAAAAACATATGGTAGAAAATGGAAAGCATCTATGGTATAAATAGTGGAAGAAACAAACAGAGCAACTGAGTAAGATTTAGTCATTAAATTGGCACAACTTGACAATCTCTCTTTCATCAACCAGAATGTATGAAAGGTTAAAAATTTTTAAATAATTATACTATTTTTGTTGTGTAGGGAAATATTAATTCCTATTTCGTGAAGCAACAATTCATCTAGGTGACCCAAAATTAACTTGAAATTATTGGCATAGAATAAATTTTTCCTAATATCTAAAGCTTTGTTTATTTCCAAACACCACTATGTAGCCTCTGCAATACTGATTTTTAGATTGGTCTGAAAGGAGAGGCAAAAATATACATTGTTAGGAACCGTGACCCTTGTTTTCCTTAAATAATCTCTACTTGAAAATATTTGAAACTGTTTTCAAATTTTCAAATGTAGCAGCTCACCTGTTTAAATATAATCTTCAGCAGGCCCTTCCATGTTTTGTGTTCAGATTTTTTTTCCTCATTTTCTCTTGCCAGTGAAAAATAAAACCATAAGTCAAGGATATTTTCTGATGGTGTTTTGGCATGTTTCTGGGTTTTTTCTCCGTTATTTTGGTCCTTTCTTCAGGACAGATGTGTTCTCTCCTTCAAGAAGAGTTGAGGGGAAGAGAAGTGTTCTTAAAGTTGATTCTAATTTCTTATTATCTTTTCTTTCAGTTCTATTAATAAAGCTTTCCTTATGCCTTTTAAAGATTCGAGCTTGCTTTTGCTCTTCTCCTAATCCTTATCTCACAGCAAAAAATGAGTAAATAATTTTAGTGGATGCACTGTCATTTGGCCAGTGCTCAACCCACTACATTAATTGGTGCATTGGCCTGGAAACCCCTGATTGGCAAACCAAAACCACAACACTTGTCCATTTCTTCAGGAGAAAAAAAGATAAAGAAGCCTCAAAGAAGGTGAGCATGAGACCAAAGAAGCATGGGACCAAAACCTCACAACTGTTTGGCTGAAGAAATACTTTCTGAACTCATGGAAATAGAATATAATTGGGGAGGCAATGCAACACCTCAAAAGTTTTACATGATTTTGGCTGACAGTTGTAAAAAAAAAAACTTGCCTGGCAAGTTTTTTGGAAAGGGCTTAGGTACTCTGACTCCCTCAGCTGGGCACAAGGCAAAATTCTTGGGAGGTTAAACAAACTTTTATTAGCAAGTATTAAAGGATAAGGAACTTGGCAAATTTTACAGCAACATTCAATCAAAATAAAGAATTTTAAAAATATATGTTGACTTAGCAAATTCTAACCCATCCAACATTAAGTTACCCAGACTCTGAGAAAGAAGGGGAGATAGGAAGAGGGGGAGGGCAGAGAGGTGGAGAGAGAGATAAATATTATCTGCTTGAATTCCAGCATGATCTCAGTTTTTTGGAAATCCATGTGGTCTGTAAAATCCAAAGGTCATCCCTTTCAGCTATACTTCTGGTGAGCCAGTGGCTAACAGCCACTGTGGCTGGGCTAGAGGCCTCAGGGGGGTGGGGTGTGAAGCAGTGCACTATTCCACTCGTGCAGGACTTGTCCTGCCCTCCCCTTCACACACACATGTTAGCTGGTTTGAGACAGTATCATTTTCTCCAGTCTTTAGCAATGGTCTTTAAAATTAGGAATTAAAGTTTTATGAGCTTTTCAGGGAAGAAGTGTGATTATGGCCTTTTGGAATGAGTATATAGAGTTCATTGAATCTATTTTACCTGAATTTTACAAATAGGTAAGATCCTGCAGGAACTCAGTTAAAAGCTCATTGAGCGACTTTTCTTTTTAAAGACTTGGGCACTGATAGTTACATCTCTGATCAGTAAACCTTTTAAATCAAAAAGACAAGCATATCCACATCAGACTAGAAGTTTACTTGGCCCATAATAGTATGTTAGCCATTGGGTGATGTGTAGGAAAAAGTAAAACAGGACGAGCATGTAATGATATTTCCCCAGAACATTTTCTCAGCCTACCACAATTCACACTTTGGTGATTCTGAATGTGTCATTGCTATTTTTTAAATCTTGATGGATACTTACTTCAGGATTTCAAACTGTGTAGATGGCTAGCATTCAGATGAAAGAGTTTTACAATTTTAATCACATTTTGTCTGAAGAGTTCCCTCCTGTTGTTTATTTTGAATTTATCCCTTGCTCATTGTGTTTAGTGCCACCTAGTTCTGCATAGAAGAGTCAATGAGCACCTCATTCCGGTTCTCTTTCCCCACAGATTTCATGAGTTTCTAGGTTTCTAACATGCCTACCCATGAATCATCTCTTTCTCCATATTGGAGAATCTAAATCTATTTATTCAGTCCTCAGAGGTAGCTCACTGCATTTGATAATGTTATCTTTTCCTTTCCCTTTTCCTTTTCCTTTCTTTTTCTTCTTTTTATTTTTGCTTTGTGTTTCAATACATCAGACATAAGTCAAGCTTCAACTATGAAGTTATTTAGTGACATAATCATGTTTTCTATTCTTCTATTTCTTTCAGTCCCCAATATTACAATAAGGTTTTTGCTACTATTAAAAAATTCCAATTCTTGACAGGCAAATTATTCTGTGAGGTATGATTGAAAATGTTAAAATATATGTTATTACTAAATTATTAATTTTAAAACATAATAAGATATTTATTTTAAATACATTGTAAATCCAATTAAAGCTTTGAATTGCATATCATTCTTGTGTCATGAAGCAAGTATGCAATATTTTCTCACTTTTCTAATATTTGCTGCTCTTTTTCTGTATTTAAATCAATCTCAAAACAATACTGGTCAAAATTTAAATTCATGAAATCACAAGAGTATATTGCCTCTTTTCTACACTTAATTTCTTACTTTAAAATAATAAATACATAATTTAATATATTTATATATTGAATATACATACTTATCTTGACAGTGCTACTTTAAAATTTTGCATTGTGATTATTGATGTTAATAGATTTCCTAAATACAAAACTTATTTCTCCTCACTAAGTTATTTTCAGATGTAAATGTTTAGAAGTTACACAAATGGTTATTTATTCAAGATATTTAGTAAGAACAGTCAAAAATACTTTTTAAAATACTTTTAAATCTTCAAAATAATTTAATCAGTGCAAAAAGAGTCTGTTTTATTTGATATGACAGTTACGGCACCTTAACTTAAAACTGTTGGTTTATTCCCATGTGCAGTCTTTGCAAAGAAGGCCAGAAGAAAATCCCACACAGAGAATGAACCACAGGCAAAATGTTTAATCCGATACTGCTGGCTTCATTGTTAATTACCTCTCAAGGGGCTAGGATGTCAATAGATAGTGATCTGGTATCCTGGAGTCTTTGCTGTTAAATGCATGATCAATACTAAATAGAATTTTAACTGCCCATGATTTAATTAGAAGTGGTTCTTTTTATCCTGCATACAATACCAGAATCTCACTCAATAAAGTACGAAGGAACATTGCCATGGTGGCTGTGCATTCACTGCATTCTGGGGCTATGCAAAGGAACTGAAAAAGAAGATTGTGCTGCTGAGACTTTGCAATTAGCCTGTAACATGGCAGGAGTCCGTCCTCTTCTGTAAGTCATTTGAGGAGTGGCTGAGGGAGCTGGGGTTGTTGAGACTGCAGAAAAGGAGGCTTGTGGGGAAACTTGTGCTCTCTACAGCTGCCTGAAAGGAGGCTTTGGTGGGCGTCAGCATCTTCTCCCTGGCAACCAGCAAGGGAAATGGCCTCAAGCTCTGTCAGGGGAGGTTCAGGTTGGACATGAGGAAGAATTTCTTCATGGAAAGGGTTCATAAGGATTGGAACAGGCTGCCCAGGGAGGTTGTGGAGTCATCATCCCTGGAAGTGTTCAAGAAACAGCTGGATGTGGCACTTAGTGTTGTGGTATAATTGACAAGGTGGTGATTAAAGATTGTATTTTATCTTGGAGTTCTTTTCCAATCTAAATGATTCTGTGATCGATTTTGTGAGTTTCCCTTCACTCTAAATTAATCCAGATTATTGCAAGTACAGAATACTGAAAACCATATTTTTATATCATTAATACTTTGCAGATCCAAAAAAGAAAATTCAAGTTTTAAATTAAGACAATTGATTTTAAATAGAGGTTATATATTTTCAACTGTAAATAAGCAATCCCTTGAATATTCCTTGAATATGCCATATCCCTGAGCTCGAATGGGAACTGGAAAAATCATCTTACATGGTGGAAGATAAGGTCTTTTACCAGGTTTTATACAAATGCATCTAAACGAGATATCTTGTTCATCCTGCCATATGACTTATCTAAATAGCCTGTTTCTGTAAAGGGTAAATGCTACAATTAATTAAAAAAAAAAGAAACACACAAGACTTATTAAAGATAATGCAGTTATCACTTCAGAAAATTGATTAAGGGAGGATATACTACCAAAGAGAAATCAATGGACTGTGGGACCAGAGAAAACAAATAAGTGTGTGAAAAATATGAAAGAAAAAATATTTAAAAAAAACCCTAAATGCTAGAATAAAACGGTAATGCAGTTAATGAAGGAAGAAGGAAGAAGAGAAATATATATTTCTATTCTTTACTCAGAAGGAAACAGCATGATGAATCCTCTTATCACACAAGGAAGATAAGGTACTTTCCAATCCATTAGTGAGCAAAGAGGTATAAAACAATATCTACATGTTGTAAACATTTAATGATGATATACATTTTTAATAAATTTTGGAATACAATGGAATTTCCTGTAGACTGAAGACTGATGTAAGTATATAATGACTTAAAAAATAAGGGAAGTGACCCTCGTAACTGCAGGCTGCTACTCTTTCATCAAGTCTGAGGTAAAATGATGAAAACAGGAATTGAGATTCAGTTAACTGAGATTTAATAGTGGAAACCTACTTAATCTTCTTCGACAAAGTTTTTTTCAAATAGCCGAAGTGAAAAAAGCTAAATATAGAGAGCTGATGACTGACAAACCTTAAAATGTATTGACAGTTAATGAATTAATATGCTAATTTTTTAAAAAAAACTAAATATATGTAGGTTAAAATAAACAATGCAAAGTAAACAGGGAAATACCAGGGAAATACCAGGGAAATATTTCACAGGAATTAAGGGCCTTTTACTATGAAGGCAATAAGACTGACAGCCCAGCTGAAATGAACTACAGATGAGTAGAAGTTTGAGGTGCTTAAGAACTTTTGCTTCAGTCTTTAGGGGCAAATTCTCTTTCCACACCTCTTGATTGTATGGCCAGCAGGACAGCAGGGACCAGGGTGTGAAAAACTTTTCCCACTGTATGTAAAGATCAGGTTCATGACCACCTGAGAAACCTGAATGTATGTAAGTCTATGGAACCCAATGAGATGCATCCCAGAGTCCTGAGGGAATTGGATGATGGAGTTGCCAAGCCAGTCTCCATGGTATTTTAAAAGTCATGGCAGTCAGGTGAAGTCCCAGGTGACTGGAAAAAGTATCCACATACTTAAAGGGTATTGTACCCACATACTTAAAGGGTATTGTACCCATATACTTAAAGGGTAGAAAGAATGTCTCTGGGAACTACCAACCCGTCAGCCTCACCTCTGTTCTTGGGAAGATCATGGAACAGATTCTCCTAGAAGCTATGCTAAGGCACATGGAGGACAGGGATGCGTTTCTAGACAGACAGTGTGGCTTCACCAGGGGCAAGTTCTACATTACTAGCCCAGTGGCCTTCTATTATGAGGGGACTTCATTGATCCAGACTTACATAAAGTCTTTGATGCAGTCCCTCCCAACATTCTTCTTTAAATTGGAGAAAGGTGGTGGAACCACTCAGTGGATAAGGAATTGCTTGCATGGTTGCCTCCACAGGGTAGGGATGAACAGCTCAGTCACAACAAACATCAATGGCAAGTGGTGACCTTCAGGGGTCTGTACTGGAACCAGGGTTATTAATATCTCCATTAATGACATAGACAAATGGATTGAGCTCACCCTAAGCAAATTTGCAGATGACACCAAGCTGAGTGGTGCTGTTGATACTCTGAAGGATGGGATGTCATCAAGAGAGACCTGGATAAGCTCCAGAAGTGGGCCCTATTGGACTGCTCATGAGGTTTAACAAGACCAAGTTCCAGGTGCTGCATCTGGTTTGGGGCAACCCCTGGTGTTAACACAGGCTGGGGGATGAGCAGATCGAAAGCAGCTCTGCTGAGAAGGACTTGGGGGTGCTGGTGGAACAGAGGCTGGACATGACCTAGCAATGTGCACTTGCAGCCCAGAAAGCCAATGGCATCCTATTTCAATACAGGTACAGATACAAGCGTTACTATGACATTTAGGTCCTTATAAAGACAAGAGAGTTGACAAAAATACCTAGAAACCTGTCCTTATATTATGATTTTTAATGGGATATACACATCAAATTAAATAGGTATAAAAAATAGGAAATGCAGAAGTTTGTATTACAAAGGTATCTTAAAATTTTCAATGAGAGAGAAAGAGAGAGAAAGAGAGAAAGAGAGAGAGAGAGAGAGAAAGAGAGAGAAAGAAAGAAAGAAAGAAAGAAAGAAAGAAAGAAAGAAAGAAAGAAAGAAAGAAAGAAAGAAAGAAAGAAAGAAAGAAAGAAAGAAAGAAA
>VZRH01008737.1:215005-235873 GCA_013397555.1 Urocynchramus pylzowi | reverse complement strand
TTTTTTTTTTTATTAGCACAACAAGGAAAACAAACACAGGTAGAGAAATTCACAGTGCTCTGATAAAGATTTGGTATAAAAATCTCCCGGTTTAAGTTATCTCTTATATTATCAAAACTGCTCAACACCAGTAATTACAGCTATATATCTAATGCTTCTGACTCTCCATCTAATAATGTGTAGATCATAAGATTCATGACATTATAAATATTTCTTAAATTTCATAGTTGAAAAGAAGATGCTTACAATCTTTTATATTGCAATATAAAAGATTGTACAAGATTCATAGCTACATATGCTTCACTGGCAACCATCTGGAATCAACATACTGAAATAAATCACATTTTCCATTGGTGAGCAACTATAAGCAGATTGCAAAAACTGTTTGAGAAAACGTTATTGAATGAAACAGTTGTAATGAAATAAACAAAATGTTAGTTGTATGTAGGAGATAACATTCACTGGAACATTTTAAAAGTAAAAATAATTTGAATTGACAAGACTTATGAACCAGAAAGAATTGCATTACCAGTAATTTAAAATCATACAATATAGTGTTTGTTGCAAAAGAAATACAATTATGTTTGGGAAAACGAGACAGTTTGGAAGAGAAGTCCAGAACAGAACAAAGTCCTGGAAGCAAAGGATGAAAATGAAATGTTGAAGGAGATAAAATGCATGAAAATGCATGTTGAAGGAGATAAAAAGAATGCACCAATGAAATGTGAAAGTTCCTGATTTGATGCATTTTGGCATTGAAAGTTTAGAAAACTGCTTCTATGTTTTAGATCAGCAAATTCTGTTTGTGACCATGTGAAAAGACAGTCAGAACTATGTTTAGATCTCTGTTTCCTTGAGGGGAAGGGGAAAAAAAAGAAAGAGAGAGGAGGATAGAAAAAGAAAAAGAAAAAGAAAAAGAAAAAGAAAAAGAAAAAGAAAAAGAAAAAGAAAAAGAAAAAGAAAAAGAAAAATAGAAAAAGAAAAAAAGCTATTTATATTGAGGCTTGGTCTGAAGTCTGAATTATTTGATTAGAGAAAAATTTTGCTACGACCCAACTAAAATAGAGAGGAAGTATGCACTGGAAGAAAAAAATACAAGCATCAAGATTACTGCTGATGTTTATATGACTGTTTATATACTAACAAAACAATAAGTGCTCTGCAATAAGTGCCATTACATCTTTAAAAAGTAAAATTTGAATTATGCTTAAAATCTGATTTTTCCATTAAATTCAAAAGACCTTGGTATTCTTAAGGCCATCCATGATATTTGATGAAAATGAGTCATCAAGCACAGACTATTTTTGTAATATGGTTATGAAGTAACCTCATTATAACTGTAGAAAAAAAAGAGCTGTTAGTTAATTAGGTAAGAAAGGGTAGAAATATAAAGTGGAAGCTATTGGGAACTTAATGAGCTTAAGCTATTTGGGAATTCCATTGCAATTGAAGTGGAAATTTGCTGACTATCTTCCACTTAAACCAACCTGATGAGGAAGCAGAAGTCAATATATAATACGTCAACCTGACTATGACAAAATGATGCTTATTATGGCAGCCAGCATAGTTTTTTCTTTACCTAGTCTAAAAATTTTTTAAAATATCTGTTATTTATACTCCATTTACAATAAAATTATACATGTCAGCTTCCCAAGATTCTGGCAGACCCTGCTGATAATTCAAAATTTTCCTTTAGCTCTATTTCTTAGGATCTAATTATGACTTGTATCTATTTAATTAGTTTCCATTTTTATTACAAAATGAAATATCCACTTGAATTAATTTGTTCCACTCTTAATATATTATCCAGTCCATGATATCACAACTTAACTGCCACTTCTTACTAATCAAAAGTCTAAAAAGCGAAAATCCAAACTTCAGAAAAATATTCTGTGTTTCATTTCATTTCATCTGCAATTGTCAGCACAAGAAAAAAGAAAACTTTTCTGGATAATGGTCTTACATTTCACACTACCAGTAACTCAATTAACTTAGCTAAAGGAAACTTCTTAGAAATACAGTATATTGAAAATGTTCAAAGTTAGTAAAACTCGTAGTCTAAAGGCATTAACAATATTTATGCTGATAGATATGCACTCTTCCATTTTTCAGTACAGACTGTTTTGTTGGCAAAACTTTCACAGTATTTCAAACACTGCTGATATTTAGAAAATGCTTCTTCTGCTTGAAAGTACATGCAAAGGCAGCTGTCAGTATCCTTCACATATTTTAGTTGGAAACAACACTTCCTAACTGCAGTTGGTTTTGAAAAATACTGATAATAAAAGCTTGCTTTATGCTTAATGGACTGGTTTAACAGTCTGCCAGACTTAATTTCTCAAGACATAAGTAGATTGACTTCTCTCCCTAGTTAGAATTCTTGCACTTTAGTTTCTTTTTCCTGGGATAGCAGTGAAAGAAATTCTTAAAAATAGGATGTATGCTGGCACAGTATCTACCATTCAAAAAGTGTATTTCATCCAATATTGAAAAATAGTAAAATGCCAGAAGTTAAACAGTGATACTCTAAAAAAAAACCCTAAATGAAGTTAAAGTATGAAATTTTTTTCAAGTTACAACCATACCTTTAAAGTTAAAACACATCTTGTTCACACTAAGAAATCAGACACCTATTACTGAATGCAGTACAAGCAACTAGTTGCTGCCACACTGCACAAATCATTTAAGCCTGTGTCCTGGTTCTGGCCAAGACAGGCTTTATTGTTGCTGTAGCTGGGAGGGGCATGGAGATTATTCTATACCACTTCACATCATTTCTGAGCCAGGGGGGAGACACTCCCTTCCAGGAAGGAAGGGTACTTGTAAGGGCAAGTATGTGTGGTGGAAGGGACAGTGGCTATTGTTGGAGAACTTCATGTGAATTGTTACTTTCTTGTATTGTTGCTGTTATTGTTAATTCTCTTATCCTATTGCTGCTTCCAGTAAATTATTCTTATCTTATCCTTTTGTGCCTCCCATTCTCATCTCCAGCCCTCTCAGGGGAGATGGGGATGGGAAAGAGGAGGAACAAATACTAGCACATGGTTTGGAGAGTGTCAGTGGGAGCACCAAATTCCAGAGCAGCATTCCTAAATCACAACAGCTTGCAAACCCACTTCAATTTACAGTGTACAATTTCAGTGTACGATTTGTAAAAGCAAAAGAAATAAGCAGACAGATAAAAGTGGGAGGAGGCATCATTAAATAGTATATTTAAGAAGTATGGATCACTTCTGTGATATCTTGCTTACTGCCTCACCTAGCGTTTCCCTTATTTTTTAATAGAGGCCATTATTTGTATAATTACACAAGTACAAGAATTAATGGAAAAAAACCTGTTTATAGTGAGTTTAAGTTACAGATTTCAAGAGGTAAAGGGCAATCTAGTTACAGGGTTCACTGTTAGAGGTCTCTGTAGAAGATAAATGGTGAAAAGATGGAAATATTAGAGACAAATCAGATGTGTACCACAAAGCAGAATAAAAATTAGCGACAAATTTGGACAGTCTGAAGATATTAATATTTAGCAGAGTTCAAGGAGGTAAAATAGTGGAAAATGATTCATCAGGAAAAAAATTTACTATGCTTATCAGTACCAAAGCAGGAGCTTGCAACTCTTCTTTTGCAGATGAAAAGAACAGAGCATACATAACATGTTGGGGACTGGACTGTCTCAGAAGGGTATGTAACACTGGAAGAACAATTATAATCTGCTGCTGCAAAAAAAAGTGATATTTCAGGCCATCAAAAATACCGACTTTATGTAAAAATGTTTTTTTCCCCATTTTACTTTTTTTCCTCATCATTTTTTTTCCCCTGGGTATACATTTTGCAAAAAAAAAAAAAAAGCCTGGTATATCTCTGAGTGTAGTGATGTCATAGCAATGGGAAGGGCTGCTATGTAATCTCAGAAGACATTCCAAAACCTGTTTCATTCTTAAAAAAAAAAAAAAAAATTAAGTTCCCACAGTATAAATTGCACAATAGCTACACAGTATTGTCATATGCAGTAAGATATTTTATGAATAGGGAATGACAGAAAGACATAAAATACATAAATTGCTTTATTACTAATGTTTGAATATCTGCCATAAAAAAGAAATCATTCACACAGCCATTNAAAAAAAAAAAAAAATTAAGTTCCCACAGTATAAATTGCACAATAGCTACACAGTATTGTCATATGCAGTAAGATATTTTATGAATAGGGAATGACAGAAAGACATAAAATACATAAATTGCTTTATTACTAATGTTTGAATATCTGCCATAAAAAAGAAATCATTGTTGTGGGAAACTAAATCAAAATGTAACAAAATCTAAACATTAAGTTACAGAATGCTTTTTTTCTGTAGTAAATAGTGTTTAGAGATTGCAGGAATTCCAGGCAAGTATTAACAAGCATTAAATTCACAGAAGAAAAAAAGTTGGTAGAAGATATGAAAGAAGTTCTCTAAAAATATGGTCTTTTTTTGAGATAGAATGACAGCTATTTAAGGAAAAGTTGAGAAATTTGTCTGAATGCAAAAGTAAATGAGACTATTTTAATAGAAACTCAAACAGAAGTTGAAAATACACAGACAATCAGGTCTTTTAACTCAGCAAAGAGTAGCATTGACAGAATGGTAAATGGGAAGCTTCAAACATTAAGAAAATTTAGTCTGGGAAATGCAAACATTTATTGGAATTAGTTAATTCACTTCATATTAATTTAAATCTAGAAGATATTTCAAAATACATAAAAAGATATTAAACCCCTTTGTAGTTTTCTCTGATTTTATGCTCACTGTCCTACTATCTTTTTGGGTCTTAAAGTTGGTGGTTTGGGAAGGGAGTAGAGTGAACTGTGAAAGTTCCAAGTTCATTCACCAGAGAAGAATCATGTCAATAATGACTTCTTCCCCACTTGAGCATTGCTGGGAGTCACTTTCATATGCTTGCTGACATGCTCAATGGCTTGCTCTTTTTTGGTTTGCAAGTCTGTATTGTACCTGAATTTACAGTGTATGGTGTATTTACCTGTCTGGAGGTGTGGGTTGTGGACTTTTACAAGTTTCTTTGAGATCTTTAAATTGGTTTTACACAGTTCTTAATGATGCATGTTTTTGATGACTAGTAATGCCCATTGGTGAGGTCCCCAGGCTTCCAGTATTAGCTGGTGCCTATTCATTTGAAGTTCCTCCAATCACCCCATGCCTCTACTTGACAATGTTGTTGTGTTATTTAGGGTCACAGATAGTTTACAAAGAGGAAATACTTGCAACACTGTCGCTTCATTAGAAAAGATATAAAACATGACATTTCACCACAAAGCTAAACAGAAGTAAGCAAAAGCTAAAACCAAGGGTGTAATAATCCCCTGTCATTTGATCATTGCTATTACAAGCTGAAACACAGCTCCAAGCTGGTCAAGAGCAGTGTGTTTGAAGTCTGTGATGTTAGTTTAACATAAATCCTGTAAGCCCGTTACAGCTGTACCTCAATACTCCCTGGGTTACAAGGCTGTGCTTGTGCACTTGTCAAAATAGCAAAGGTCACTAACAGTGAAGGAGATAACAAGAACAAGGAGAGAAACACCAGCAGCCTTCTCCCCTCAGGAATTGGCTCTCAGTACTGAAACTGTCACCTAATGCCATATTGCATTGCACTCTGAAGTGTGACTGCAGCTGAATGTGAAGAAATTAATTTCAAAGATAAAAAAAAAAGAGAGACTAGTGGAAATTTTTATAAAGTTGTTTCTCAGGCTATAGAAACCTATAAACCAACAAAAAATATTTTTTAAAATAAGTGCACTGGCACATAGACACAACTATAACAGATGAATGCTTGATAATAATGTCACTACCTTATATATAGGCTTGAAATTAATATGATGAGCATCACAGTGGAGCTACTGTCTTTTCAGCTGAAGTAATTTAAGACTATGAAGACTTAAAGAATGCAGCTACATTCTCAAAACACTGTGCCCATCAGGTAAGCCACCACAACAATGAAACTTGAGATAAGTGCAGATGGCACTGCAGGAAGCAGCTAATTCCAAGCCTAACTGAGGCAAAGGCTTGGTTGCATCTGGGCAAAAATTTCCACCTGGAAAACTGGGGGGAGGGGAGCAAGTGCTTATGCAGATGCCATTTCTAATTATGAGAACAGCATCTACACCCCATGAGTACCCAGGACTGTACAAAAGTGGTACTTCCAGAAGAACAACTTGGGATGCTGACAACAAAGACCAAGGTGAAGAAGGACCAGAAGGATACTGCAGGAATCCATGTGGTAGTAATATCTTTTTCTTGATCTCTCCTATCTGTCTGACTCTCCCTTTCCCCTACCTTTTCTCTTCCCAGTTCTCTCTCTCTCTACCTCACATTTCCCATTAAATAAAATCTGTGCTATTGACTTTGGCACATGGCCTTGTTTGCACCTTAATTTGAGCAGTGTCATTTCTTATAATTGTATCATAACATTATTTTGGTGTCAGAATGGGAATGCTGTTCTTCTGTATCAACATTTGGAAACCTTGCCACTTCTTCGTTCTGAGGAGTTTTTGTTAACTTTTCAAAATTTTGCAACAAATTTCCTCTGAGGGTATTTGTATGTGGGTTGTGTAGTTCCCTCTGTGGGAATTTCTGAGAAAATGGCTATCCTGGCTGGCCAGAGTAAAGAAAATATTTTGTTGTTCTTCCTTGAAAAATTTGTTAGTCTCCCCTTTACCTGGGGCAGAGGGGCAATTATTTCCACCCCTCCTCTGGAAGGGAGTTGGCATAAGAAAATTAGGATAAAGAGCAATTGACTACCCAGAACCTTGAAAATGAAATAGTACTATTTTTACAAGATTTGGTGAAAGAATTGCACTCTTAGTTAAATGAGGAAAATGAAAAAAAGGCTGCTGCTTGCTGCTGACCATGATTGTTTTAGGAAGCTTCAGATGGAGCATTGGAATGTGTATGAAAGAACCATAGGGAAAGAATGGCAGGATGTAGAACCTGTAACATTCTCAAACCACCATCTTCTGACTCAGACTTTTTGTGTTTGGTGGAGATAGACAGTGAATGAATCTGTTGTTCTGATAAAGAGCAAGACAGATAATCTGCATTGGCATCTGATGACAAGGAAGTAACACTATGACCCTTAATTGAAATTGAAACTATAAATAATTGTTAGGTTCAGCAAACTTCTGCTAAAATGGTGCAGCTACTGAGATGTCAAAATCTGGCCATAAATAAGCCAAGATTGAAGTCCAGTCAGTATTAAAGCAGTGCAATGCCAAGAGGATGGGTTATACTTCGTGGGCAGCAAAGAGTTAAAATCACTGAAGTAAACAAAGCAAGGATTACCTGCTGCTCCCATGTGAGAAATGGAAATCTGTTAATTTTAACCCTAAAGAAAACCCAGAGACTCTTCTATCACAATATTAGGGTCTTTTTCCTGCAACGCAGAATATAATATCCGAAGTTGTAACTAATTTGGCTTTGCTAACAGCTGCAGCATTAAATGTTGCAAACCCAAAGGTGGAATTTCTGACACTAGCACACGTGTTTTGGCAGTGGAGGGATGGTTTTACACTTCACTTCTAATTCACTAATCTGGCCACTTTATTACATCTCTTATAATTGGGAGAACATAAGACCATAACAAAGATTTACTCAAATGAAAACTGGGTCAAAACTTCACATTAAAAGTGAATAAAGGATTATAAATGTGCATTGGAAAGATTTAGCCAAAAAATGTTTAATTCTTAGGAGCCGGTTGAGTTTGGTAAACTCTGAGATAATTAGTCTAATGGCAAAGAAGGAATCATAATATTATAAAAGATGATTTTCCTTTAAGAGTTTTATTTCATCATCCAAAGAATATTAAACTCTTCACATATTTACTCCTTGAGATGTTTATTTTTTGTGTGACAATTTTAAAGTAGACCCTTATGTTTACAGAAAAAAAAAGGATTTACCACATATATACACAGTATTTGTTCCATTTTGAACACACATTCATATTCTGTAAAACTTTAATGCTAACAATAGCTAAACACAGCTTTTATTTTTTTTTCTAGAATCTTATACATCCTTGCANGTTTACAGAAAAAAAAAGGATTTACCACATATATACACAGTATTTGTT
The DNA here is from genome assembly GCA_013397555.1 of Urocynchramus pylzowi. Taxonomy (NCBI): domain Eukaryota; kingdom Metazoa; phylum Chordata; class Aves; order Passeriformes; family Fringillidae; genus Urocynchramus; species Urocynchramus pylzowi. The sequence goes on along the minus strand of VZRH01008737.1, from coordinate 227,755 downwards.
CCATTTTGAACACACATTCATATTCTGTAAAACTTTAATGCTAACAATAGCTAAACACAGCTTTTATTTTTTTTTTCTAGAATCTTATACATCCTTGCAAAGAACTGTTAACCTTGATATGTGACTGGTCAGTCGTATTTTGCAGAGAAGTGTCTGGGTGCCAGTAATGTCCATGACCTACAATATCTTCTGACTCATCATGTCAGAGCTATGGACAATGCTTCAGTGCTCTAAATACCCATAAACACTGTTCAGTATGCATAATCGTGAGCAGGGCCACCTGGGATATGACACTTAGGGGTTTTTTTCCATTTTTTCCTTTGGAGCTCATTGCGTTTTTAGTCTTTTGTTGCTGTCTAAGCTCTGGTTTTATTTTCTGCTTTGTCTTATCCCTCCTAAGCATTTACTGTTGTTCAACTTACATTTTAAATTGCTTCATTTGTTAAGATAGTGGAAGCATATTTATCATTTATTCAAATGACTATATGACATTATCATATTCTTATACTCTAGAACATACAGCTCCATCATCATCCTCACTTGTACAATACTGAAAGTTATTTCAAATGTATGTGCAATAATTTTCCACCTACCCCAGGGACTCGGTTATTCATAGAGCACCGTACTTTTGGAGACATACAGTGTGATTGAATTTGTTGTGAATCGTTTATAAATCCAAAGTAAAGCAAGAGTTGCAATGTGATACATATGAATGTTATCTCTGCATACACAGGACTCAGGCAATACATAAAAGCAAGAAACGCCAAAACAACAAAGGCCTTCGTACTAAATTATGTGGAATTTCTACCATGGCAACATTAACAATGTTGCCTTGTCAGAGCTGCCAACAGTTTAATCTGGTCATGGATTTCCCCCAAAACTCAAAGTTTTGTTGATGACAGGACTGGAGTGCTAGTTAAATGGAGGGTAGACTTAAGTTAAAGTCACCAATCACACCTGAAAAAATACTGACATAATTCATGATCTTTTTTAAAATGCCAGTTAATATTTAAACAAAAAATCCAATATGAAGGTTGAGCTACGTACAGCTCTAGCTCTGACAAAAAATTCCCTCTCATGAGTATTAATGAAGCTTGAGCTGACATTAACTAAACAGGATGCCTTTATTTTACTAGTGCTCTATTAAAACAGTGTTTACTGTTGCTTCATGACTTGATGAAAATGTTTTCCAATTAAGATTTGTATCATTGGGAACTCAGAGGCATTGAGGATGGTCCTGTGCATGGCCAGGAGCTGGACTCAATGATCCTTGTGGGTCCCTTCTAACTCAGCATATTCTGTTATTCTGTAATTCTTTTACAAGTGGTATAGCTTTTAAGTCTTTTGATTGTAAAATGAGTTCTTCTCAGTACCCTTCTACTTTCTAAACCATTCTTTTTGAAGCTACTGGTACCAGCAGCTTTAGGGAGCTGATTCTCTTCCTCTACTGTGCCCTCATGAGACCCCATCTAAAAAAGTGTGCAGAGCTCTGTGGCCCCCAGCATAAAGAGGCCAACATGTCCAGAGGAAGGTCAAAAAGATACTGAGTGGACTGGATCACCTCTTCTATGGAGACAGCCTGAGAGAGCTGGGGTTGTTCAATCTGAAGTAGAGAAGGCTGCAAGACCTTAGACCAGACTTCCAGTACTTAAAGGGGGCATACAAGAAAGCAAGAGAGGGACTTTTCATAAGGTCATGTAGTAATGGGACACAGGAGAATGGGTTCAAACTGAGAGAATGTTTAGATTAGATATCGGGCAGAAATTCATTTACTGTGAGGGTGGTGAGGCTCTGGGACAGGTTGCCCGTACAAACCATGGGTGCCCCATCCACAGAAGCACTCAAATCCCTGATCTAGGGGGAGGTATCCTTGCCTAGGGCAGACTGGTTGGAACTAGATTATCTTTAAGCTGTGTCCCAACCCAAACTGTTCTAGGATCCTGTGATTCTAAATGGCTTGCAGCAAGGCTACCTGGACATTTTTCTTCAGCAGTCTGATTGCACATTTTCCCTCTCTACCTTGAACTCAGCTACAGCTTTTTCCTCTATGGGTGGGTGGAACTCCAGGTATTTTACAAAAATCTAGACCTCTGCTTTGTGTGTATTTGCACACATAGACTCATATGGATATATATACATATATATATATATATATATATATGGGTTATACTGAGAAGCAGCAAGGATTCATCCTGATGTTATATTAACAAAATGAAGAAAAACAGGGTGCTTAAAATCAAGCAGAATTGAAAATAAAGGTTTCCATTCAAAAGGTGTGTCCATTGGAGTGTATACTGTTAGCACTTGTTCACATTTTCCTCCTTCAATAAGGAAATGGCTGTAATTCAGTATATTAGATTCACCAAATCTGGAACAAAGAACAGGAGATATCCAGTAAGGCACTGCATGTTCTAGGAAAAGATAGTCCCAAAACCACAGGGTATTGTCTTTTGAAAAAATGATAATACATATGTCATATATGTTTTCTGAGCAAAAGCAACAGAACTTATTCATAAAAGGATAAGCAACTGCCAAGTTGGCTATGAAAAATATGAATTTCATATAATCTACCAAAGCATGGAAATAAATGCTGGTGAGGTTTCTTTGGCTAGTTGGGGAGGCTGGGATTTTTTGTTTATTTGTTTGTTTGTTTGGGTTTTTTTGAAGGGGCGGTGTTGTTTGGTTGGTTTTGGTTTTTTAATAGTATGGTTAAATTATCTTGCACGTTGGAATTTGCATTTAATATGTAAAAGATTTCTGTTAGCTAATAATTTGGTATCCACAGTACATGAGAAAACAGAATGAATGATGAATTCTAAGGTGGTTTGGGTACTGAAAAATGGATCCTTTCTTATGGCATTCAGAGACATAACTCATTTTTGTATGAAGTATTTGATTACAGTTCCTGCTTTTTGGCAGGTTTTTTTTCATAATGGTGAATTTTATATGTGAAATTAATAACATGTGATAAATAACACGGATAAACAAGTGCCATCACATAAACTAAATGAGCCAAGCTACTAAAATGACTGGTAAATGAAAGTAAACAGCGAGTGAAAGGAAGAATCATTGCAGGAGTTAAAGACAAATGATGTAAAAGCCTTTGGAAAGCAGTATCGCTTATATATTAAGCAACCTAAGGAAATCTTTGATCAAATCCACCAGCACTGAGTTATAGGGTCTGTTATTAGGTATTCAAAACTAACTTCACAATCAGATAGAAAATTCAACCTTCTGCTTATCTGTTCCTGGAGCATCTTCTTTCTTCATGAAAACAAAATTAAATTTTAGTCATTTGGTGTGCTGTTACCTCAGCAACCACAGGACAAAATGCAACATGGATACACACCCTGCACATGCTCTTGCACTGCATTACCACTTAAGTAAATAGGACTAGTCCTCTGATTTAGACCACATCTCACTAAAGGAACTAAGAGTTTCATGTAAAAGTCTGGGATTCTTGCATACAAGCACAGTATACTTTATGGAAGTTTTGGAAATATTTATGTAGTACCTATTTAAAAGGAAGATAAGATATTTTTGGTGCTACAGATTACTGTACAACTCAGACAAAGTAATTATTCTCTTGTTATGAAGCACATAACCAGAGAATCATCAAGGCTGGAAGAGATCTTCAAGTTCATCTATCTAGTCAACCCATCACCACCATAATCACCCCTAAACCGATCACCAAGTGCTACATCCAAACACCTCTTAAACACTTCCAGAGACAGTGACTGCACAACCTCCCTGACCAATTTATTCCAATTCTTACCCACTCTTTCAGAGAAATCTTTTTTTTCTAATAGCTAATCTGAAACTCGCTGGTGCAATGTAAGACTTTTCTCTCAGCCTTTCACATGAGACGTGGCAGAAGAGACTGATTACCACATTATTACAACCTTCTTTCAGGCAACTGTAGAGAGCTGAAAGGTCTTCTCTGAGCCTTCTCTTCTCCAGGCTCATCAATCCACTCCCTCAGCCACTCCTCACAGGACATAGAAGAAATATGAGAAATTTTTAGGAGTACATGAAGAGGGCACAATGATGAAGTTGTAAAAGGAATGGTGGGGAGCTGGAGATATGCACCTTCCTCATGAGAGGAAGCAGAAGGACAAGCACTTTTCTCTCTGGTGAGCAATGACCCAAGGGAACCCAAGGGAATAGCATGAAGCTTGATCAGGGGAAGTTAAGTTGGGATGTTAGGAAAAAAGTTCTTCACACACAGGGTGGTTGGGTGTTAGAAAGAATTTCCCCAGGGAAGTGGTCACAGAACCAAGCTTGACAGAGTTCAAACATCTGGACAACTCTCTGAGGCACATAGCAGGGTTGTTGGGGCTGTCCTGTGAAGGACTAGGGTTTGGACTTGATCCTTGTAGGTCCCCTCCAAATCACAATATTCTATGATTCTGTGATACTCTTTACATCCTTCACCAGGTTTGTTGCCCTTCTCTGGACATCCTCCAGCACCTCAATGTCCTTTTTGAAGTGAGGGACTTGAAACTGGACAAAATACTTGAGGCATAGCCTCACCAGTGCTGAGTACAGAGGAATGATCACTGCCCTGGTCCTGCTGGCCACTCAGTTCTTGATACAATGGCCTTCTTGGCCACCTGGGCACACGCTGACTCGTATCCAGCTGGCTGTTGACCAGCACCTCAAAGTTTTTTTTTCCATTGAACAACCCTCAAACCATCTTTTCCCAGCCCAGAGTGCTGCATGGGATTGTTGAAATCCATGTTCAGGGCCCCACATTTCACTTTATTAAAGCTCATACAATTGTCCTCAGCCCATTGATCCAGCCTGTCCAGATCCCTCTGTAGACCATTCCCACTGTCCAGAAGATCAATACCCCTGCCCAACTAAGTGTCATCTGCAACTTAATGAGAAAACATAATAAAAAGGATCATATAGAATGTGTCTGTGTACGTAATGAAGACACAGAAATAGTTATCTTATTTATACTAGAGAACAGTCAGTTATGCTATATTTTATTTTAGTAGAAAATATAGTTTACTGGAGGAAAAAAACAAGTCACAGAGGCATAGAAGAAAAAAATAATTTGGTGGACCTTGACTCACAATGCTAGCAATGAAATTTGATTATTAAAGAAAATATGCATGTAAGAGAAAAAATTAATCCAATCTGAAAATCAACTCTTTCACTCTACCCATGGAAATGATAATCATAAATGGTTCAAAATTATGGTATGGGTATTTTTTAAATACTCATAATTTTTAATATACTTTACAGCCATTGTTTTTTCCCAAGGTCAGTTGTTCTCATGTTTACAATTTATTGACAACCTCTAACCATGGAAACCAGAATTAGTGCTACTTAGCCGTTTTTTCATAAATGCAAATAATAATTATAATGGCCACTTGCTTTCAGTATAAACCAACACAAAGACGATTTCTGATAAAGGAAATGAATGTGCAAGAAGCAACATGATGCCTATAAACTATTTATGAAAGAAATTTACCCACAAATTAAGAGCTAATGGGTAAAATATTGCTAAGCTTAGTCAGGTGAGTAATGTCATCTATTTCAGTACAACTCATACAAGTGCAGCTATGTGATTTGACTAAAATGAAACCCTAAGCAACATCCGCAACAGCACTAATGTGTGATAGATGCTCACCACAACAGCAATTAAATACTCTGCAGATCATCTACTACTCTGATATCTGCTTTATGACTAGAAAACAAATGTGTTCATTTTTCTAGTCTATCTACGTTTTCTTTCCTGATTGCTGATTCAATTGTAAAGGTTTCATTGGTGAGACTAATTTCAGTATAAGTGTTTTTCCCACTCTCTTCACCTCTATAATTACTTGCCAGGATAGAAAGCTTTTTCTGAGGATCTAACATAGGTCCCAAATGATTGCATGTGTGCCATCTTGTCCATGTTTGATGTGAGGCGTTAATTAGAAATAGTTACCTGCAGCACACTCCTAGATATAAATCAAAAACTATTTTTGCCTCAAAACAGCCAGGTTTATTCCTTGCTACTTTTAAATTAATCTCACAGAGATTAATTGTGTGATTCAATTATTTACTGTCATCATAATTTCATTGTATTGTTTGATAAAATATAGGATCAATCCTCTGACCAGTAAACCTGGAGAAAAGATTCTTGCTGTATCTGCTTCTGCTTCAAAATATAGGATAAAAATTAGTTTGGGGAGTTTTAACTTGTCTGTTGCTAGAGGCACTCTTCCTACTGCTGAATTAGATCCCCTTTTCTAGCAAACTATTTAGATAATGGTTCTGTTATGATTTACTTAATTTTGGTCTTGTTTATGTACAGTTCAGGGGTGTTTTGCACAATTGTACACCTGTTAATCTCAGAGAAATGGGTTGTTAAGGATTTTGAAAGCCTAACATATTATGGAATAAACATTTTTAAAATAACAGCTAATTTCAAGTTTGCTGATTTAGGAATATTCATGTTCTTGTACAATATTAATTTAAAGACTGTAAACAAAATGTTCAGAAAATATTATTAGTTTGCTTTCAAATCACACTTATCCCCAGTCAGTTTTAGGTGCCTTTTTGATTAGTGAAAGTCCTCAAAACCTAACTGGCAAAAATGATATTCTGATATGACAATTGCTTCTTTGACACACGCAAAGTTTAAAACTGACTTTCCTGTAAAAAAAAAGTGTGAAAGCAGACTGGAACTTCAGGCACTGTTCATTAAATTTAAGAAATTAAATTTAGAGTTGTAGGAGGACAGTTTGGAATGGTTCACTAGAGGTTAAGCTGATGCATCTATCCAGTCATTCGTTCCCTGAAAAAATTGAATATACTCATTGCTACCAAATGTCACCTAGCTCAAATAATAACCTTTTTCTATGAAGAACTAAGACTCCCAATCTACACATAGAAACAACAACAATTAAATAAATGAAATGAAATGAAATGAAATGAAATGAAATGAAATGAAATGAAATGAAATGAATAAAATAAAATAAAATAAAATCTCCTAAACAGAAACAAACAAAACAAGACAAAAGTACCAAAATATATAGTTGGTGAAGCAGCACTCCAGGACACATTTACATACACTGGTAACTGACATAAATGTTCAGTGTTTCTTAAATAGCTTAAATAATATAGCATCTAGTGCACTTATTTATTTTCCTCATGGCTTTTGTCAAAGTTATTGATTGTTGTAATACAAACCATAAAGCTATATATACTAACAAGTCAGCTACATTAATTCGATGCAAAGATTTTTAGTGGTCTTGCTCATGACTTCTTAAGGGCAAACACATTGCCTTCATTTTTTTTCCCCATCTCTTTATACCCTCTCATAGGTGAAAGTCATAATCTGCAGAACACCTCTGTTTGTACATAAAGCAAAACTTAAAAGATTAAGTCCCCTGTAGCAAGCAAGGATAGGTCTGTTTTAAGAAAAGCTGGGACCTCTGAGAAATAAACTTTAGTTTTATGAAGCAATTATTTTCTGACACCTCAGCCTTGGTGTTTTCAATTCCCTCTTAAGCCTGAATGTTTGTCAGTGCCAAAGTGTCTGTTGCAAAACCAACTAAAATGATGGGAATTTTTGTAGCTACATGAAAATATATAGTCGTCTCATAGAGATACCAACATTTTTTTTAAGTTACCTGTATGAAGACTATGCTGCTTTTCTTTTCATTTTAATGATACAACACTTTATCCAATATCTAATACACACACATACCTACACATACTGTGAACTTTGATATCTCTATTTCTCTAATATTGAAGACAAATAGTAATGAAATAATAACTTAAAATTAATTTTATTAACTGCAACAAAAGCCTATAGGTTCTTGTTGTGTATTCAAAATATTGCCATTGTCCTGCATTTGGTTTATGCATGCATGACTAGTTTTGATAAGATGGCTGTGGGTATCAAATTGACAGGTACATTCATCACAAAATGCTGATTGAGACCTCTTGGACACGAAAGCCTTTGAGAAACAACTTGTCCCTGACTGATACACAGTAAGTCTGGGAGCAAAGAACATGGCGGGTAGAGAGTCAGAATTCCTTTTTCTACACTTTTGCTTTTGATTTGTTCATCAGAGGTGCACCACACTTGCACTGAGCTAAGCCTTCGAGGCCTGAAAATACAATTAGCCAAGTCAGACATCACACAAGTCTGTGATGTCCAAATGTTTCCATTTAATGGGCTTTAAAAAATTGTTCAGAAATAACTTAATCAAGTAAGAGTTTATGGAAACTGCTTCCAGTTGAATTTCCCATGTCCCTACCTCAGGGCTCCAGTACTTTTGTTTAATAATGCAATAAGAGCCTTCATGATCAAAGAATATCTAACTGCAACAAACCAAAAGGATGTCAGTCTAATAATATTGAAAGAGGCATTTATGACTTGATATTCTAGGGAAAAAAGAAATTAAAAACTGAACCAAAATTTTTGAAAGAACAGGGAATCCATGGATCACCAAGATTTTAACCCTCTTTGGATTTTTTTTTTTTAAAGCTAAGAAACCACTTTTAAAAATTTGAATGGTTGACTTAATAAATTTTGTTTATTTATTTATTTAAAATCAGACTTTCAAGGTGATGTATTTGACCTGTCAAAGGAACAGGCCTTTTATAAGGACTGTGGTAACCTTTTTAATGGGCATGACTGGTTTCCAAGGTCAGAGAATGTTATAGCCACAGGCATTATTCAGTGATGTCAAGAAATTATTCTTTTAAAAGAATGAATACTTATCATACAGGATTGAAATTACCAAGATAAAAACTTCCTTCATTAAAAAAAAAATGATCTTGTTACACGGTGATCACTGCATTTTGTGTAATTCGACCCAAAAGCATTTTCCTACTACATGTTCCATAGACAAATAAATGTGGAATAAACATCAGGTAGTCATGGACAGGGGGAAGCTTTGGGCAAAGTATAAGCAGATTCTAGTGGGAATTGAACAACAGAAAAAAAAAAATTGAGGGGACAAAGAAACTTGTAATATTCAGAACATGAAAAATCTATTGCTAAATGCTTCTCTCACAGAGCAATAATTCTGCATAATCCACTATAGATCTGTATGAACATTATATATCTTTACCTCATACCTATATATCTGCAGGGACAAAATAATTTTTTTTTTGGAGCTGCTGAGCTGCAGCTCTCCATGTTCTATAATTGGATTAATAAATATATTCATTCATGAATCAGAAGTCACAAGCTGAAGTCACAGAGCTGAAACACATCCAGAGCAACCCATAAAACCATTCTGATATTGGTTCTTAGAGAAAAAGGATTCAAAAGTTATATTGTGGTTTCAAATTTTTGTTTTAAAAATATAGTTCTTATCATATATTAATTTTACTTTTGGCCTTTTAAAAGATCCCACAAACTGAAAAAAATAGATTAAAACAATTACAATAAAATGGACATTTTCACCCCAAATTTTAGACACTGGAGATATTTCTGTTCCACAGGGTAAAGAAAAGCCATCTAGTACTTTCTCTTCTCTTAAATTTACTCTGCACTTTCGTGAAAAGTTTAAAATGTTCTTTGTGTTGGTGCTTTTTTAAATTTTTGTTTGGCTTTTTGGTCATAACTGAATTGTATCACTTAAGCTGAGCAGAACCTGAGAAAAGTAAACCTGGAAAGGTTATTGTCACTTTTTCTGGAGGCATTCATAAACCTAATGCTGTCTTCTTAAATGAATAATGAAAACTATTCCCAAATGCACAGATTATAATGTTTTTTTTTTTTTCATTAAGAATTTTTTAAAAAATACTCTGATGAAATGTACAGCTTTTCTTTGTATATGATTTTATTATAAAAAAATCAGCATAGGATTTTTATTTTACTTTTACAAGAACTTTTGGTTCAAATAATTTATTAAAATCTGCAGCACAATAAGAAAAAAACAAAAAAAAAAAGGAGAGCAATCTGTGACTTACAGAGATCGAAGGGAAGGTGTCCTAATCTTTTCATTAGATGCTCAGAAAGACATTATTGAATGATTACAGCAGTCAGGAAGTGCAGCGTGAGTATCTCCTGTTAACAGGAGAGAGAAATTTATGAAGATGTGATTTTAGGTGTCTGACAAATGAACAAACAACCCGAAATTAGAGCTGGAATTTTATAGAGAGATCTGATGAGAACTTACCTGAATTAACAGCACCAGAATATCTGTTTACAGTCAAGGACTGCTAGTATTGAGTCCATTGTTTGCTCTTTTTTGGGGTTAAGACCAGGCTCATGACCCTGCCAGGCACTACATTATTATTAATGTTTCTTCTTGCACCTCAGTGAGTGTAGTTCAGCTCATCACCTCCAACAAAAGGAGGTTAAGTCAAGAGACAAACACAAAAGACAGATATAAGATTTAATTCCTGCTGTTTTCTTACTCTAGATAACAGCTTCATCTACCCAAGGCAACTGGCCCCTTAGAGGCTTGGGTTGAATTGAAGTAAAGTGTGTTTTGGCTGAGAATTAATTCATTGGCATGTGATGGAATTGTGAGACTACAGACATTTAGTTGTGTAGAGCAATGACAGTGGCTGTGCTGATGCAAACACTGTACACATTCCAGGATTTTGCTTAGTTGTTGCTGGGCTTCATTTGTTTTAAACTGGCCGTAGTATGACTGACTGCCCACTTGCTACCATTGCAATGCACCTCTGCAGCACAATCCAATTTTCTTCCAAGACAAATCCTGTTCATTTATTTCTACACCATGCCAAGAGAGAAAAATCAAATTTCTACTTGAAAAGTGCTCTTTGAACAATAAAGGACATGCATCTTTCCCACTGCTGCAGATATCTCTCTTCCTCCTTCATGAAGACATTTCTGTGTTGCATGCTGGTTTTATATAATATAATTAGAAGAAGTTAATAAGTACCAACCCAGAGTTCTCATTACCAAGTTCATCACAGAAACAAAAGGAAAACACTATTCAAAAAGGAAATAAACAAATCTGTTATTTTCATTTCTCAACTTTCTTAGCCCACGAAACATCCCTAAATTCCTGACATGCATTTAGATCAGTGAGAACTGGGCACACAGATTCTTTTGCCAAGGGCTGAAATGGAAATCTGTGCAGTCTGTTATGACAGAATGGGTACAAGTGCCAGACTCACACCAGTGTCACAGAGACTCTCATTTATTTTCAGAATAAAACAAAAAGTTTGGCTGGAAGTTTGGTGCTCACTGAATACAAACAAGCATATGTAATCACAGCCTGACACATGCTAAATCCCATTGAAGAATTATATCATAGAGAGGAAAAAGTGTGGTTCAGGTCCAATGTTTTGTCATGATATAAATACTTACAGGATTTCTGGTTCTGGAAAGTAGAATGTTTTCATTGCATTAACTCGTACTGTTGCTTTAGTCCTGTTGTTTCCCACTCTGTTCAAAGTTTGTTTGTCTCTCCATTTTACTTTCCACGCTCCAGCATGCCTCCCTATTCCATATTCCAAAATCTAGTTGAGTAGTCTCCTGTTCTTTCTTTATTTTCTTCTAGGCACCTGCTTTTTACACCTATACGTTGACCTCAAGGGTATGAAACAGTTGATTCCCTCCACAGTCTTCATCAGGAATTTTTCCCCTCCTGTCATGAGAGAGTCAGTGTCTTGACCAGTCACATCTAGAAATCATCATTAGGAAAAGCAAGTATTGTTGCAAAATGCAACATGCTCCTTGTGCCTTCCCATCCCCCTCTGCAAAGCTCAAAATGCTCAGGAAATACAGCAATCATACTGTCCTGCAACACTTACCTCCAAAATCTTAAAATGTTTACATTTAAGATGTGCTATTAGCATATAATTTTTAATATAATCCACTGTTCCTGTGGATGTCAGGAAAGTAACTGAATCCCCCCTCCAAAATCAGAAATATTTGTAAAATATATATATATATATATATATACACATGCATATATATTCCAGACATCATAAGGGTTTCCCTTTCTCAGAGATGGAATTCAGGACTATAGCCTATAAATAAAATTCTTTGTCATATCTGATAATGACTATAGAATGAAATATTTACAGAGTTTTAATTTAAAACAGCTGATTTGTAATCTACATGAAATATTGTTATCATGTAAGCAGTTAGATAACTTACACTACAGATAGAGCATAACCCACAGCCTCTGAGTGGAGCTTTTTGACCCCAGAACTACTTTGGTGCAGCATAGCTGGGTGACCTTGGCTGAGTCTTAACAAGAAGGTTGCTGCTAAGCTTTGGGAGTACATGAATGGGAGCCACATGAAATAAGTAATAACACAGGCAGAAGAGAAATTGTTGCAATGACAATAGTTGGCAGCTCAGGGAACCACAAGGGAAAAACACAGATGTGGAAAATATATCCCCTTAAGGAAAAAGCAGGCAACTCAAACACAATGAATCAGCAAGATCAAAGGTCAGACGCTTCCAGGATTACAGGAGGTGACACTCCTGGTATGAATGACCACTTACTGGCCAGCAGAGATCATACAAGAGTCTCAGACCTGATAAGTACATTAATGCTTAACCTGGCACTGCACCTATCTACTATACGCATCAGACACATACAGAACTGCTGTGTTTTTACACTATGTGTATGTACATGGCTTGCAAAGAGCTTCTTTGCATGCAGCAGACAAAAGTGTATGTCTGGAGAGAAGAGTCAGCAAGGGAAGAGCTACAGAACTGGAAGAGAAGGGTTACAGACCAGGTTCTTTGGGTTGTTTCATGGTTTGACACTGGCCAAACCCCAGGCACCCATGAAAGCT
>VZRH01008737.1:44944-204273 GCA_013397555.1 Urocynchramus pylzowi | reverse complement strand
TTGTGTGTGAGGGGTGGTAGTGGACAGAGAATTGAGTGTTCGAGGGGCGGTAGCTGGATTGGGAAGGTAAAGCCTTGACTCATGGTGTGATGGAGGAAAGGGGGAAGAGGAGGAGTGGTTTTGAGGATTTCCATTGTGGATTTTGTGTGTATGATTTTTTTTTCCCCTTCTTTCTTTATGTTTGTTGTAGATTTAATAAAGTTGTTTTCCTTTATCCCTGAGATGAAGAAGCCTACTTTACTCTATTTTGGGTCACATCTCACAGCAGCCATTCTGGAAAATATACTTTCATGGGGGCACTGGCATTGGATCAGGGTCAACCCATGACACCATGTCCAGATACTAGATACTGATAATTTTTGCCTTCTATATGAATCAAAAGAAAAAAAAAAACCACACCCACCAAAACTTTCAAAAACAAAGAACTTCTTTCCAGTCTGAAGTTCAGTATTTGTCTCTGATATAAAGAAGAATAAGAAAGCTCAGCTTTATTTCAGCCTGTGTTCTGTCATCCTATTCTGCCTATGTTTACTAAAAATCTTTTGTATGAAAACTAGCCAATAGAGATGAATCCATTGATAGATATAGAAATACATAGATAGGTAAGTAGAAAGTGATGTTTGGGATTTTCCAGATCATTTTTTTTCCTAAGATTTTGGATGCTGATTGATGTATGAGCTAATTTCAAATATGCTGATAGCAGTCTTAAAAAGAATGGACAATACCTCCCCACTCGTGACAACAGCAGAAACAGAAAATGCTTTTTCACATATCAGGAAAAAACTTCATTGAATAAATATTCATGTATATGTATGAAACAAAATGGGTTCCTAAACATATGAAACATTTTAAATAATAGGAATATACTAATTAGTAGAAAAATACGAGAAGAGCAAAAGAAAATATTTTTAGTTTATCATAGCAAACTTAGTACATGTTCAAGTCTATTACAGCAGATAGAGTATGCTAATTTACTTTTGAAACTTACCTTATTATGAGCCAAAAAGATAAACCACATCTTCAAAAATGCTAAGACAAATGAGAACTATTTAAAATAGGAACAAAAAGGAAGAAATAGGAGCACTACTTAATTTAAAAATGGAATGACAAGAAAGTAAGCTTTATAGACAATCAACTGAAAAAGAGTACCTCTAGAAACCCTAAAGTTATGACAGAAATAAATTGAAAACACTATTATATAAAAGAACAAAACACTGTTTCTTCTGGCTTGCAGTTGACTTCTGGTATCAGCATTGCTTGGATTCTTTAAGTACCTAATTATATAATAGTGCATTTTATGTAAATGCATATAACTTTTGGCCTTAGAAAGAATAAGCAAGTTTAGAAGATAGCAGGAACAGTGTAAAGGTCACATTCATGAACTGAGCAAACAGAATCAGCAGAATTTGAATTTTGGCACTCAAGAGGCTGTTTTTCCACCAAAACATTTGTCAATCATTTTAAACATGCGTACTCCCTCTAAAAAAATCAACAACACATGTTTTTAAAAGCAAAGTTATTTAAATTTTTTACTGTGGGTTATCTTAAACCTAGACTTTTCTATGTTGAAGTTATTAATACAAGCTTTCTTTAAACTGCCTGAAATTGAGAGTGTAGTGGGTCCACAAGGTAGTCCTAAACACAGGTTTTATCCTGTAATAACTCCAGCAGAAGGTAATGAGTTCATAGAAGGTTCTGTGTAACCCTTGCTACTTCAGGTGATTACCAGAAAACTCAGAACCTCCTCCAAAGGATATATAAAAGTACAGGTGTGGGACACAGGAAAAAATGCAATTCTATGTACTCTGAATGCCTTTCACTATTTTTTTATCTACCTGATGCTTATAAGGCTTTGCAGTTATCCACTCTTCCTTAGGAAAGCCTCCTGAAAGGAGTGTACAAACCATTTCCTCCAAAACTGTACAATGAATACAGACGGTTTTTTATTCCTGTTGCATTTCTTTATTTTCTTTTCTCAATTTTATCTCATATTGTCTGGACAGTCCAGCATTTAATGGAATGGAATTAAAATAATAATTCTCCCTGACCTGGATGTTGGCACTTGTATTTTTCTTAGTGCGTATTACTAAGAAACTAACATATTACAAAAAAAACTACTCTATCTTACTGTTCCTACATGCCTAAATTTTCAGAAAAAATTGCAGATTTATGTAAAGACCCAAAAGAAACACTGTTATTATTTACTGTTACAGTTATAAATGTGGGAATTAAATAATGGAATAATGGAATGTAAGAGTGATGTCCAGAATGGCCCCAGAAACTTGAAAAAAAACCTGAAGTGATAAAGACACAATGATTTATTTAATGTGATATCTCAGGACACCCCAGCAATTTAAAAAACTATATTATATTTATGGAAAAGAAAATCTGTAAGAAGACTCAAGTGTTTTATGACCTACTTATTTTATATGTGTGTATATATATATATAAATATATAAAATGTTATGAAAATCAAGCCTCAGACCCTCATGAAAAGGAATCAAGTTCTAGTTTGGAAAAATATTTAAGTCACATTCTAAGGTGATATAAGTCCACATATAAGTCAGCTTTGTCTATTTATGACAATTTATGCAAATTTGTTTAATCATATTGAAAGAATAAATCTAGCAAAACAATGAAAATTTGAAGGGAATCAGAGAGAAAGATGAAAAAAAAAAAAACCCCAACAATTAGGTAACTAAGAAAGCTTGAAGATAATGTTCCCTAGTATGCAGTGTCTAAAACAGCCCAAACATCTGGTACCAAAATAAAGCCAAGTGCAAGTGTTGTGATATTTTTAGAGCCATTGAATATTGGATATACATTTGAAATTGATTTTTGGAGACCTTTTAAAAAGTTACTATGTATCAATTTGTTAATGAAACACATTTTAAAAGCATACATTTGTTGTTTTCTCCTAAAATATGAAGGTTTTTCAACATCAACCTGACAATTTTATATTTTGAGGAATGATGGAAAGAACTCACATTGCAAAGGATTTTCAGTGCCAGATATCTATGGTCCCAAAACCTTTATTCTCCATTAGATATGCAATGATATTTAAAAAAATATTTTATATACATTTATATATATGTGTGTGTGTGTGTGTGTGTGTGTGTGATTTATCAGAGTAAGGGGAATAGGTTTCTTATGAATAATCATGGAGGTTGGTGGAGCTGCTGATATAAATTTTTATACTATGGGTATAAACACTTTGTGTTGTATAAATCAATGGTACACTGACAACAGGACAAAAATTATTTTGTGTCAATATTAGAATTGTCTACCAAATGGGAAGTCATTACACAGAAAGTAGAAAATGCAGATGCAAAGCATAATATCTTTTCCAAGTCTATTTTTGATTTTGCATGTCCTGTTCCCCAGTTTCTACACTGCAAATACTCTTATATGAAGGTATATATAGCTAGTTCCTGTGAAGTTTCTTCACTCCTCCTCACTGCTTCCTTGCTTTATTCCACTGTTCTTGTTGCAGGGAAATCTCACATTTGTGTTTAGATACAGTTGGAAACTGCTTTGAACATACCTGTATAATTTTTCTCCCCTCTTCACTCTTTTTTGTTGAAGGATTAGACCCCCATAATCAACATGAGCATGATGAAAGATCTAGGTAGTTTTCTGATTTTTATTCAGGGACACAAAAAAAACCAGAAAAAAAAAGGACTAAGAAACATGGTAAAAAAGATTCTGTGACATTTGTTATTGTTTTCTTTAGTAGAAGTCTGTTGGAGGAGATTTAAGGAAAAAAATAATAGAAAGTTACTATACTTTCCCATTGGGTTGTTTGTTTTCTTTGTGATTCTCAGTAAAAAGATTCTGAAGAAAGATATAGCTTGATATTTGCATACCTAAAAGCTACATCTATGACTTCTGAATGCTGAAAAAGGGGGGATCACTATTCCTAAAAGACAGAAAGACACTCCTTATCGAATATTTGTATAATGGATTGTCATCTAAGGGTTTATTTGAAGCTGCATAAAACAGTCTTGTTGCTTGCTCTTCTCAGCAAGAATAGCAGCAAAATCAGCAAAGCAGGTAAATTCCGATTTCTTTCAGTTCAAGGAGCTTAGTTACCTGAGATACCTGGTTTTCTTAGAATGGTGACCTTTACCTGCTATACTAGTACAGATCTTTAAGTAAAATGCTGCTACGAGCTCTGCTGCAGTAATGGCCAGCAATGAGTGAGAATCTTAAAGCACTTAAGGACTCTGAAGAAAAGTAGCAAATCCTTCCATGCAGTGTGAAATGATGAATTGAAAAAACATATAATTTGATTGTTGTCTTAGCCTCTGAATCACACCAAGATCTCCTGTGTTTGCATTTCCCTCCCAAGACGAGAAAAAAACCAAAATTTTTTTTAGTTAAAGCTGTTTCCTCCTCTGGTGTTTCATTCTTTAATAATTTTGTTCAAAAGCTCACACAGTGACATCATCCTTTCCACACACATTATTTCTTCACCAGGCTATTATGAGTCCTGTGTTTCTGTTAGTCTTTTTACACATAACTTTCCATTCCTCCAACTGACATATCAGAAAAATTGTATAATACTGATCATCAAGCTAGTTGTTTCCTTTGTGCTACAGCCTGAAAATTTGCTTGAAGAAATGCTGAGCTATTTGTCATGTGCTTGATCATGGACTCAAGGACAAAGAACTTCCAGGCTTACATCCAAACTACATCCTGTTTGCAAGCAAACTGCAATTCATTGTATATCCTGTCATGGTGAATCAAAATTGATAGTCCATCTCTGGTGCAGATATACTCAGCTTCTCAAACTGCCACTTGATATATTCAGTGAGATTATGTTCTTGCACAATATGCACATAATTGCCTTGATAAGACTATCCAAATGGCACACAGATGACACTGAAATACCTCACATTGAAATCTGTTGTGTTTCAAAATACTGATAAGGATGTCATTTTCCTGAAATCTACTCCATGTAAGTATCTTGACTTTGAGTATCCTCAAAATATAGGGATTTCCACTGCAAGTAAAATCCCACAATGCATATAAAAAATATACTGTGAATTTTTTTCTTCATTTGTTACATTAATAAAGGATGCAGGCACAATAATGAGTCCTTTTCTAAACAAAGTCCAATGAAATATTTACATATTTCTTCAGTGCCATAACTGTAATTTATAAACAATAAAAATTATTGCCTTGAGATTATTTTTAACTTTAATGTTATTGACATATTGCTTGTTAATCTACTATTCTTATTAAAAAAAAAAAAGATGAACAACAGGAAAACATGTAGAAGAAAAAATATATCTGTCAAAGATGTTTGCTAAATTTCTGGAAAAATCTTTGTTGAAATACATTCTTCCACCTCTTTTGAATCATAATAAATTAATTTATTTTCTAATCAAACTTAACCATTTTTAAACAAGAAAAACCCTACACCAAATCCAAATAAAAACCACACCCTCAACCTAAAAAAAGCAACAAAATTATTTCCTCTTATTTCATTGGCAGAAAAAAAGTTATTCAGCATTTCCACTACACTGCAAGAGTTATCACATATTCCTCTGCAGACTTAACCTTTAAAGATGAAAAGAAATCTGTTCTTTCTTCACACCTCAAGTTTTAAAGTGTTAAAATTAGTGTCACACTTCTCTGGTGGAATCCCTGAAGCTTGTCTGCCTCTCACCTCCAAACCAGACAGTATTTCAGTAAAGTAACTAACTCTTAACAGAGTTAGATCCCCTCTGTCTTTTATAGTAAATTACCTTTCAGTTTGAAATGTCTTGCCACCACAAACCAGTATTGACTTAACTTAAATAGCTTGCTATATTATCTCACCTTCTGCCCTTTCATTTATTAGTTATTTTATATATGTGATTTATTTTTTGGTGGATGCAGCATTTTGCATTTATCCTCTCTAAGTTAGGGGCTAGTTTTTGTTTTTTAGCAAATTCTCCACATTCACTAAAATTATTTCAGTCAAGTCACATGATGTTCTGTTCCATAGTATTTTTCATTCATTCTTCTTTAATGCAAGGACAAGTTTTCTAAACATGGTGTCTATTCCATCAAGTTTTTCTTTTCCCATAACTTAGAAGTTGAAATGTTTAAGATAAGGGCATAAAAAAGAGAATATGTTAAGATGATGTCAGTGTCTTACATATTATACAATATGAGCTACCAAAGAGAATCTTAAGTCACTAGACATATTGTTCTGTGTGACTTAGTTCCCTTGCCTGGTATTCCAGGAAAGGCCTGTTTTCCATCAGCTTTATAAACCTTCCATATACCCTGAAGCTGAAGTAGCCCTTTGTTACAAGTGACTGCAAAAGTAGAAGCTGCCAGTCCTCTATCTTACATAAGTCATCCAGAATGCATTCATTTTCAGGGGGTGAGTTATATTCCATTTTTAATGTATTTCTTCAATCCACAAAGAGCAATCTACCCAATGGGTGTGCTTTGAGAATGCCGTGGAGGAAAAATAATTGGGGAAATACTTGACAGGATTTAGATATGAGATCCAAAGCTCCCGGCCACACTAAATCTAATGCACTTGTGGGCATATTGAAGGGAAGATCATCAAAGCATAAGGAAGGTTTACTGTGTAACTTTGCTTCCTAAGAGGTCTGCATTCTGTAATGATCTGTTGACATACGTATGGTGAGGTACTACTGCCTGGGACACAAAGGCTTTTATCTTGTGTTGAATAACCAACTAACATTATGGGTTCCTCTGATCATTCTGTGACCACACCCATCAAAATAAGTAATGTACAAACCATACCTGAAATCCAAAGTTCCAGGTGTTATGTGTCTTAGTAAGTGAGTAGTCAGTATCCTCCTAAAGGAAGTGAAACACATTTGGAAGAAGCAATTCTCTCTAATTAGCTGTGAGTCTAAGCCTCTAACAAATATTTTGTCTTTTACTTGTGTCTAAATTAATTCAATACATTTTACAGATTTTTCTCAGCTGCCCAAAGGAAAGTTGAATATGATTCAGCACGGCAGATTCCCGCCCTGGCAGCCAGGAGGGTCAACCAAGGCTCAAGGGAGGCGATTTTGCCACTCTGCTCTGGTACAGCCTCACCTCAAATATTGTGTTCAGGTTTGGACACCAAAATATAAGAAGGATGTTAAGCTATTAGAGAGTGTCCAAAGAAGGGCCATGAGGATGATGAAGTGCCTTGAAGGGAAGCCATATGGGGAGTGGTTGACATCACTTGGTCTGTTCAGCCTGGGGAAGAGGCTGAGGGGAAACTGCAGTGCACTCTGCATTTTCTTTGTGAGGGGAAGAGGAGGGGCAGGCACTGACCTCTTCTCTGTGGTGACCAATAACAGGACACAAGGGAATGGCCTGAAGCTGTGTCAGAGGGAGGTTTAGGTTGGGTATTAGAAAAAGTTTCTTCACCCAGAGGGTGGTTGGACACTGGAACAGGCTCCCCAAGGAAAAGGTAACAGCACCAAACCTGACAGAGCTCAATAAATGTTTGAACAATGCTCTTGGGCACACAGTGTGACTCTTGGAGATGGTCCTGTGAAGGGCGAGGAGTTGGACTCAATGATCCTTGTGGGTTCCTTCCAATCAGCTTCTTCTATGATTTTTTTTGTCTAACTATTATTAAAAACAGCTGTTCCTTAGAAGGGATGCAGGCTTGCTCTGGGTTTAAAAAATAAATCAAGAATCATCTTCATTTATTCAAATACAAAATAGCAATTTCAGTGACGTTAAAGATCACTCTAAGAGTTCTTAGGTGAAGATCACTGACAGCCTGAAATATTTCTCTTTTTAGATGACAATATTCTTTGGTGTGTAAATCAAAACTTTCTTGTTTGAAATAAGAAACATAATAACAAGAATAAAAAATCTCATCACTAGGATACTAGCAAAACTGTCAAACATCAGAGACAACTAATGTACAGAGAAAAGAGAAATCTATACATCTTAGTCAGGGTGGGAAACAAATTACACTCCCAACCCTCTGTACAGATTATTTTCCTTGCATCTTCAAAATGATGGAAAATATGTATGAGACTGCAATGGATAGTAAATTCTATGTGATACTGTCCTTAGGCATATGTGGTCCTTCAGTATAAACAGTTACTCCCATATATTATGTAAAACTGAGAGTTTACTACATAGCAAATAAAAGGAAGGAAAGGGATTAAGGGATTCTGATGTAAATTGATAAACTATCACATTTTCTTTTTCCTAGAATCTCACTTTCGGTTTTGACTAGTACATGCACAAGAGCACTATACTTTGACAAAAACATTATATAAAATGCAAGGTCCATTGTTTGCAGTGTCCAAATAAAATGAACTCAGAGATTCTCATATAACTTTTGGAAAGAGAATGCAACAGAGCTTATCATCAAAACAATAATATTTAATGCATATAAAATACTGTAAAGTAGTGTTTGACATTCTCCAAGACAGAGTAAAAAGAAAAGCTGTTAACCTAAAAGTCTGCTGACAGTGACACAGGAACTTCCCACTTTATTGCTGCTTCTTAAAGCTCACAAAGCACACAGAGTTATAACATAAAACACCTTTGAACTTCAATGCACACATAGATAGTTCCCCTCTTGCTCACCTCTAGCAATTTTTATTTAGAGATAAGATCTCAGTCTTTATGATGTTACACTTCAAAACAGTATGTCATTTAGCATTTTTAAACTTTCAGAAAAACAAACACTCAAGAGCTCAGAGGAGCTTGTTAGAAAAGCAATCCAAAACTTCTGCACAAAGCAATTCAACTACTGGGATCAGTATTTAAAAAACAGTAAGTCAACTCTCAGGATTTCCAGAAAAACTTTCACTGTATACAAGAACTACCTCTTCATTTTATCAGTTCTGTATTTGACTTCTCTTCCCCAGAAACAAAATTGGCTATTAAATCAGTCAGTTAATGGGGATTTTCTGGATTTTTATGAAAACAGAACGCAACAATTCATTCCTTCTCACTAATGCCATAAAAGCATACAGTTATCTGCCACATATTCTCTTCACTGAAGGTAATTAAAGCTCAAATAGCAGTTCTCTGTGGAGAATGCTGTTGCTTTTGGAACCAACCTGCTAGTGCTACATGAATAAGTTACAACTCCTCTCTTTATAATGTACCCCTGCTTTGGATTGAGTAAGACATTAGAAGGAGATTGAATGTAATTTGTTAGATAATTCCTTCACAGTGACTTTATTGTACACTGTCAGCAACTGTAGCTGAGGTGTACTGTTTCTAGGCAATTTGAGATCCACATATAAATTATTGTTCTGTACTTTGTATGTAACTAAAAAATTAACCTTAATTAAACTAATATCTTCTTTTTCCATCTTTTCCTTTGACCCAAATGCCCACATTATTTGCAAAGCATGTGGATCACAGGATAAAGATATTATTCAGAAAGCATGACTAAATGTGCATCTTCTTAGATGCTTTCAAAACTCTCAGGGTGCTCAGGTTTTGCCAATAAAAAGCTTTCCTAACTAATTTTTCACAATTGCAGTCAATATCAATGGAAGAAGAAATGGCTTATGTTTACATGCAGGTGATGTCCACCTGCTTGGGCGTTTTTTGTTTTCCTTTATGTAAGATGATCAGAATTAAATATTGCCAAAACAACTGAGACAATTTAAATTTGATTTGTGAAATCACCTGCAAATGCAGAGGATTTTGCACAGGTAACAGAGCATTATGTGCCCACAGTGTGAAAGATCTCTGTTCAGTATGGTTTCCTATACCACTGTTGATCACCCGGCAAAACTAAACATTGATACAAACTGCAGCTTTCCTGAAACCTTCCCAATGTCTAAATAAGGTAATCAAATTAAAACATACACACAAAAAATTGAAATGTTTTTCTTGCAGTTGCAACATTTCTGTTTTGCCTTCCTTTTTATTCATGTCACTATGACATGAAAGAAATCTAACAGTGAGTAATCTGCAGTGGGTTACTCAGTAGGCTGCTATAGCAAAAGGAGAATTTCTCAATTGCTTTTTGCTTGCATCCAAGTAACCTTTATCTTGGTTTACTGTTTTGTACTTATTTCACAAGGGTACCATAAAGAGAAAAACCTCTAATATCAAAGCCAAAACATACAGTCTGGTCTAACCTTTCATATAAAATTTTTGCAGTGGTCACCTGTGTCCCTTTAACTGCTGTGGAAAGAACTGGGGATATTTTCATTAAGTATGTCCTGCTAAAGAGTGAAAGGATAAAAATCACACATGGATGAGAATAAAAGGAAAAGAAACAAGATTAATTGATAATTCACAATGTCATGTGAGTATAGAAAATAGAAGCTTTTATCCATGGAAATGTTCACTTTAGCTTTTACTGCTTCTGCCCTTTCTAATAGAATTAATTTTCATTTGAAATAAAGCTTATAGATCTATTTTAAAAATGAATGCACTTTGAAAATAATGTCTATATGTTTCACATAAATTTATTTTTAATAAAAATTATTATTTGTAATAGGAAGAATAAGGAAAGGTCAAAAAAGTTTACTTGAAATCATAGACACTTCTATTCTTGCAGAGAGAAGTGCCTAACCAAAAAAAATGCAGTGGGCAGTTTAAAAGAATGATTACTTACCTGATTATTTGTCTTAATCCATAGTTTTGAATAAGCTTGCTAATTCAAGACCTTTTTTTGTAGAAAAGTTGTTTTTCATTCTGTCTACTGCATCTCAGTTTAAATTAATGGAAATCACACTATTTGAAAAATTTTTGACTAAAAATGAAAATAAATATGCAGCATTTCATAAACCTAAGTAAATGATGTGTCATTTTCCCAAGTTAATTAATAAAAAAATATTTTGAGATTATACAATTATTATGACCTCTCAAAGAGTTATACTTTTATTGATATTCGTCCCTGCTAAGAGGGCTTTTTTTTTTTTTTACTTTTATTTGCAATTTTATAATTTAACAGGATTATTTCCTTCGCAAAGAATCATGAGATCATCTTTGTGACAACAGAAATATTCTTTCAACAGAAAAAATATTCTATTGAATGAGCATATCCACTTCTTTCCATTTGGAGGATTAGGTTCTGGTTAAACTGCAAGGCACCAGAAAATTGAAGCAAACTTCTTCATTCTGCTTAGGGCCATTTTTAACAGAATCCTACTTTAGCTTTTACCAGCAAAACCATGGACACAGTTACAATCCCTTCTCTGCCATCTTCAATCACACTCTCCCACTAGAAACCTTTTTATCACAAACTAAGAGAAAAAATCTGTGATGACCTAATCTGTTTTATTTGAAAGCAGTAGTTACCACCATCAATGTACGATTCCATCTAATCCTTCTGGTTCCAGTTACTTTTCATTTTAAGAGTCTAGTTAAAGAAAAGAAAAAAGGGCTTTTTCCCAATTAGTTTTCTATTAACAAACTTCCCAAATCAGGAAGGCCAAGGAGAAGCTGGGTCTTTTGGAGAGACCAGATGTACAGGAACCTCATCAAAGAAAAGATCACTGCAGAAAGGAATCAGAGAAAAATGAATCCCTTTCCATCTTATCATAAAAAAATCATAATCTTTTTGCAGAGCAGGAGGAGTCCTGGGAACACCAGGAAAATATATCCTCTATAAGCCAGTAATAATGAGAGGAATTGGATTATTTGTAGTATAAGTGGCCTGCAAATTTATGGGGAATGTTTATTAATAAACCTCCATTACGTGTCTAGGTTCACGACTCAAGAAGTTTTGGAAAAGACTGTGCATCCTTGCTACAATGATCATTTTTTCAGCTTCAGAAATTTATTTAGTGACCTGAGGTTTCAGGTTCTTTCTCTACACTAGAGAAGTTTGCTTTAGGTTTTTAATATCATTTTTTTTTCCTCAATTTTTTCCTGTGATATATTGAGCTCAAATCTATTTAGTACATAAAAATATGTACTTTAATATTGAACAATGTTAGTGTTATTTTTAATGACTTTGGAATCTAATACATAAAATTATACAAAACACTAAGAAACTGATGAGACACTTTAAAAAAAAAAACAACCCTCTGTGCTTTATTTCCCCTCAAATTTCTTCTGTAACTTTTTCATTTCTGCCATCAAACTTTATGAAGATAGCTTCACAGACCATAACGCTGTCACACATGTTGTCTCTATGAAGTGAAATATTCTTTATGCTAGCTTATAAAAATTGATGTGTATGGTTTTTTGACTTGATGACAAAAAACATCAACAATGGGGAACTGTAATCCTTAGAATTCACAACTGACGTCCTTAAATCAGTAATTTCCTTCTAAACTACATGCAACAAAATATACTTGAGAAAACGTGTTATCAATGTGTGAAATTAAAATGTTTTACACTTCTAAATTCTCAAGAGAGAACAGATTCAGTATGCAAAGCAAATCTTGTTTGTTTTCAGAAATGTTGACTCGTTAGCTCTCTAGGTGTTCTACTCAGGCACCCATAAAGCTACATATCAGACAAAAATAAAGATCAGGCAGATTTGGCAGTGTGCAATCATCAGAAGCATAATTTCCAAAATACAGTATTTAATTTTTTAATATATTTGTTTTGATTTTCAGGATGGGAAGACTAGAGTGATCATTGTTGAAAGTGAATGTAATCAATATATAGATAAATTAGCTAACATAACTGTAAAGAAGAATAATGTTTGAAAGTTGAAGAAACACCAGCCAAAAAAACTTTTCCAAAGTAATATAAACTGTTGTGATAAGAAATTCAAGGTGGAAAAATATAAGCCAAAACGACCTTTTGAAAGTAATTTAAACTGATTACTTTCTTATAAGAAATTCAAGGTGGAGAAATATAATTACTGATTATACACTTTGTACAAGGATTTCTAGGCATCTTAGAGCTTGTGAATTTTGGCTAACTTCCAACAAATTGCAGTAATGGTATTATACTGCCTGATGTCTGAATAATGTCCATCATAGTTCCCTTCTTGTAATTACCTCAATGGCATGTTAGCCAAAACTTTATAAAAGGCATGGAGGTGCCTTCTACACAAGGAGGACAAAGCATAAAATTCCATGAGATAAAGAAAGAATAGAGCTTGACAAAATGTGGTTAGTTTCATTTCCAAGAGCCCTGTGTAATATCAAGCCAGATAGGCTTGTATGTTCTAATAGTTCTTGGCAATTACAGTAAAAGGTGATTTATCTGGCCGAAGTATACCAGGAAATGGCCATCATTTTCTTCAGATTATAGAGCTGTGATTTTGTTAGCCCTGAATTTTCTTAAATTTGGGTTCAGAAGTTGAAAGAATATCTCATAACAGCCAAGTTCCATCATATTTAAGTCAAAGTACTTTTTGCATAATTCAATTTAAAAACCATAAATTGGTATTAGTGTACTATGAAAATGGACACAGAGTCATTATAAAGATTTCTGAAGTACACAAAATATTTTGAGGATGCTCCAGAGGTCCAAATGGCTTCAAGTGAATAGGATACCCTGCTAACTCTAATTTGGTGTTTGGAAGGCCTAGCCAACTACGTGTATTTCCGACATAAAATATTTTAGAGCTAAAAATGTTACTATAAAGATGTTTGAATATTTGTCAGAAGCTTCTTGAATTTCTGTTCTCTGATGATTTCCAGCAGGAGAAGTAGGGATTTTTGGTTGAAAAGAAGAACTGAAGCATATTCATCAGAAAAAGCCTACAGTTTGACTTGAATTCTGTTCTCAGGTTTGTCTTCTGGTGTGCATTTGAAATTCAAATTACTGTCACAATTACCTCAAGTTCTTACTTAACAAAATCTTTTGTGCTAACAAAATACTTCCTCTGCTTTAATGTACACCCATAAGGTAACTGTTTCACAAGATGCCATAGTGTAATCATAAATACTAAGATGACAAGCATACATACAAGGTGGTAAATGGGTTAGCATTAGATCATGACTGTTTATTTGCTTTGAGTTTTATTATTCTAATGAAAATCTGTCCTGTCATGTAAATTTCCCATATTCTCAGGTGTCAAAAAGTTTGGGTTAACAAGTTTGTTAAGAGTGTAGGGTCCAAAGGGTCCAAATGCCCAAAGCAAAATTCACAGGAAACAATGACAGAGTGAAGACAAATATCTCTGACCACAAAGCCTTGGAATGCAAACTGTACTAACAGAGATATTTCTGGAGCACAGAAGAGTGATGCACAGTTACTAAGTTTGGGGCCAAAACCCCTCTATATCCCATTCCATGGCAGTGGAGGAAAAGGACTGAAGCAAGGAGCTGCGCGGGTCGGCTGCATCTCAACCGCGTAAGCGTTCAGATAGCCTGTAACATTCTTCAAAGTGTTAGTAGATGGTATCAGAGACCTTTAACATGCAGCCCATCAAAATAATTTTTCTAGCTATCACATATCCTCAAAATATGAATGTGCCTCCCCTGACCTCTGTGTTCTTTGCTTTCCAACTGCTTTGTGAATTCTATGGAGGCACATGGCATTATTCTTTAAATGCAGCGAACAAGAGAACCAAGCACCTGCTAGTGACCCCTACTCTACTTTTAATGATCTCCATGGGCACAGTTGTGAACATTTTGTTATCTGTGAGAGAGGTCAGAGTTAACTTGCTCACTAGGCTGAATTTAAAGACAAAAATATGTTTAGCTTCATGGTAGCATTCTTATCCTAAAAAAAGCACATAAGGATTATATATAACAGTAAAGATCTTCACCTTCTTCAGTCTGTCAGCTAGCCTCTACTTGTCTGTTTCAGATTAAGTTGGGATCTTTCTCTAGAAACTTAAGATATATCTTCCTGAACTGATTCTGTTGGATAAAATGGTCCTTGCCTTTCCTCTTTCCACCTTTTGTAAGGGAAAAAAAGGTCAGAGAACAAAACTGATACTTTTCCTGTAGCTAGCCAGAATGTAGCTTTCTTCCTGGTGTGAAGACTTTTGTCCTTGATCTCCATCTGGTTATTGTGAGGCTTCTTGGACTTTCAGAAAATTACATTTTACCTTTCTCATCCGCTGCTGTTATTGCATAACCTCGCAGACTCCGGGTTTTTATCTGCTTACCTATTGCATTACTAAACCCACTTATCAGTACAGATGAATTGATAAAACACTCAATTTGACTTCCTGGATTATTTTTCTTTGCTTATCAAATGAAGAGAAATCATGAAACTGTACACTGAAACCAGGAATAGGATGATAGCTATTACTTCCTGGTGCAACTCTTCCCTTCATAGATTTCTTTGATGCAGAAAATTGAAGCAAAAACCCCCACACCTAAACTTCAAAATCTGTTTGATAGAAATGAAAAATACACTAAAAACGTGCATATAAGTGTGTTCAAACTTTTCCTTTGCTAGAAAGAGCTAGTACATGGTATTAAGTTAACATATTCCATATTTTAAAGCAAAATAAATAAAATAAAAAGAATGCAGCTCAACAACAAGGAATATATAAAAAGTGTCCTGGCACTAATTTTCAAAAAGTATTCCTAATGATCATTACTGCCTATAGTTATTTAAGTCAACAGCAACAGAAGAAGCATTTAATGCTAAAATACAAGTCCTTAAACGTACAAGAAGCACATGTTCAACAATTTTATTTTGGACAAAAAAAAAAATTCCCATCTTCACTTTCTGAACATTCTGCTTCACAGAATTTTGTTTTTCGCATTTAGTTTCACAAGGACAAGATGTTAAAGGAAGCATTAGAGACATAAGAAAAAGGAAATGGAAGTACAGAAAATGCCTAACAGCAGAACTTTGAGCAAATATCAAGTTTAATTAACAGAGAAAAAAAAAAAAGGAAAGTAGTAATTCCTTGTTTCACTTAATAGGTAGCACTGCTACATCACTGTAGCAAAGCACTGCATGCTAACAGTCAAGTATTAGGCTGCCAGCCATACATCTTGCTTCATGATATAAATTCTCCCTATCTCCAAATGCAAGAATAATGAAAGTGAAAATTATGAAAGGAATTATAGGTTTTTTATTACAATTTATAATTAGTATATTTTGTTTATCAACAGTGAAACTGTTGAAGCAGAGAAATCTCTTTTTTTTTTTTTTTTTAATGTTAGGATACTTACCATTTCCAGAATAGTCAGAGGTATGAACATTCTTACAACATTTTGGAAACAAATATTAAACTACAAATCTAATTGGAAAATTAATATAAGAACGTTTATTTCTGTCTGCCAATTTTTCCCAACTTATTCTCTGAAATATCAGCCTCTGGTCATTATTAGAGGTATGGGACTAAAACAGGCTTCTAGTCTGTCCAAGCATGGCACTGGTTGAGTTCTTCTGACTCATTAACTCAAAGATGGTATAGAATTCAAAAGAACTAATTGAAAAAACCTTTTAAACCACTCAGTAAAGTTAATTTTTACAAAATTGTGTGGACTATTACTCTTTCACTTTAATCTATAATGACATCGGTTTACTTACATCTTCAAAGCCTATGTTTGTTTTTCTTTTTTTCACCCTTTTCAAGGGCTTTCTTCTTTTAAGAGATATGAAGTCATATGAAGTTCTGTCAATGTATCAAACACAGTAAATCTATGCAGAAAAATGTGTTTGAGCATTAGTTCTCTCCAGTCTACATTGTTTATAATGAAAGACAGCTCATATATTGCTTGTTATTAATATCCAAGAGAGCTGAACAGCAGAGAAGGAAACTTTCCACTCACAGAAACCTTTTATCTTGACTCAGCTGAAAGTTAATATACTATAGTCTCAGTTAATAGATGATCAAAGACATAACCTAGTGTGAGGATTAAAGAGATCTCTGCTGTGACCATCTTCATATATTCTGCACAGCAAGGTATTAATGCAAGCAAAGATAAGTCCAAAAAGCCAATATTGATTTTAAAAATGAAACCATCTTTTCATCTAAAATAGGTGAATATGACAAAATGTCACCATGCACTTGAAAAACAACAATGAAAAGATAACAGCAGGAAATTAATTAGTTTGGAGAAAAAGTAAGATTTATTGTATCAGGTTTTCATTTAGGAAGCCATTCCTAGTCAGCAAAAGATTTTAATGTATGTTTAACTAGAAACATATTCATAAGTTCCATGAACTTTGATGTGGTATAACACATTCTTAAATTTTAATACTAGAGCAGTGATTAATGCCTAATATTGTTCTTGCTGAACTCAATAGCATTTGCTATGAACTTCAAAAGGAGAATTACACGGCTTGATTCATTCTCATAATTTCCCTTATAAATCTAATGTGTGCCTACTGTTTATGTTTAGTCTTACTCTGGTTTTATTTTTGTTATTTGAATAGGAAACTAAAGTATTATTGCAATATTTTTCTGTCCTGTTTACTTCTAGACATTATGTTTCAAAAAATAAGGCCTGACAAGTATATGATCATGAACATGGAATACTGGCTTGCTAGATGACCCATATTTTTTAAATAAAAGCCTGGAAGAGTTTTCATTGTATTAGTTATTTCCTCCTTTATGTGCTTTATAAAAATTCTTGACCCCTTTACTCATAAAATGGGGGGGAGAGGGTGGATCTGAATAAATGAGACTATCAAATGCTTATGTTTTATGTACATTTCAAGGACAGAAACTCAAACATGTATATTTTAGGGGAATTACTCTCTAGAAATAACTACTGTAGAGAAATACTGCTGTGTATTGCTGTGATTGCAAAGAAGTCAGATTGGAATACCAAGGGCATGCTGCTATGCAGAATTTAACACAAGATAGTTATAATATGGAGTGCTTTATAAGTAGCACTGATGCTGTGAGTGTTCTTAAGTCACGGCAAATGAGGCAGTCAGTTCTTCACTGTAAGTGTGACATGCTGCTTTTCATTACTGAAGAAGATGAGCAAATGGACAGACAGTTATTTTGAAGGAACTGGAAATACATACAAATCTTAATCTTCTTTTCAATGACTTAGTCACAAAACCATTTGCTAAGCATTGCCTGTCAAAAGTTTATATTCTAAAGGGTTTAGGTCTCCCTGTTGTATTCCGCTGACTAATAAAAATATTCTAGAACATGTAGATCCTCTTAAATGGTTGTGTTTACATAGATTAAATATAGATGCGTGTGTGTTTATAGATATGTACACATAAAGTATTTTTGTAGGTTATGGGTTATGTTATAACATTAAGAAGCATGAGATTAATCAAGTAGGAAAATAAAACAATGGTAATGGCACTTCTATTCGTGAATACATGTGTAATTGGCATTTCAACTTCAATATACAATAATGATTGATGTAATACACCAAGCAAACAGGCATAACTAATACTAGTTGAGCATACCTAAGAACACTGGTACAAAATAGACAACCATATCTAGGCCATCTTTGTTTTTAAAAGCTAGAGGAGGTCAGATTGGCAGTAATAGCCTTTTTTAATTAATCACCCTTTGTTCCTTGAAATTCTCAGTGATGTGGCAAGTTTCCAGAAAAGTGTAAAAGTTGCTAGAATTTTCCCAGGGAAAAGCTGTGTAAACAATTTGCATGTATATATTTTAATTCCTTTCTTCACAAGACAGTACAGTTGATAGACACTGCCAGGGGAAGTTTGTGTACAGAACATACTCATGTTTTGTACACCAGGCTGCTTTACAGTCCTAAAACAGAACACCAGCTGATTTTCTGCTTTGATTGGAGATATGTGGATTAAAATAATGAAGTTTGCATGTTGGTAGAATTATAATTGATCTTTCCATTGCATATATGTTGGCTAAGAATTTCTAGGCTGCTCTTCTAACAGAATCCACATAGTTTGGATTCTCCAGTATATGGTATAATAAGTCCATTATATTATAAGGCACATTAAATCTATTATACACTATTTTATTGTTCCAAGGAAAGCTTATAGTTTTACACAGTTACTCTGTTTGACTTGTTTTATAATAAAAATGCATAGTCAGATGTCTGTTCCAGATTTAAATGGGGCAGCTTAAGAAGCAGGGAGTCCAGCTGTTACTGTTGACTTGAAGAAAGCCCACATAGAGTTAAATTTTATATTGAAATGAATGGAGATGATTCACATAATTGGTTACTGAAGGTAAGTTGCTGAGAAAGAAGTCTTCATTTTAAGTTATTACAGTTATACTAAAATTACTGTCTAGATCACATCTTGAATTTCAATGATCATACATTGACATTTTTTAATCCTCTTTTGTGTAAGAGTAAGGTTCTGTTCCTATGCATATATACACTCTTATGCTGCCTGATTTTTCTCATGAAACTTATGTTCATGATTCCCTACTAATTGCACCTATGGGCAATATTTTTCTGGACACAAATATCAGCAATGGAAGTCCTGAAACAGTTTTGTTTTTTGGGTTTGGTGGTTTTGTTTTGTTTTGTTTTGTTTTGTTTTTTTTGCAGAAAATCTCTTAAGGTAACATATTGATAACTTTTTCAGGAGAGTTAGTACCTGAATCCATCATATTCTGCTGGTGGAAATCAACAAAGCACTACGAAGCTTCTCTAGTAAAGGAACTTACTTCAAGCCAAGTTACAGCAGCTATGGTTCTTAATCTTTTACTGCAATATTTCAATATAGTTTTCATGTTTTGAGTAAAAGTCACAGACTAAAAGACCTCTTTTGTTAATGAATCTTTTAGAAAATAGCTGATTAACTAACTACATCAACAGAAGTATTCTGAAGGCTTTCCCATTCCTGTGCCATGACCTATACCAAGTTTACGTAAATGTGATTTACTACAGAAGTCACAAAACTATCAAATTCAAGGCAAGGAAAAAAAACTATCTGTCCCATTCCTTTAAAAACAATGTTGTCCTACATATACTACTGGCTTTTTAATACAGTTCTGAATGTGTGATTTCCATGAGAACAGCATGTGTGAAATTAGAATTGTATCTCTTCATTTAAGACTCCATTCTCTAAAAAATCACCTGAAAGTACCCTTATTTCCCATTATGTAACCTCCAAGTAGAGAAAGTTGAACAAAAAATTTCTGCCTTACACTAATGTTATAATGAAATCACTGGATATTTAATATTTTGTACTGTCTTTACATCTTTGTAGGTACTTGCAGTGTTTTCAGACTTCGCCACATATTTTGGACCTACTTCTCTGTTGGCCTTGGACTCAAGCAAAATAGAAGCAAACCACAATCCTTTGAATATTTGCATTTTATAATCTACTCTCCACTCTGAAAGTGACTGAAAAAATGAAAAGAACAATACTGAAGTTATCAGAATTTAATGAAGGTGGTGTCTGTGTTTTCTTGTGCAGAATTACTTTTTTATTCCCTTTGTTGTCCTCCTCCTTTGCCATAAAGTATTATTCTGACTAAGTGTGACTGCTTCCTCTTTGTGTATATGAGAAAAAAGAAATGTCAGAGTGTGGCTGCACAACAGAGGTACCATAAAATGAAAAAAAAAAATCCCTTAAACTGTGTCATAGTAATGATATAATTATTTGAATTTAAGCAGAATAAAAATATTACATGACTATGTGCCAATACCGAAATCCTCTAATTATGGGAAATATGGAAAACTAGAAATCAGAAAATTTGCCTAGATGAAAGCTTGAGATTTAAACCATATATCCACCTTCTCAAAGGAAGAATAAGAATCCCTAGATGATTACCAGGAATTTTTAGCTAGTCTTTAATTGAAAATTCTAACTATAACATTTCAACAACATCTGTAGACTGTTGAGTTCAGTGCTTTAGGAGTATTTTCCTAATGTCCAGTCTGAATATCTTTACAGGAATGTGAAATTATAATTTCATTTTCTTCCTATTCTGAATGAAAAAGAAAATCACTTTTTGCTTTCTCTTTGAAAACTACTATCACATCTCTTCCCAGTTTTCTATAGTAACATACCTACAGAAAATTACAGAGTAACTTTGCACTTACTTCAGGAATAACTTGAGGAATTTTCCTTTTTCAAGCATGATTCAAAAATATTATGGAATCACTGAATTTAAATCCAAGCATAAGCATAAAAGATACACATTTGGAAAAGTCCTGATATTGTGCATGAAATTAAATGAATGCATAGATGTGTCTATTACATGAACTCTATGATGATAAATAGGGGCGGGGGGGAAGAGACTAAATAAATAAAAGAAATTTGTTGTTGAAATTAAATGAGTGGTCAGTATAAACAGGGTCAAAGAAAGTTCACCTTTTGTTGCCATCTGCACACTGATGAAGATTACAGAACCTCTCTGTATATTTTCACTGCCTACTGACACTGAAATATGTATTTACTTTAACAGCACATGTAGTGTCAAACAGCAGTGCAAGCAGGAGACAAGAAAACAAGTAGTACAAGCAGTTATACAAGAATGGCTCAGGGCTTATACCAATAAGTATTTTATTTTCTAGAAAATTAAAGTGCTTTGAACCCTCTCAATTTTTTTTTTCTTCTTAATTTTAATTTATGCTGGCTTTGGGTTGGTACAGACTCATCTTAGAGCAAATAACTTCTACTTGTGATATCTCAGTCCTAGTATTGCAGTACAACTTCCTAACTACTATGCATCATATTCTACACACACATTTACCTCAATTTTTAATAACCACACATGCGACTATCAGTCTTACTGAAAAGCCTCTGCATAATTTTTTGATGGACTTTCACTTTTGTTTCCTTACTGTGAGAGCCACCCTAAATTAACAAGTCCTTTCTTTTTCCCTTTTTTTTTTTTCTCTCTTTTTTTTTAATAAAATAAAACTTTTTTTTTTTTAATTGCATCCCAAAAGTTCTTTTAAAACGTTCTTAAAGCAAAACATTAGGATAGCCAACTTAGAATGCCTCGAAATATTCNTCTCTCTTTTTTTTTAATAAAATAAAACTTTTTTTTTTTTTAATTGCATCCCAAAAGTTCTTTTAAAACGTTCTTAAAGCAAAACATTAGGATAGCCAACTTAGAATGCCTCGAAATATTCCTCCCATGCAATAGCCAAATTAGGAGCTTAACTTGAAAAATTTGGACTTAATATACTTTAAAATACTATTTACTGCTTAACCTCTGCTGTCATATTAGCATTGCAAAATGAAATTGCTAAAGTACAGGGACGGATATATTTTTATAAAATAATCTGCTAATACTCAACTATGAGATCTTGTAATATTATGAACCAATATTTTTTTCAGATATTAAAAAAAGGAAGAAATTGTTCTGGCACATACTGTGTTGACAAATATTGCCTCTCTGAAATTATGGTAATAAAATTACTATTCACTGACATAATTTTAGCTGGTGTTCAAAAGCCCACACTAAAAGCTGGACTTCTTCACTTTTAAATCTTAAATCCAAGCATATTAAATGTGTATCAAATGAAACACATACTAAATAAAAATTTCTGTTTTAAAGGATGTATTAAGTTGTAAGGAGTTAAATGAATTTGAATAGCTTGGAGGTAATTTATCTTGTGAGTTGCAAGAGATACTGAGTCATTTGATTTTTGTCTAGATTATTGGGGCATATCTAGCTACCTCAGAATAATTGGAAAGTCCCCTACATGACTGTAGGTGCTGGTCATTTAGAGAAGACTCTGCTGTACCTTCATAAGTCTCATTAAAGGAATTTCACTGAAGTGAAACCCTTTAATGATAATCCGTGTAATGATAAAAACACTTTTTCTTTTCTAGCCACTTAATAAATAAGTGTATTTCCTTGTAATATGAAGTTAAATTTAGTGATGAAAATTAAGTTAGAATTGAATATTTTTTGCATTATCAACATAGTTTCAAGACTATTGGGAGCATAGGGTGGAGTTATACTGACATGTGACAGATGAGGTGGAAATACAAGCGTGAGAGCCATTGAACACCATGAATTTTTACAATATATCATCATTATGAAAACACCTGTGCTGAAGGACGTTGTGCTGATATACAGAAAATATATTTTCTGAGGTTGATAAAATTTTCATTTTCTCCTGCAATGGTTAGAAAGGAGAACAATACTCTCTGCTAGATAGAGTATTTGTAGACTGCATGAAAAACGTTCTACACTGATGAAACATTGCAGATTTTTCCAGCAGAAATGAGGCTGGACTAAATCTTCCCTGTCTTTCAAGTCATTGAACTGAAAAAGAGCCACTTCAGCAACTATTTTTGAATGACTCTGCAGTTCTAATCTTCTGCCTGTCTGAGAGATGAAAGGACTAAAGGTATCAAAAAAAAATTATTAATGAAGTACACGGGACAAAGTGCATCCCCAGAAAATTTTCAGATGATACAAAGCTGCTAAGGTTGATACCTTACCACATGGTTATGCTGTCATTTGAAAAGACCTCAACAGCCTGGAGAGATGGCTACCAGGAACTCCATAAAGGTTAACAAAGGGGAATTTGTAACCTTGCATCAGGATCCATTGTCCTGCCTGGATTCAATAAAGAATTTTTGTGGATTTATAAAAATATGGTATGCAATTGAACATTTTGAGCCCTGTATGTTGAAAAGAAGACTGTCAAGCTATCTACTTTCTCCAAAGTACCTTTTACAAAAAGATCACAAAATAAGAAACAGGGAAGAAAAGTAGAGACAGCAATATAAATAAACATGAACATTTTTCAAAGATTTTTATAGCTGAGTGTTCAAAATTATTCCTTTTTGGGGTACTGTACTGATCAAGAAGTGACATAGTTTCTTGGATTTTCAGATACTTGTAGCACAGTATCTGCTGAAAGCAATGTAGCGAAGATCATCTATTGTTCCCACACTGTCATTGCTGGATATGATTATGTGTTAAGTTAAAATATTTTCCTTTGTACTAAAAAAGTTTTGCTGTTGCTTCATAGATGGCATTTCCTTTATCAGTCATCAGTAAAAATGACATATACCTTACTTTGAACATGTTCTGCAAATAATTTCAAAAAATAATTTCTTTTACAGGGTGTGAAGCTGATAGAGAACTAGCCTTTCTTAGATATCAGAATTTTACAGACCTGGAACAAAGTATTTCTAGCTGTAGTACAGAAAGAACAATTGGCTCACAGCCAATTATTGATCTATTTTGTATACCTACTGTATTTAAATTGCCTTGTTGATGAACTGATCTGGAGGATATCAAAGAGTTACAGCTAAAAGGGCAACAGAACAAAAATCTACAAACAATTTTAGATTTCACCACCGATAGTGCTTAGTTATTAAGGAGGACTATAAAATGAGGCTAAGGAGAATTAAATGACTGCCTAGCTCAGCTCTACATATATATGTTACATGAGCTCAAAATATAATGTGTACTTATCAAAAATATTAAAGGATTATAAAGCTATGCAGTCTAGAATTCAAATGAAAAAGATTAACATGGACACAGATGACTGTAAGTATCCACAAGAGTCTAGGACTTAATTTGACAGTGAGAGACTTTTTGCTGTTTTATGCATTGCATACAGTAACATTAATTCTGTGAAGATGTATGTCACAATTTTGTTTCTTTTTGTCTGAGATATAGCCCTACCATAATGAAAAGTACTTTAATTTTTTTCATTTTATTTGCTATGAAGAACTGTTTTTCATGGGTTTTTTAAGATGTTCATTGTCAAAGAATCCAATATTTCTCAAACTTTCCACCAGTTTGTGAGACTGCTATCTAAAATTATCCCACACTCAAATCAAAGCACAGATGTATTGAGGTTGTGTCTCAAATAGAATCATGGTCCTAATATGAGATACCCAGGTTTAATTTTTAAAATACTTAAAGCTGCTCATTGCACAGCTTCCATTTTTTGCATCATAGGGAAGGGGATGGGTATGCTTTCTGAACATTTCAGATGTGCTCAGTGTCACATAAGTACTTTCATCAGAGGCAGGAATGAATTCCAGTTTCCTGTCAGGAATCAGTAGGAAAATGAGAAGCTGAGCCTTTTTCAGCTTTTTAATAGTTTCATAGACCAGAATGCACAACTACACCTGGCGAGTCAGCGAGGTGTGTTTGACTCCTTTTGAATTGAGCCTAGGAACCCGGTCTTTTCCAACTTAGTGCTCTAATGACTACACATTTGATAAAGGCTAGATCCTGGACTGCAGGAGCCTGAATCCTGATTGAACAGAAATGTTACTCTTTGACTCAAAAGTTTGTCCTTCAGTGTGTGGCAGTAGGGTAGATAGCTAGACAACTGTGGAGTTACCACAAATTTCTGAGTATTCTTCTCATATGTAGAGCTCTATTTATTCATTACAAATTATTATTTGGGTGCAATTTCTTCCAATTTAACCGTTTAGGAAACTAGTTCTCTTTCCTTCCCTAGCATAAGACATTGTGCCCCATGACTTGTAAATGCCAGCAGATTGATTCTGTAATTTTGTGTAAGTTCTGAAATCACCATTCTGCTAAATCAGAATCTATTGCTTTAGATAAACACACAAACAAAAAAATCACACTTCTTAAAATTCTCATCAGGACTGATTTTATTTTTAAAAAAGCAAGAATTGTCAAGCTAACTATATTTGGTGTAATCGCTTTTGCCCAAAGCATGCTGATTGATAGTTCCCTGATTGTGATTTTTACATTTTAAACACCTCATTCACTCTGAATAGGTTTATAGGCATAAGATAAATTACATTTTTTCCTGTGGCAGAGATCCAGCATATTTTACAACTGATTCACAATAAAAGCTCAGAACACATCTCATCCACATGCCACATTTCACACAGTGTTTACCTCATTAGTGCCAGTGGAAAAAGCCCAAGAGCCGAGGAATTTTCAATATACTATATTTCAATAACTTTACACAAACAGATTTTTGACTAGCATAACATGTAGAATTAATGCATGTTGATAGCCAAAATATATCATTAATGCTTTCCTAACTGCTTCATCCTTATTATCCTAATGAGCTAACTTCTAGGTTACTGAATTTCCTTGCCATCACACAAGCAACTCTGGCATCACAGATTTGAATGACTCTGTAGCATGACAAGCGGATTCTGGTGATAGGAAGGGGGAAGAAAGATTAATCATGTACCAAAATATGTTGACAGAACCATTCCCACATGGTATGAAAGTTATTTGAAAAATAGAACTTGTATATCTTGGCTGAGTCAACCCTCTTGTTTTCATTTTGTATTTGTAAAATTCAAGCCTAAACACATGCTCTGCTTCTACTGACTTCAATGTTCAGCATTTTTTCAGCATTAAAAAACAAGGTAACAGAATTAAGTATTAAATCCAGCACAAAGTTTCCTGCTTTGATTTTTCTTTCTATTTTTTTTTTCTCTATCTCTTTCTAGTTTGGGCTTTCAGCAAGGGTTAAAATCTTCTTGAATCTGCTTTTCATGTCATATGTGTGCGTGTGTCTATATTTACATATACAGACTGCTTAAATATGCATAGATACATCCTTGCTAAATAATACACTGCAATTCAACTAGCTGAGGAGACCAAGCAAGAATATGTCACTTCTGATTCAGCAAATTATTTAAACAGACATTAAGGCAAAGTGAAAAATAATTTTCATTGTAAAAGACTGTAATATTTAAAATCATGTCTACTGTGATAGACAGTAAAAATAAATAAATAAATAGACAAATAAATTTGTCTTTGCAGCTGTTTCAAACTTTTCAGCTGACTGAAATAAGCATGCTAATTGACAATAAAACCTATAGAATCTGGACAAAATTTTTAAGAACACAAAGAAATATGGATTTGGGGGGGTTTTCTTTTTTCTTTTTTTTTTTCTTTTTTTTTGACATATTTTATTAGTATAGATCTATTGAAAATGTGCCTTATAGGACAATACTTTTAGGATGTTACCTTTTACAGATGATGAAGCTTCCTTAGGTCTGTGATCTCTTTATTGATGAATTTGAAAATAGAAAGATTCACCACACCAATGTAAAAAATGTATGGTTTCTTTTTAATTTAAGCTGCAAATTCTTTTTATTTTTAGATAACTTGCTTATAATACATGGAGTCAATCACGGTACACAGTAAAGTCATGTTTGGGTGGCCTCTGGTTTAATGTTACTTAGATAAAAAAAGGAAATGGAAAAAAAATATACAATCCTCTCCAGAACAGTGGATGCCAGCCATGGATAAATTTTAAAAACTGTAAATTCCTCTAAGAAAAATGAATGAACAGAACAGAACATTTAGGAATGTTCTGCATGAAATCATACCTGAATAATCACATCTAGTCAACAAAACTGGAAACACATCTCAGAGATTATAAATTCATGTATAAAAATTGCTTCTTTAAGCAGTTTTTGTGATAGAGGTGACTCAGAATTGCTGTGTTTGATTTAATCCTTTTCACTTCTTATTTTCTAGTTTCAATATTTTCCAAACACCTTTACTTTCTTCATCCTTCCCATAAGATTTGCAAGGAAATTAGAAACAATTGAATATGACCCCAGTTTGTTAAGCAAGCCTTTGAATTGCCTCTTCAAAGGACAAATTTTCAAATAAGGGATGCTGACTACAGAGAATATTTAGTTTCATCAGATCTATGTTTCATATCAAAATTCAATGATGGAGGGCATGGGCAAAAAATTCTCCCATGAGCAAAACCAAGGTATTTTCAGAAAAGTTCATTCCATCTTTAGAAACACTTATTGCAGCCACCATGAAACTTCACAGGTCACTGGGTTGAGTCAAGACATGAAGTCCTGAATTATGTTCATATAAAGCATTGTACAAAATTTATGCAGAAAGAGTTCTGCTCAATACCTCTCTCACTTCAATATAAAAGAGGCATCTAATTTGTAGCTCTTGTATTGAGCTTCTATTAACACTAATTCAAGGCTAAATTAATTTAAATAACTCTTTGTGGTTTTCTCTGAAATATTCAAAGACACTATTTGGGTACAGAATGGCATGGTTATTTAAGTAGTATTGAAATAATGAAATTAGTATCAGCTTATTACATTAGGACCAATTTAAGAACTTAAATAAGATATCTTCTCTTATAGACTTCTGAAAGGATTTTTTTCAAAGCAGTAATTTTCATAATAATATACAAAATACTGAAATAACTATGACTCCTTAGAGAAGTCAGACATTCCTTTTATTCCAATTTTTATTGAAATTTATAGAATTAATTTCTAGTGTCACTTAAATATAAATTACTTTTAAGGACATATAAAGTGCTACCATCTTTTTTCAGTGTTTCTCATAAGAACAGCAGCCAAAGAAGAGTCATTCAGAGAATTATATAAAAAAAAAAAAACAACAGTTTTGATTAAAAAAAAATTTATAAAATGAAACATATTGTCTGTGTGTGGTGTTCAGGGAAGTGCTAAACTGTATTTTCAAAATATATCCTCTCTGCAAAGCTCTAAAGTTAGTACACCATTGGGATCCGAGGACTTCACACAATTAATTGCACAAAACTGGGGAACTTTAATGAGACAGTTAAAAATGTCATCTAGATTCGTGTGAAGTGGTCTTTGCTGTATTAACTGTAGCATTTAATTAAATACAATGACTGCTAAAAATCTGACTATATATTTTCTAACAAAGGTTTCAACTTTTCAGAATAAATCAACCCCAAGAAGCTTTCTTCTTCTCTTTTTGTTCACATCTTTCTCTCCCTCTAGCTTATATTGCTAGTATATTAGACTCTTTTACTTCAAATGTAAGATACTTCAGTCATTAAAAATGCCATGTGACAAAATAATGCT
The DNA here is from genome assembly GCA_013397555.1 of Urocynchramus pylzowi. NCBI lineage: Eukaryota > Metazoa > Chordata > Aves > Passeriformes > Fringillidae > Urocynchramus > Urocynchramus pylzowi. Next base: position 175,746 of record VZRH01008737.1, on the reverse strand, counting down.
TAGAATTTTCCCAATATCCTATCCCAAACAGCGTAGATGTGGAAAGAATCCCAAAAAACTTGATAAAACTTGTTCAATTTTTTTTTTGTCCCCTACCTTATGAAATCTTTCTTCTTTCTAGAAGTAAAAGTTATGCCAGTGTTTTTCTTTTGTAAAATCCATTGTAAAATCCTTTTGTAAAAGCCCATAAATTTCACTTACAGACTTCTTTCTTCCTGATACATTTTTCTATATACTGAAACTAATTCAAAAAGAAATTATCCTTGTTTCAGAACCTTCATTGTTACTCACACAGATGCTATAAGGGCAAAACAACGTTAAAAATTAGGAAAACATTTACCATGCCTGTTGCATCTCTAGCAATGTTTTTTTTGGGGGGTGGGAGGGGACTTCTGTGGAAGTCCTGTGATACATTATTCCAGTTTCCTAACAGTCATACCCAAGTGCAGTCACAGAAGTAGCTCAAATTAATGTTGTTCCAATGCATATCTGACATTTGGGGGTTTTTAAACTACCCATCTCTTTAGCATTCCTTGTAGAAACTAGTTATGAGTCATGAGAAAAGCTGTTGCAAAAATTTTCTGTATTTGGACTGAAATGTTAGCATGATGCTACCATATATTGCATTGTATTTTACAGATCCATTGGGTCTATAAGTATCCACTTTTGGCCCTGGGGATGGGAGGAAAAGCTTGTCTGGACTGTGAAATCATTACAGTCTTCTAGGAGGAGGGCAGCCCACACATGATGAAATGTTCTGATCTTTGGGACTATTCCCAGTGCAGGAACACTTATGGATAGAGGTGAACTGGGAAAAAGCACAACTCACAGAAAAGGCTAATAAATGTAGGTAATGGTGAAATCAACATAAAATTGTATTTCAAAACAGTGTTTCTAACCTTGCAATATCTGAAAATCTTAGACATGTGAGAATTTGACACTGATTGACACCTTAGCAAATAAAATGCTACCAATTCCACTGATAGAACAAAACAGCATTACTATAACCACACAAGGCTTTAAACTATGTCTAGGTTCCCACCAGTTACCGTAATTTTCTTTCAAAAATGTAATAAAGTGCCTATTAAACATGGATTTTTTTTTTTAAACTGCAGAAAACAGCCATTTACAAGCTCAGTATTAATGGCCACGCAAGTCAACTGTGCATATTAATAGATATGGAAGTATTCAAAAGCAGGGAAGGGTGAAACAAAGCAAAGAAATGTGGATGTAAATGGGGAAATTTTACCTATAACTTTATGAGAATATTTGATTCTTATGTCACTGGGGTTTTACAGAAATTAGAATTAGAGAAAGATTTCACTATAATCAATAAAACTTTAGAAAGCTTTGTATGTCAACACCTTATTAAAGCCAAGGATCCTCATGTGGGTTTTGTTGATATCATTACTCTTTGGAGAGTTATGAGTTCAGTGACAATGCAATCTCACTCTACCAAAGCTCTGCTGCCTTTTCAGTGGGACTGATGAATGAAATATTCATATGCTATAATTGTGTTCTTAGATAAAGTCCAAGAGCATTTCAATAAATCACACAATAAACAAATTATCATGGAATATTTTTGAGCCTTCCATAGAATAGATGTTTGCACAAGAAGCAGAATAGCAGTAAGTTTCCAGTCTGGCAATTGATCCACATTATTTTTGCTATCTTAATGGTGCAGGTTATAGTTGAAACTTAATTCTATGTGAGCATCATTTTAGCATGCAGTATACTATTATTAAAATAAACCAAGTGTTCAAAAAATTGAAGAAATATGTAGCTATAAAATAATGAGTTTATAACTGAATGTTGAGCTATATGTTAAAACTGGAGTGTATTACTACTGAAAACTTATCACTTTTTATATTGAATAAATGAAAAAAAATCCAACAAACATATGAATTATAGAAAGAACTCAATCATAATTGGCCTGCTCATTTTTTGAAAGCTGTACAGGCTTGACAGATTTGTTCTTCAGTCCGTACTGCCAACTGTATGGAAAAGTTTTAGCTGTTGGCTTTGCCTCAGGAAAAATAATTTAACTGATAAGTCTGTCTGAAAATTCATACTTTTCAGTTTACCATGGACTATATATTTTCATGGTCATATGGACAAGATCAAAACAAGACTCAGGCATTTAATTGTTAAAATTTATTTTTTATTTTAAAAGTTATTTTCAAACAGTAAATAACCAGGAAATTCTTAAAGCCTTTGCTAGATCTCCTGGAATGATTGCAGTATGATTCTTGTTGAAGAGATATAAACACTGGCATCCAGCTACATCAACTTAGTACATACAAAACTCTACAATGAGTATCTGCATAGTTCTAATTATTGTCATGAAACAATCATCTCTGCATTTTCCTTACATTTTGCATCTATTTTTAAAATTGGAAACAAGGATTACCTTTCCATTGAGGACTATTTTCTTCTTGAAGTACTCCGACTTCACTGGTGTTTGTCCAAATATCTTTTTCATATAAGGACAGTATAAATTGATACAACCACATAGAAAGATGTACTCAATAATTTCTTAAAAAGATGTTATCCTTTTAAATTTTGTTGCATTTTCCTGAAATATCTGCATCTCTTATTGCCCTATACTTAACTCTAAGTCATATGATTATGCCTACTAAGTTGTATAAATTTTTCCAGAAAAAGCAATTTTAGATTATGAAATCATTCAAGATTATTCTTCCTGAAAATTGTTAAAAAAAGGAAAAATCAAAATTAAAAGCCAAGCTATGTATCTGTGGTTTCATTTGTCCATAATTGTAGCAGATTTTGTATAAGGCCAGTTTCCTTTGCTAAAAGCCTCAAGGCCCCCATAATGTGCAGCTTGTAAAATTTTTCCATTATACCTATCAGCCATTCAGACTCAGGATGTCTTGACCCACTGTGTTATCTCTTGTGGAAACAAATCTTCATCTCTTGTCTGCTACTTCAATGGCAAAGTAATGATAGAAGCTTAGGAAAGATGGTGGCCATGTCACCAACACAACAAACTATTTCAAAATAACTCCTACATGATTCACACTCAGAGATCTCTTCTAGGCCTTCCAACGAGATTAAAGTTTAATTTAGGAAACCCACCTGATCAAAACTGGTAATGAACAGTACCAGTGTTGGTCCTGTGAGCAGAGGTGCGCAGGCAGCAGAAAAGTAATTATGAACCTTGAAAATGTACACAAATGTATGTACTGCAGAGGGGCCCTGTGTCCTACAAAATTTAAAAAAAAAACATTTTAAGTGTTTTTAAGTCCTACTGCAGCTAGAGGGCACACTGGATTGCATTCACAAAAATTGCTTATCTCTAAAATTTACCTATCTCTAGGTATCTGAACTTTTTCTGCTAGAGAAGCACTTTGGAGTCAATGTCGAGGCCTGCTAAATCAGTAATTTAAGCTTTTCTTTCTCTCCATTCTTGAAAGGAATGTGGAGGATTTGTCCTCCACCTCCTTCATATCCTTTTCTGTTCAGCTCTTCAAATAGTTCATACAATAATGTTTATTCTTTTATTCTGAGTCACAGCTAGTTTCCTCATTTTGCTGTTCCATAGAACAGGTAGAGAGATGGGATCAGCTAAGGACAGGTGCTGTTAGACTCCTCTGTATTGGTGACATTTACTTTTTCTTCAGAATATGAATAGAGAACCTGAGTTCAGAAGGATGTAGACCTTCTTGCAGAGCTGCACTTTTTCTGCAAACAGGATCCATAATACCAGTTTTGGTCAACTCTGATTTGAAACTGTGCCTTTTTGTTTTCCTTTTTTTTTTTTTTTTTTTCTCCCTTTCGTATCTTTTTACAAACCAATACCCTCTTGAAGAAAGTACAAAACTAAATACCCACTGAGCTATGGCAGTCATGTAAATAAACCAGTAGTAAATCTTTGATAAATATTTACATTCACCTGCATTTTGTCACAATATGAAACAATACAGAAAGGAGTCTATAAATAATTTTTAAATAATAAAGTTAAACTAAATCTTACAGTTAGAAATATATCTAAACTGTAATATTTAAATATTAAAAATAAGAAGATTGTACTAGATCATCAGGAGCTTTAATTCAGTGTAATTTCAGTACATTTGAAGAGTAGTAGACTTACATACAATAAAAATAAATCTTCATTTCTTTAGTTAAGCACTTTGTATAATAAAATGTAATAATTTTCTTGGTACATATTCTCTTAAGGGGTGAGGATTTGTAATTAAAACCCTATGTAATATGAAGAGATCCTTCTTCTTCTGTGCTTCTTAAAGTAAGCACAAATTTTGGATGTCCTACCTATTTCATAACAATATGAGGTTCCAGGTGCCTAGTCATGGAGGCATTCTGTCAGTAGCAACACACTTTCTTTATTCAGAAGTTGTATAAAAGACTCACTTTTCTGAGGGTGTATGAATTCTAGACTAGTAGGGGTTATATGGTTTGAATTTTACTTTTTCAATGTATTTTCTTTAGAGAGATCATAACTTTGGTTCCAAGCAAATCCTCTACTTTTAACTGACCAAGAATCAATGATCCAGGCAAAATTTTCTCTTCTTAAATTGGAAATAGTCCAAAGGTCCTTAATCTATGGCCAGAGGGTGCAGCAGGCAGTTGCCCAATAGGGTGAAGAGTAATAATAGTTTATTTAGCTTTCTGAAAACACTTCTGATGTATACTGATAAAAACTGTCATATAATCATAGAAGTATTTGAATTGGAAGGGACCTTTAAAGATCATATAGTCCAAATCTCAATTTACTAGTTTTATCTTTGTCAACAAGAGCAACATCTCGATTCATGTTACAGTAGCATGTACTAAAACCAGAACTACATTCTTGCAATTTCACCTAAATAAAATGCAGAGATTCCTTTAGTGCATGTCTAGATGAAGATATTTCAGTACAGCATTTGAAAAATCTGAATAAGAAAGGTATTTAGGATTGTTTTATTTTTAACTCCATGGAATAGTCCTTGACAGAGATAAAATTCTGCTGGTGTTGAATTGGACCAACACTTACTCAACACTTACTCTTTGCAACACACCAACCAGGACAGAGAGATGCTTGCTATTTATTTAAACCTTTAGGTTTTTATTCATGTATAAGATGAGGAATAATTTCTAAAATAAAAACTATGCAAAAAAATATTTTTTGCATGATTCATTATTCTAAGAGGATTTAAAGCTGGAATAAGATGCAAACCCTACCTCAATTCATTGCACATTGCTGATAGGACTCCATAATGACATGAAAAAAATTAACTATTTTTATACATATATTTGGTATGTTTTCTTCAGAACATCTATTGCATGCTACAGTATAATGCAGACATTAGATTTTTAGAAACAAAATGGAAAACAGCAACAATAAAAGAGTAGTCTTCGTATAGATATAACTATCTACTTTCCAAAAGAAGGTAATACAGAAACACAAGCAACACACAATTCTACCTCAACAGAAACCCCCTCCCTAGCAGCCCAAGGAATGAACTTTGAAGTACTAATAAGCTTTATGAAAGTTAAGAAACCTGGGGGATGACAGACCAAAAGGGATCACAATGAAGACCCCTGCTGAGAACACACTGCTGGCATTCATTTCTCATTCAGGACAAAGTAAATGGCTTGATGCCACTTCATGAAATTCAGAAATACTTAGCTTTTTTTTTTACTTTAAATAAAAATAATATTTTTTAAAAAAAACACAGTCTAGTCTCTCAATTGAAATCTCCAGTATGGAGGAAAAAAAAAAAAAAAAAAGGAAAAAATAATCTATGCTTCCTGCACACTCACCCCTCATTTGGCATGAGTGGTAGAAATGTTGTTTTCTCCCACTCATGAGGAATGGGAGAAAACAACAAACAATACCTAAAATTGAAGCTTTCTAGAACACATTGTGATAGTAATTTCTGACTCCCTGTTCTGCCTCTGTTATAGGGCCTCACTGTCACAGACCATCATGGAGCTCCCAAAGATTATAGTGAAGGCAGGGATTTCAGGGCATCTATACTCTTTCCTCTCCTAGGCTCACAGTCTGTCAGAGTTGCAAGAATTTTGGAAGTTTGCTGATTATATTGCTCCATACCAGTTAATCTCACATAAATTTTGTTGCAATCTCCTTAAAACTATGAGTGTCTACTTGGGATCTTTTTAACGTGCTTGACATGGGAATGAAAACAATTAACAATACAGTTTTGAAGATAGCAATGGGCATGAGTTTGCTTCAAACCAGGCATTCCTTCTTGTCTATTGGGAATCCCAGCATTGTGGCAGTGAGCATGTTAGAGAGACCTATAATGGGGATCAAATTGGTCTTAGGAGTGAATCATGTCTTGCAATTGCTATATTTTTTTAAGTGTAGCTAATACATATATTTATATCTTATTGTTTTTCCAATGTATTTTGCTAAATTAGAAATCTCTTGTAAAATCATATGTCTTCAGATAAGTAAATATTATATGAAATACTGCAACTTCCACACATGAAATATCTAAAATAAGGTGACCAGAGAGTCTCTAATAGTGGCATATATCTACAGGTTTCTTTCAGTAAAAAATGCACTCACTGGCTACATCCAATCATTTGAACTGGGATATTCCAATAAGGATATGTCATTCCTTGAGCTGCTATATTAACCAGATGCCTATAGTTTATCACATTGTACTATGATCATGCTACAATTAACAAATTAACACCACTTGATTTTTCTTTCAAAAAAATGTGGTTAGACTAGCTTGTGTGTTTAGTGCCTTACATGGCTTGTTCCCATTAAATGTTTTTTTCTTCTAAAAGTATACTAGGAAGGTATGTAAAGCTCTGCACATCATCTTATTTTTGTATTTTGAAACTAAGGGAGAAAATTGAGAGCTACACCATAGAGGTACAAATAGTGCATCTGAATGATAAATCTTCCAAATCGGGTAGCTCCACACTCTTCTTTATTGGAAAGGAATATAAAAAATCACCCTAGGTGAAAGAGGGCACTGATATTAAGGAGTACTTACCAGACATCCATGCACAACACATATCAAACAAAGATCAACCTGTTAATTTACCTAGTGATATAGTATTTTAATTTCATATTTTTCCCTCTTTGTACTTTAATTATAGCAGAGCATAAGTAATAATATAATATTTATGCTTGGAATATTTATGTGCAGCAGAGGGTGCCAGACAGTGTGCAACAACATTTCCTCTGCTAATAATTTCTGCAAGTTATGATTTAAAGTGATGCAGAATGGAGGTTAATGTAAAAATATTTTTAAGTTATAACTATGTTTCCTAGGGAAAAGAGAAAATCAAGAACTCTTTTATATGTTTTAAATTGCTAAATTCCACATCAGAGCACCTTGCTAATCATACCAAAGTTGTGGGTTTGAGCCCTTCAATGATTCTTGTTGGTCTCTTCCAACTCAGAATAATCTGTGATTTCTTTTTCCATATGTGTTAAATAATGCTTTGCTTTTTTCTCCATTCTATCCTGTACACTAAGTACAGCCATTAGAAGTAACACTTAATAATCTCACAACAATATTTTTTTTCCTGTGGAGAAAATACTGTATTCAAGGAGACTTGTACTGTAGACCCACCTGATACCCTCATTAACTTGTCATTCTTCCTGAGAATTTTAACTCACTGTGAGGCCACTGGACTTTTTCAAGTAATTTTCTTGGAGCTAATGGCATATTTAATGCTTGGAAATATCACTGAGATCTGCTATATGCAAGTTAAATATTATTACTACCTTTGTATCTTTACTGTTAGTATTATACCTATAAGACTGTGGATTTCTCCATTAAAAGCAGGACCAATCCACTAAAAGAAGACAGCTTTAATACAGAGTTCAAATCATGCATGCTGAAAAAAACATTATTAGTTAATGTGTCCCAAACTGGATTGATAACTCCGCTGGACTTTCACAAACTTTAGCTTTGGTTTTGTAGTATTAAATGTGTATTTAATACATTGAATAACAGCAAAGTTAAGGTCTGCACTTAATTCACCCTTGATGCTAAGCAGATTGGAGAGCAGTGTTCCATTCAAATGTTTCTTAATAAGTTTATGAAATTGCCATCAAGAAGAAAATTATATTCAACAAAAAATGCATACTAATTGCATCCTCCAATCAAAGGAAAAAGAAGAAAGGTCATGGATTCAAAATCTTTATATGCATGAAGATTAATATATGAGGCTTTCTATGAAGATTCCACATGAGGCTTTGGCAAAAGTGCGGTAGAAACCTTCAGCCATAACAAACAAGAGATGTGAGGAAAATTGAGAAGAGAAAAATAAAAAAAAACACAAACCAGTACTGATCTCAGAGTGGTACATCATAAAATAAACTCTTAAAAAGCAATTACTCTCTTTGAAGCACTGTAAACAAATATTGATCTATAAAACCGCATATGTAATATAACATCTCTTCATTCAGAATTATCCACAAGCAAATTTTTAGATTTTACCTTAGAGAATTAGTTTCTAAACCCCAAAGAATTTTCATAAATGGGTAAAAGAAATTATTTCCCAGTTCCAATATTCATTCCTTGTCAGTCATGGAGCTGATGGAACGTTTGAAATGCAAATCAAGCTTTCTGTTTACATGCATTTAAAAAAAAAAATTAATAAAATGCTGGGCTTATTTTACTCTGCTCAATATTTACCATTATTGACTAATATTTTATTGAGACAAATGTCAATCTAAAACTGACACAGCTCCAGAGTCATCTCAAGATCTATTCACTGTAATGTTTAATTGAGCATTATTTAACCTGAATGTCTCCCAGATTCACAGGTTCAAAAAGTTTATTCTTCTGATGGCAATTTTTTTAACTCAAACAAAACTTTTTTCATTGCATATTTATTCATTGTGTATACTTGCACATAACTGAGTACATTCCTTCATGTGTAAGTGACCTCCAAATATTACATAAATTAAGCCAAATATAATTCAAATATTTGTAATTTGAATTTATTTTGAACTGGTAATTTTTTTTCTTATTGCCTCAAAAGTTTATAGCACTACTCATATTGCTAATGCAAATTAATAAGAGCTTCCTGCTACTCCACAAAATGCAATAGGTAAGTAACTGTGCCCATGAATGCACATTAAATGGTTAACATAATCATAAACAGGGCTAGTGTTATTTATTTTATAGCAAATAGTAAAATTCCAATAGTGAATTTGAAATTGGTGAAAATTAACATTTTCCCTCTCACTTTTTTAATTTACCTGTGTCTGCTACAGTGGAAAAAGTACTTTAAAAACCTGGAGACATCCTGAAAGTGTGCACATTTTGCTGCATGATTGAAAGGCCCAATATCACGTTAACTTGTACCACGTGAATTTTGCACTGGTGAGTTAGCTAGATGCTATTAGTCACTGCAGATACTGCTGTGCTATGAGTTACCCAAAGATCAGAGCTAAAAGCAGGGCAAAGCCATACTGCTTCTAATGTGTCCTTTTGCTTGCCATGCAGTCAGGCAGTCATTACTCGTCTGAAACCTGTTATCCAAAGTTCATTCACACACACACTGCCATTCTCCCAGATGTTAGCAAAATCTGCTGTCACAACCAGCTCTAGCTCTTCTATTGAGCCACATTCTTTATCTAAGCATTCACCTTTGTGATAATTTTTTTTTCCCTAATATTTTAGACAAGCAACAGGCTTAAAGGTAGAGAGGAAGCTCACACAGCACGTATTGAGGTGTGTACATGCTTGTAGCAAAGTGTAAAACAAAAGGTTTTTCAAGCCAGAGAGCTCCACAGAAAGTTATTTCTTCTTTAGGAGATGAATATTCCTGGCCACCATTGTAATACTAACAGGGGCTGCACACATGCACCAATGAACTGAGCAAGGCAGGGAAGTAAAACCCAAAAAATCTATGCTGCTTTTTGTTTCTCATGATTTTAAAAATAATTGGTAGGCACTACAGTAAGAATTCTAGACTTGCGAGGTTTGCTAGAAATATCCGAGACCTTAAAGAGAGCTTTATGAACAGGTCTGCTTCTTCACTGAAAACTTCAAGAAAAGAAAAGGACAAGAAACTCGAAGTTTTTATCTAAAAAATCTGGGGAGTTAAGTCAAAATGTTAGCCTGTTGACTATGGCATCTGCATACCAGTGCAAGAGAAGCTTGAAAACAGAAGTAAGCATCCAAGGAGAGAAGTGCAGCATCCTGGTTCCCCGGCAAATACACCAAGAGAATTCCTGTGTATGAGAGCAGTATTTTAACACTTAAATGCAATTCCTTTCTGACATGAAAGGATACATTAAGACTCTTGGTAAAACCCTTTGGAGAGGATTTAAGGAAGGCTCCCTTCTTTGAATGGAGAGAAAGACATTAGATTATACAAATGTAATAGAAATTTTTGTGATGAAATAGTGCAAAAAACCCAGGGTGTGAAGTTACATAGTCCGTTCTTACTTATCAGACTGAAGTTAACACAGGTTTTTGCAATGCTTTTGATGAAAATGTATTCTTCATTCTTTGCTAAGTTCTACAAAACTTTCTTAAAACTGATGAAGACTTTTATTGAAATGATGAGAGCTGCAGTGTGAAAATAATTTCCTACAGCGAAAGAACTAGTACCAACTAAACTCATAATTACCCTTCACACAATAGTGTGAATTGAATACTATGTTCTGGCAGTAATGATAGATTTATTGCTACTTTAGTGAGCATTTTTGTCTGAGAGAATGTGTCTTCCTAAGTCACCAAGCAGAAGTGTTGCTCAGCCTTTCAGTTCCTTACAGACTGATATTATTTAGCAAATAACTGAACTCACATGCATGTCCAAGCCAAATGACTGAAGTCATCTTGAAAATCAACAAGCTGAAGAGAGGAAAATGTAATTAAAAAAAAATAACAATTACTTGTTATTATTCTTGTGTAGGTAAGCACTGCAGGAGAGGCGAGTTCAAACTAAAACTTCAGACACAACATCAGGTATGTACCAGAATTTCTCCCAGTTACCATAAAAGCTGAGGCAAAGATTTTAGGTTTGAACCATCTATATACAGAGAAAAAAATTAACAGTAATCTCTGGACTTGAATGCTTTTTTGCCAAATTTTGTTCCTCCATCTTGTACAGCCCCCTTACAACTGTGAGGTGTGAACGAGCTGTTTGGAGGAACAGAAATACATGTCTACTCATGCACTGGACTGGGAACAGCAGTTTCTGTTGAAGGGATATTTGGCAGTTATGGCAGCTTAGGCTTTGAAAGGTCCTGTTTAAAAATAATGTCTGGAGACTTGAGCATTACCCATCAAAAAGAGCACATTTAAAAGGAATTCTCCTGGCATTAGAAAAATCTTATCAAGAAACTCTATTATAAAGCTTTTCTGGACACTATCAGAAATCTAAAATCCCATGTATAGTTTAGGGAAAAAAACCACTCCTTTTCTGCCAAGTTTTGCCACCTTCAAGATTTAAACTGGACAGTCCCAATATCTTTTCTGTCCTTTGCTGAAGCTATGAAAGAGGTAAAGCTAATTATTTAGAATATAAGTTAACATTACTTCTAAGATTTTGTAAAGATTTCTTAGGTTTTGGATACAAATTAGATAAAAACTGCCTCCCTCCACTGAAATACTTCTTTGAGAAGCATAAATAATAATCACTTTCTGTGGAAAAGACCTCTGACAATTCAGTTTTTCATTTTATGTCATTTCATTGCAGAACATCATGATTTCTGGACTCTGATCAACACAGGATGTTTGAATTCAGATAATAGAAAAAAGGAGGTGTGAACAGCTTTTGTTTTAAACCTAGTGACATGCTCTATGGTGAAAGGTTTGGTCTGTGCCACTCTACCCAAGCAGTCCAGAAAAATTATTTTGCATGGCAGCTGAAGAAAGCTACTTAACTAATTATAAATCTGTAACTAAAATATGAACAATTTGAGACAGTCTGTTACAACTTGCATTGAACAATTTTGGCCAGGCAGAATAATAACTAGTATTTCTAAACTCAGGTATGCCTGCAATATTTAATTTTTGAAATATAAAGTTATGTTTGACTGTATTTGTGAGCATATAAAAAGTTTTTGTGATGAAATAGTAACCATGGTAGACAACAGTAAATGAGACAAGTACTGGGTTTTTTTCCAAAGTTTCCTTCTACAGCAGCAAAAAGTCAGATTAATTCAATGATTTTGCTAGTAATTAATTATTTAGAAATGTCTGAAAGGAAACAAAAATCTTTTTATTTTGAGAGTCAAATCTTTGAGTACACATTAGAATATGGCACGAAAATACTCTAATCTCTTGTGGAGTCAAAAGTGAAGGTATCTTCAACAACAAAGTCACAAATAGAGACATTGAGTAATAAAAACCATCATAAATTTAGAGCAAAAATGAAACTTTTTTTAAATAACATTGAATGATGTATTTCCTACCTACAGCATAAATATCACTTGTTGTTCATAAAGCAGAAGTAACAGTGTGGGAATGAAAAAAATAGTAGTGTCTGCTGTGTTGTTTTATTCCTCAGTCAATAACAAGACATCAACTAATGTGCCCTCAATAGATTTAGAACTTCTAAACAGTGCTGAAAATTAAATTAGTTATCACTGACTACACTCAACACAGTGGTTTTATCTAGTTTTAATGAATTATTAAGCTATTTAGTGTAATCACATGGCTCATTTAAATTATGCAGCTTTATATATTCTAGAAAGTAGCTGGAAAATATTTCTTCAGATTTAAGTCACATTAGATAAATACATATGTCAGATACAGTAATAAGCCTCCAAAATATGAGTGCTTAAGTGTTGAGTAGTAATATACTAACCATTGATACAAGATCTGAATGGAGTCTCCAAAAGTGATAGAAAATCTGTCGGACTGCAATGACTGTCAAGAAATTCACATTGTTCAAGCTCTGAAAAACATGAAACTTAAAAATCTTAAATTTGAGAATTCTTTCTTTTTATAATATGAGATAGTATTTACAATTAGGAAGAAAATGTTGATGATGTTTACCTTTTAAGAGTGCGCAGTTGTCAAATTCTCAGTATCCCTTAAAATGAAATAACTGTGAGCAGCAAGAATCCAGGTGACTTACACTAAACAATTCTGTGTTCTGTGTTAACAAATACTGAAATTGTATTGCCTCTCCTGGGTGGAAGATCATTACATTTCAGTGTTATCTTCCAATTTTTAATCTCCTTTATGTAGGAATATGTAATGAATCAACCATTCAGATTTAGGCTTGATTATTCAAGTATAAAGCAAAACCAGATGTGATGACCCTGATGTGTTTGCCATTTGCTCATTCATATTTGTTGCCTAAGCCAGTGGCAGACCTGTTTTCCATTTGGGATTGGTTTTACACAATTGCTTTTATCAGTTTCACAGCTGGTCTGGCTGGGGAACCAGGAGGTTGAACATGTCAAAGCTTTCATTGTCTATGGCTCAGTTAGGGTTATAATTTGCACTGGGTAACTGGTTCCTCTGTGTTCAGCACTAAATGTTAGATAATGGGAACACAGATATTTTGAGACCCCTGAAATATACTTATGGATTGTAACAGGAGAGTTTGGCACTAATTACTTTGCTACTATTTTACATTACATTACTTTGTGTCTTGTCTAACTCCATTTCTAGTGACCTGTAATTTGTGTGTACATTTTGTTCACACAATGTAGTCAAATTAAAATTGAATTTAGCCACATTAAAAAATGTGTATCTAAATACAGAGATTGTATAAGTCATCTTCATTCATCCTTTTCATGATTTGAGTTTTGAAAGGGTAAAAATTGGATATTTACATAAGAATAAATGTCTCCCTACTGGTCCCAGGAACAACAATAGCCTTACTGATGTTCGGATATCTCTGTCCTGAATTTCTGATGCTTCAATAAATTCCTTATTCTATAGAAATATAAAAGGCAAAAACAAAGGCAGTTAGCAACTTATACTTCAAAATAGTTGAAGGAGGTGTCCTTGACTTTTTTTTTTACATTCAGTTTATCTTTTCATGATCACTTTCTGAAAGCATTCAGTTGTCCAGAGTTCACTGAGCATACATTTGGCTTGATTGCTTGAGTATTTGAGGAAAGTAAATTTTAAACTGAACATCTGATTATCAAATTTTTGCTTTGCCTTCATGCTGGGTTGGTTAGATACTATGAATCATATTATATCTGGATTTTGATTGCCTGGCATACATTGCTAACACCTATTATAATCAAACACAGTTGGAAATTCAAAGTGAAATGCTTAAGTTAGTCAAATACATGTGCTACTGCACCAAAGTTAGAGCACAAACTGATTGTAATATTCATAATTCACAATTAAAATGACTCACTAAGAATTATTTGCTAAAGGAATTACTGAATCACTCTGAATAATGAATAAATTTGAGAAATGAATCACTCTCAAAAAGAGAAAGACAAAATTCATCAAATTATTTGTTCTGAATTACTTTTGATTTTCAATGTTAAAACATCATGATAATGATATAGTTAAATCAAATAAAAGGTAAAGAGTTGGCTATATACTATGAAGATAATATTCAGAATAATCTGAAGGACAAGAGCTGAAGGCAGATACTGACAGCAGAACTACAGAAAATCGTAAATATTTCTTTCTCTGCATTACAATTCAGAAGTTTTAGAAATTATCCCCTGTGCTTACCTTTTAGTGGGCAATGGATGACATTTTCTAGACTGTAGAAGTCATTGTATAGACTTGTATACTTCCTAAAAAATTTTTATCTGATATGTAATTGGTTAGAAGTACATGCACTATGTGTTTTTATTTGAGACCCTAAAATGAGCATGAAAAATTCCTTTCCCAGAATTGTCTCTCATAGAGTACAGACTAAAAGCATGGTAATACTGTTACTAACTACTTGTTATCCCTTGTAATTCACTACACAGCACCCTCCAGTACCTAAAGAGAGACTGCAAGAGAGCTGGAGAGGGATTGCTTACAAGGACACGTGGTGACAGGACAAGGAGGAATGGCTTTAAGCTGAAAGAGAGTTGATTTAGATTAGATTTAGATTAGATACTAGGAAGAAATTCTTTACTGTGAGACCAGTGGAACAGGTTGCCCAGAGAAGTCGTGGATGCCCCATCCCTGGAAGTGTTCAAGACCAGGCTGGTTGGGGCTTCAAGAAATTTGGACTAGGGGAAAGTACCCCTGTCCCTGGCAGGGGGGTTGTAACTAGGTGATTCTCACTGTCCCTTACACCCTTACAACCCAAACCATTCAAGTATGTTTGGAAAATACCCAGTGTGAGAGAAGAGATCATTTATGCATTGTATCATCCTCAATAAACTTTACTCTCTAACACGCCCTAAATTAGACACATTCACTCCACTGCCTTACACTTTTCCACAAATCACTACTGAACTAAAAACTGCAACTTTGCCATTGCTCTCTTCAACAGAACTAGCTAAACTTTTATGATGGAACATCTGAACAACAGGCAACTTGGCCAGAATTCGTGGAGACCTGAGGCTCTGTCAAGTTTATGGATAGAGCCAGAAGGGGGAAAAAAGTCTGAACATGAATCAACTAATTTTTAGCTGACAATGTGATGGTTAACCAAAAACATAATGTTGTAAAGAAACCCATGACCATTCAGCTGAGCCTACACAAATGTTAGCTTCTTCATCAATAAAAATTATATACAGCATCCTGTAGAGTTGTTCAGTCAACAATTTCAGGAGGTTGTCTTTGTTATAGAGTATGAAAGATATAGCAATCCTTTCCTAGGATATTAGGTTTTATGGAGCAGCACCAGCACATTTACAAATATTTGGTATGAAAATGGCATTCCTTCAACACGTCAGCGAGCACATTCAGCACAACACACTGATATTTAGCTGTCTGATTCTCATTAATGTTAATAGGAGTTGTGTGGCTGCATCCCAGCAGACTTAGTTAAATTTTTGCCCTTTCTAGTTCACATTCACACACCACATGCCCGTGCAGTGCATTCTGACTACTGGACTAGTTTGTCACAGATGATACAATATCAGATGATTGCACAGCACTAAATGTCTGAATTGTGGTAGAGATCTCATGGAATGAAACTTTTAAAGAGTAATTAAGAAACAGAAGCCAAGAATAATGCAATGGAAGAAAGACATCCCCAATAAATGTGGAGTGTTGTACTTTCAAGAAGTCATTATTTGAGGCAGTGATTACAAATGGTACCTTGGCCACTGTCAAGAGAAGTAGGCTCAGGATGATCAGGCTAGGATGATCTGCCCTTACTGTGCCACTTTGAATAAATAATTTCACTTTCTCTGTTCTGGTTTCAATAGTAGTGAAATAGAAATAGTTGAACTCACCTCTTCTTCATATTGCTCATCAGAAGACAATATAAAAAAGTATTATTTATCCCTAGCTCAACTGAATGTTTGTGTTCACTGATGTGATAGCCTAAGATCAAAAAATCACATACATTTAATGTCAAATATACAGAATCATTGCTCAGCTATATTCAGAAGTCATACTTCTCTCAAATCAAATTCATATACAGTGGACACAGAGTTAGGTTTTAAAAGATAGTCAAAATAAACAGTATGAGTCAGATATAATTCTGGCTGAATTAATCAGATATAATTCTGATTAGTGAAGTGAACAGAACCTTGTCCAAGAGCTTTTATGTGATGCTATATATCTGCTAAAGGAAAACTTCATTGATAGAATAACACTTGGACCTATCAGCTTTCATTATTCCTCCTTTAAGTAGTAGTTAAAGTACTTCAACCTCTAACCTAATTTGCATAGATTTTAAATGCTTCTGAAACTTCATGGATAGACATAGCTATTGTTTACATGGGAAATTTACAATGATGAGGCAACTATACCCAAATTAGTCCTAGCAAGTTGTATGATTGCCAAATGCTTTCCTTTCTTTTTTCCAAAAACCAAATAGATTCAGAAGTGTACTCTGTGGTGTTATTGATTCTTAAACAAAACAAGGTTTGTGTAATTTAGGATATAAAAGTTCATCATAGTATATAACATCACAGAGCTTGAAAAAAACTGTAAGCTTTGAGCATTGGATAATCCTGCAGAATCCATGACCCCCAAACTTAGTTCTTAGGGTCTGGATGCAACTTATGAGTCAAGTTATGTGGTCAGATAGGACATACCAACATCTTTGTTGTGAGTATGGAACTGTCTAGTGGCTACTAATGACACCCTTGAATGAGATACGTTGGCCTCATGTACATAACATGCATTGTATAATATATTTCACTCTACCACCCTGCTGTCCAGAATTAACTGATAAACCTAAGCAGCTATGAAGTATTTTTTTAGAAACAGAAGAATCTATTCATATTTAAGTGTAGAGAAAACTTCTCTTTCTCATACAACCCTGACTTCCCCACACGTGCACACAACGAACTGGGGCATAATTCAAACTAAAACTACTCAGCTCAGCAGTGTCATTTCAGGACTGAAATGATTCTTGCTTCTTGTGAAAAGATAGAACTTTAGACTCCTAGAGAATCATAAATTTAAAAAGTAGCACTGAATTACACCTTATATTCAGTTGCCTACATTCTACTTCATATTTTTATTTTATTTTGATTTGTTAGTAGCTATCAGAGTAAGGTCTCATTAGGATATGCTTAACCTTCCCGCTCTCAGCTTGAAAGTTCATTGCAAGGAAATGTAATTTATTGTAATACACTTGATATTCAGTATCAAGTTTGGTGCATCATGTCTATCCTTTAATTGCATGTGCAATATGTTTTAAGAAGCAAATTAAACACCTTGAAAAGGTGCTATCTTTACAGTAGTCTACCCATCACAGCCACCTTTAATACAACAAAATGTGTTGAAGTACATTTTGCAAATTTTTAGATATGTATGTGGACCTCCTACTGTCCTACTAACCCAAAAATCAGTGAAGATAATTTGAACTAAAAACCTCAGATACTAAACCAATTGCCAGTGAAATGTACTCACATTGTTAGATCTAAACTGTGAATTCTCAATAGGATAGATAAAAAGAGCATTTGGATAATTCTTTGGATAGTCCTCTTCTATTGCATTTGAATGAAAACTCTGAATTCCTGTTCTATAAGAAAATATGTAGGGAAATATCAAAGTGTTTTGGCCCTGAGCTTGTGTACATCATGCTCTGATGCCTGGATAGCATTTTCCCACCTAAATCTCCACCCATTTTAAAGATCTGATTACATTTTGAAGCTGCATCTTCATTTAAGGTCAACAAAAAATCTCTAACATGTTAATCAAAGTGAATACTGATGGTCATATCTCAGTTCTGACGTTTAAAAGAAACTTCATGCAAATGAGATATGTGACTGTATTACTAGAGAAGGCTCTCAAATACTGAATACAGAAACAGAATGAAAGTCATTATATTGACTGAATTCCTTCATGTGCATCCTCTAAAGTGAAAATTAGACTTAGATTTGTAAACTTTGAAGCTTAGGAACCCTTGGGTATATGCTCCTTAGTGCATCCTGATATCCCTACCACATAAAAATTAAAAGCATAACATTAAACAAAACTTCCTGCTGTTGCATTTTCTGTTCTTGTAGGCTGCAAAGCGAAATGCTGACAAGTTGAACAAATTTTTCTGATAACCCTGAAGACTGCCTTTTAAAGCAAAAAAATCTACATTATTTTATGATGGGTTCCTTTTTAATATTTGGCTTTACTACTTTCCTCTAATCTGATTTTATTAAAAAGTAATATATTCTTTAATTCGTAGGCCACCTCTTTCAATAAATACTTAATTAAATATGAAAGCTAACTTTCTTATTTCAAGAATGAATATGTACTGAAAATGAAAAGTTATTTGTAGTAGACAAAAAAGGGCAACATTGGTGAAGAGGTGTGGTGCTATACATGAATTAAATGACTTTACATTGTTAAGGAAAACACACAGCACAGGTAGCTCAGTGCTCAGCTGCAGCAAGGAATGCAGATTGAGCTGTGGGTGATGGGAGCTGGAGGCAAGGGGCCATGAACTGGTACCAGCTTTGCACATAACCAAGGGCCTGGGGATCCAGCCAGGTGACCAGACACAGAGACACAGCAGGAGCCTGTCTCTCAAACTTGCACTGCCTTCGACTGTAAGGGTATAAAAGCTCAGGTTTTCACCCCCTCAGACTGTAAGGGCAGAAAAGCTAAGGTTTCCCTTTGGTTGTGGTTGTACACAGAAACACCCAGATCAAGCTGTTGGTTTTTGTTGAACCATAATTAATATCAAGGATCAAAATATTGGGGACTCTGCTCTGGAAAACCTGAGTTGAACCCATAAGGAAACCTGGTGCATCATGTGTTCACATGATGAGTGAAGGGTGTGTGGGGAGTTGTAAGACCCCAAAATTGATCTACAAGGCTCTTAAAATGGATTGCTCTTTGTTATGTACTCTTGAGTTAGACACACAGGAAAAACATCAACAAGATAGTCTCAAGAGGTCAAAACAACAAAATCTTTACTGATGTCTTCAGAAAATCAGAGAACTTTGGCGGAAGTTTAGATCCGCATTCAGTCAACATAAAACATTTCACAAAGCATTAACTTAGCCCATTCAACTTTGCAAATCCAAAGCTCATCCAATTTTAAATTACTCAAAACTCTGAGTAGAGGGAATTGGAAGAAGAAGAAAGAGTGAAAAGATATAGATAGGAACAAATTCTGGTGTTAGGGTAAAAAAGCATCAATGACAGCGCATTTGCTCTTTGATAAGACTGACCAAATTTCTGCTGTTAAAAGTTTGCAAAGTCCTGTATATTCAGAAAGATGATTGATAATAATATCCCTGTGTCCTTTTTCTGTTGTCTAATCTTACAGAAGACCTCCTGATGAATTCGTGTCACTCCCAGGTGTCAGCGGTGATGAGCAGCATGCAACAGCTCGTAGATAGATACTCAGTAGCAGAAATATTTCCCACAGCTGGAATCCAAACCAATTTCAGACAGAAAAGAAAATAATATAAACCAAATAGATGCATGTTCTTGTTCAGACACCTAATGGAAGGCTTTAATGGATTAAAAATCCTTAATAATCCTCATTTCTCAGGCCAATATACTAAAGCATCTGCATTTCCTTCAAGCACACAGCCTTCTCTTTGGTGTTGCATATGGGCCAAAGAACTACATTGAAGACTCCTATGTAAAACAGTTAATTCAACAACGACCTAAGTTCAAGTCTTTTTCACTTTTTATCTCTAATTATATAATTTTTTATTTGTTCTGAAGGTCCTATCAAAAAGTAATAACAAAGGTCACTTTTTTCCTCTAATTAAATTATGCTTAATCTACTTAAAAGTCAGTTACTATGGCCATATTATCAGCAATCAGTTGCACTAGGTGTTTGGAAATACTTAATCCTATTTTGGAACATTAGAAAATACAGATTCAAATCACATTAGTGTAAGTTGCTTAAGAGTATTTATTATAAAATATTTTTCTATTTTCTTGAGGTATCATAGCTTTTAAATTAGAAGCCTTTTACTCTTTCAGTAGTACAAACTATTGTTTCTTAACAATACAGTTGTGATGGTTGGAATTGGAGCCAGCACACAAAGAGAAGTTGACAGAAGCTGTGAACCTGTAGGGCTATCAAAGGGTTCTGACCTAAATGTTAACTCTTTCTTCAATATACACTCATGAATATTACACACAATTGGAGATTGTGAATGTGTATATACTGGATTTCAGCCTAATCAAATTATATAAATTTTTTGGTAGTTGTTGAACCAAAGGAATTAACTTGTGCTAGGATATTATAAAAAAAAAAAAAAAAAAGGAAAAACTCTGTTGTAAAAATAACAAAACCTATTTATCAGTAGATTTAAACTTAAATCTCAATACAAAATATAATGCCATGAATAGGATGAGAGGAAGTTAGCAGAGAAGTTTTTGTAAAAACATTGCACTTAACACATAAGAAATAGGAGTCATCAAAAAAAGTACTCCAGTATCATTAAGAATAGATCTTTCTAGTAATGCAAGAAAAAACATTTTTGATTATATTGAAAAAACTAAAGCAGTCTATTTTTTCCACTATTACAGAGTTTAAGAGAAAATATATGCTACTGTAGTTCTAATTTTAAAACAAGAAAGATTAGTAGCAGGCAAAAAAAAAATGTCTATCACTAAAAAAAAAATAATTAAAAAAAACCAAAACAGGAGTCACTAATCCTCTTCCTCTGGATGAAACTGATCTGCTCATCAGTAAATTTGCAATTCAAAAAAACTTCCTATAAATTTATAAATTCCTTAAAAGATGACTAGCAAATTCTAAGTGTGTTTATCTATTTTCCTGTTCTTTTCAGACAAAAAAGCAACAGATAAAGCCATTAGAGATATGATGGAGGAAGTTAATTTGGAAGACAGAACCACTGCCAGACAGAGACTAAGGTTTTAAGGCATTATTACACAGATGGCTAAATATTGCACCAGTATAGACATGTTCTCACTAACTCTACAAATTGATGAACATATTCCTCATATATAGATGACAGAAATGTGGGCCAATACTCCCATCTCACTCAATATCTAGCATGACATAAAATCCTGGCTCTATTTAAGTACCTGATGTATTCCATCACTAGCACCCTTCTTTTAACTGCCAAAAGCCTCACACAACCTTAGTCATCATGATTTACAGTTTTAGAGGCTTTTTTGGTAGATCATCATTCTGTGATTCTGTGGAAAGTCTGTATCTACAAAACTGACCATGATATTTCTTATAATAAAGGCAGAAGTTTCTAATGTTTTTATCTGAATGTGCTAGTTTTGACTGGGACAGAGCAAGTTTTGTTCCCAGTAGCTAGCATGGGACTGTGTTTTGGATTTGTGCTGAAAAAAGTCTTGATAAAGAAGGGATGTTTAACGATTGCTGAGCAGTGTGTACACAGAGCCAAGGCCTTTTCTGCTTCTCGCAGCACCCATCAGCAAGGTGGCTGGGCATGCACAAAAAAACTGGGACTAGGCATAGCTGGAACAGCTGATCCCCACTGACCAAAGGGATGCTCCAGACCACATGGCATCATGCTCAGTAATAAAGGCAGAGGAAAAAAAGAAGAAGAGGTGGGAAGGACATGACACAACATGACATGACACACAACATCTAGAGATGTGGCATTTCTCTTTTCAAGTTATTGTTTTCCTGGAGATGACTAAACACCTGTCTGAAAATAGTGAATGAATTCATTATTTTGCTATGTTCACACATGTGGTTTTTGCTTTGCCTAATAAACTGTCTCCATCTCACCCCATCAATTTTTTGCATTTCCCCCTTTCAATTATTTCCCCAATTCCCCAGGCAGAGTAGCTGTGTTGCCAGCTAGGGTTAAACTGGAACACCAGAAAAATTCTGAATTTGCTCACCTTTTTTTATACAAGTGGTAATATCAAGACATATTAGCAATAGTCAGAAATATTAATAGCTTTGAAAATAGCAAGAGGAAGGTCAGATTTGGTTCTACCAAATGACAAAATCTTCATTTGATATTACTTAAAAAAAATAAAGTATGCCTGTAAGAAAGTAAGCAATAACGAGACAGATCACAAGCTATTAAACTGTACTTTCCATACACACAGTTGAGAAAATGACATGTTGTAATATTTTATAGCTTCAATTTTTATAGTTAGGTATGGAATCCATACATTTTAGAATGGAAACAACAGTTTCATATAAAAAATTGATGAATCAAAAATTATTTTATTCACTAGATCCCTAAAGGAAGAATGTTGAAGTAAATGGCTCTCCAAAAAGACCTGGCTGCAGCTGCAAAGGTCTAACAAAGTGATTGTTTAAAAAAATGTGAAATACCTTGGAAGTCAACTGTTACCTAAGAAGGTAAGATTTGGTAGAAAGAGGATCATGTTTGAAACTTTCTTGCTTTCATGTTTTTTTCCTGTCTGAAAATAAAATGATATTTCATCTGAGCAGCACATCTGACATAAATACAATTTTACACCAAAGATGAACAAGCTTGCTTCTTAGGAACCAAATAGACTTTTCTTAATTGCTACAAGAGACGTATGACACTCACCTCAAACTTATTCCAAGATAAATAGAGGAACTTAGAACTGGTTCAACTGATTCATAGGATCATCATAAAAACATAGAATGCCCTGGGCTGAAGGGGACCACGAAGAATATCTAGATTCAACTACCCTGCCATGGCCATTCCATTAGGATGTTCAAAGCCTCATCCACCTTGGCCTTGAATACTTCCAGGTTTGGATATCCACAGCTTCTCTGAGCAACGTGTTCCAGCATCTGACCACCCTCACAGTAAAGGATTTCTTCATAGTATCTAATCAAAACCTCCCACAATTTAAACCCATTCCCCTGTCACTAGTCCTGTCACTACATGCCCTTGTAAATACTCTCTCACTGACTTTCTTGACTGCCTTTTTTAAGAACTGGAAGGCTGCAATTTATTCTTCCTGAAGCCTTCTCTTCTTCAGGCTAAACTACCCCAATTCCTTTAGCCTTCCTTCATAGCAGAGGTTCTCCATCCCTCTAATCAGCTTTGTGGCCCTTGTCTAGACTTTTTCCAACATATCAATGTTCTTCCTGTGCTGAGTACCCCAGAGCTGGATGCAGCACTCCAGGTGGGATCAGAAAAGTGGGACAGAATCATCTCCCTCGCCCTGCTGGCCACACTTCTTTTGATGCAGCCCAGGACATGTTTGGTTTTCTGGGCTACAAGCACACATTGCCTGCTCACATCCATTGCCTTCTCCTCCACCAGCAGCCCCAAGTCCTTCTCAGCAGGGCTGCTCTTGATGTGTTCATCCCCCAGACTGTGTTGTCACAGCCCAAATGCAGCACCTTGCACTTAGCCTTGTTAAATCCCAAGAGGTTCCCAAGGGCCCACTTCTTGAGCTTGTCCAGGTCCCCCCAGATGACATCCTGTCCTTCAGGAGTGTCAACCACACCACTGCAAACACAAAGAATAACAGCTTCTGTCTAGAAGGGTTTTTTGGTACTAGACAGCAGCTGTCCTTCATGATTAAAAAAAAAAAAAAAAAAAGGAAAAAGGACAGACTTTATTAGATTTAATTAGTTTTGCACCATTGCTACTGTCATGCCATAATAAAATTTTTGACAATTTACACTATGACATGTCACTGGAAGTACACCACCAACTAGATCAAATGCACTGCACACAAAAATTAAGACAAAATTTAATTACAAAATTCTTTAAAATTTTAAGACAAAGCATTCTAGAAAGCAAAAAGGGATGATATAAAGATAAATAATTTCTGCACAAGTCTACAAAAGGAGTGTAGAATTTTAAATCTTGAAGAGTTTAATGAAAACAGAATTTTTCATTAGGAAAAATCCCTAGCTTTCTGACACAAAAAAATCAAACTGCTCCATTGAGAACTACTTTAGGATTGACTCTACAATCAACAGAGTACATGTTGTTTTACACACAAGGTAACACAGATTAATTAGCTGATGTAATATTACGACTAACAGATGGGATGCATAAAACAGTGCCAACAACACTTCAGCAATTCTTATTTAACACATTCACCTTTAGGAAAGTTATGAAGATTCAAGGATAATGTCATTACCTTTTCTTTTTATGTCTTCAAATGCCCTGCTTTGATACTGATGTTTAAGTGTGAGACTGATGTTATTCAGGACATTGCCTTTTTTTCTTCAGTCTAGGTGGTAAATTATGCCTGCAGTATAAAAATATTGGTTACTGAGAGCAAAAAAACCACATTTTAATATAATACTCTAATTTAAACATTTATTTCTAAGAACATCACTTTCCTATTCACATCAAATATAAATGTTTATACAGATCTCAAATGCAGAAAGGAGTCTTAAGTGTAAATCTTGAATAGATTGTGCTTAGTGTACTACCCCTTTAAAAAGTTTCTGATATTTTTTAAACAAAATTGCCATGATTTTATTGGCAGCTATTGTTGCATTACAGATGGTCAAGGACATATGTGGTTAAGACAGAATGGAGTGAATTAACAGAAATGGACTAAAAGCTGTAAATAATGACGGTTCTCAATAGCTTGAGATAAAAAGTAAGCTCCATGGATTATTTCCAAACATGTTTGTTGCATTAAGATATTTAGTAGAATAGTTAATGCAAACATTTGAATTTTAGAAAAGTAGAACTCTGAAAAATGCCTGCAAAAGCCTTGCAAATTATGATCTTCCCTACTGATTACTAGGAAAATCAAATATATAAAATAAAACCTGGGGGTTCTCCTTCCAAACTTCCATCCACAAACAAAATGCATCTTTTCTCCTTGGCTGCATGTTCCAGCCCCAGTTGCCAAACTGACAGAGTGGGATCAGTGGAGTATTCCTACCCTTGCTTTTTGCTAACTCAAAAAATATGACAGCATCACCACCCTGTTGCATCCAAGCTGCAGAATAAGCTGCTTGAATTACCACTATGTTGCATGCAGCCTTGCTGTCAACATGAGGAGCACACTCTATATGCAAGTCCTTGTATTCTAAATGAAGAATTCTTATTAGTTCCCTTGTTACAACATTAATATTGACACTTTAAATTACACAGAGTTAAAATTATACAAGCAAAAACTTTCTAGTATCTACCCCATCCTCTGGTGATCTCTTTTCCCCCTGGGAAAACTGGGGACTGCCCCACTGGGTTTTTGAAGGTAAATGACCAGTCTAGGGGAGAAGGGTGTATAGCTAGTCATCAACATGCTGGTTCCACAGGATTACATTATGAAAGATAGAGCTATCTTTATTTCCCCCACATAGAATGTTTTATGTATGTGGATACCTTTGTTTCAGGAATACATTTTCAGCATATTCAGCAATTGTCCAGTTTTTTCTACCTCTTAAATATTGCTTTAGACAAACTTGCTGTTGATGAATCTACTCACAAATAGGTTCCTGTTCAAGACACAAGTGTTAGATTTTGTAGAAATCTGTTTACCTCATCCTGCAATTTAATCACATGGTATAATCAATTGTAAAGATTGTCTCAGGATCATTTATTATTGGTATCAACTTGTGTGGATTACTGCAATTAATTCACAACTATCATTGTTCTACAAAAACTCTGTATTCTTACTCTTATGCTCATTTAACATAACAAACCAATGCTGATTAAAAGTTTTAAGTGCTTTATAATTTTTTTTTTTTTTTTTTTTTTTTTTTTTTTTTATTATTAAGACATAGCACAAGTGCAGGGATATAATAATTATAAAATAGTTATAAAATAGTTTTCTTGTTTATTATTAACTTCTATTAAGTTGGTCCTCCATGCTGACTTCTGTGAAAAAAAAAGTAAGGGAATGAACATTTGAAATTATCACTACAGTTTAGAAACATATATTAAATGCTTTATAAATCAGCTTTTTGAGCAATTCATCTTGTTTTTCAAATACAGGCAATTTTTTTCAACCCAAGAATTGCATGCGTGGAGGAATCAGTATTCCATTTGGCTAAAGAGCCTCTTGAAATACTGTTTAGAAACTTTAGTTTAGGTAGAATTACATCATTTATGTTGACTTAAATAACTGCTTTATATATTGATTTGGGTTTTACCCCTTTAAAGCTCATCCCGTTAATGAGGTTTAAATAGCAGAGCATTTAAAAGAGAAAGGGAGAGAGTAGAGATACTACTTGTCCTTCTTAAAGGTAAAAATATGTTTATTTTAAAGTTTAACTGTACTGTACAGCATAAATTTTGATTAATGATTTAGATCATCTTGAGCAAAATTAAGAAGCAAGGCAGACAATTAAGACATTTAATTAAGGCTTATTTAATGTCTTTTTCTTAATGAAAAAGTATATACAATTGGCTTAGAATGGAAGGCAATACAAATCAATAGGTATCATATATTTAATGAAAGTCCCAGTTCAATTTTCTGTTATGACCTGATTCCTTATTATAAAGTCCCAAAGTCACAGATCATTACAGATAATCAGAATGTGCAGGACTTTTCCCAGTTCTGGCTAAAATTTATTTCTATTTGTGCAGATTAGACTTTCGAAATTATTACTACATAAGGGCAGAATTTGTCAAGTTTTTTCACAATTTCATTGATTTCTGAGTGAAGAATAGGTCTGCACTTTATACACTGGCTGGAGGAAAAGGGCTTCAAATGAACAAAACTATTGGAGTTTACAATACACAGGTATAAACAACAAAATTTGTGTCCCCTGTGCTTTTACAAGTGAATACTTAATTATTTAACATTTTGATTCACTTTCAAAATGATCCCTTCACAGAATTTATTTTAATTCAAGTTTCTTGCACATTCTTTTCTGGATTATGGTTGCTAACTTCCTTTTTATTTTGTGTATTTGATTCCTTCCAGATGGTATTATATCTAAAAAATAGACGTATTTTTTAGATACAAAAGATACAAGATTTTCATTTTATAAATACAAGAATTATGCACAAGAAAATTAATTATATATCTAAAGACACATGGAAATATTTGCCAGACACATGGAAAGCATTTCCCAGGTTTCCTGAGCATCCTGTTACCAAAGTGAAATGGTTACTAGAAATACAAAATAGTTTAGGAGAAACTACCAGTTGCCTCAAGACCTAAACTTTAAATTCGCAGAAAATATGAGCTTTAGGACCATATGTTTAGATCACATAATTAATGAAGCTCTGATACATTAGGATACAGCTGTTTTAAACTGAATTTGAAGTTTATAACAGGCACTTCTCCCCAAACCCATAAGAAACAGGAAAGTCTAATTCTAGGTTTCCCAAATGTCTTTGGGAATAATCTTTGGGGATAATCTTTGACCCAACCAGCTGAGGGGTGAAGTGTCTCTTGCCCATGCCAGGATCTCTCGCATAGTAAAGGTGGGAACAGCTCTGGCTGCAACATGAACATCTGCTGCCTGACCAAGGTGGGGAACAAAGGATAAGTGGCTAACCATGTTAGCCTTGGTAAATCATTTTCCTGAATCATCACCCAAGTGAAATGGCACCATTGTTATGAGACCCTCTGAAAAAATTAATCTTAGTCAAGTGAAATGGTAACATTGCTACAGAATTTTGAGCAATTTAAGGAGTTACTGACTTGAGATAGAGCCAGGATGAAACTGATGACTAAAGGCAATCATCTTGCAACCCAATAAAGAGCTGGCCTAAGTGAGGCCCTTAGAGCTCTCCTGGACTGCAGTGGGCTGTGCCAAGATCTCCCTCTGAGTGGGACACTTCTCAGAGCTTGAAAGCTCTCAGGTTTGCAGTGCTTGGAAGGCCATCAGTGATGATGAGGCCTAGGCTCACACATGCACTCCTCTCAAGGTGCAACCCATGCCTGCTGAGCAACACTTAGGGGTTTGATGTGAATATTTCATTGAGCCCAAGGGGAACT
Organism: Urocynchramus pylzowi; assembly: GCA_013397555.1. Taxonomy (NCBI): domain Eukaryota; kingdom Metazoa; phylum Chordata; class Aves; order Passeriformes; family Fringillidae; genus Urocynchramus; species Urocynchramus pylzowi. Next base: position 147,430 of record VZRH01008737.1, on the reverse strand, counting down.
TTTGGTATCTTCACACACGTTGATATAGATGCATACATCTCTGCCTCTCTGTGTGTGCATGAATTGTTTATAGTGTGGATGTTGCTATAGTGAATCTGTGATGAAGTCACTGTCAAAATTGCAGAAAATACTGTTGAATCCATTTGGTATTGATGGCAGACCAGTGTATCTTACGACAGTGTGGAAACGGAGGGATTAAGATCCAGTTCTCAATTCCCCCACTATTCTGTTTTGAAAATAAATGCAGAGCCTGCATTACAGATTATTTCTAAGAAATAGGAAAAAAACTATCGTTACAGAGAGAGCTGTATAAAGGGCTGGCTCAGGATCTGTTGACTCTGAAGATACATGTTGCAGAGGTTCCTGATTCATAGCTTTCACAAAGACTCCTAAAGCAAGCAGAATTTACATCTGCTATGAACTTAAACTGCAATCCTTACATTTTTTCCTACTGCAAAAACAAATTAATAACGCTGCAAACAAAATTAATTGTATTCTCAAAGAAAAAAATAGGAGTTTTCAAAGCAGGATTTCAGGAAGCAAGACAAGTTTCCTGTTAAACCAGTCAGGTCTTTAAATACCATTTTCATTAGGGAATGTTTTAAATTATCAAAACTAATTTAACTGAAACTCAGAAGATTTTCATGTCTTACATTCCTGTTTAAAATGATAAGTGGCTAATTTTATTTCTTTCTGACAAGACAAACCTTTAAACATATGTGTTCAAAGAAATTTATAATGAGTTTGAAAAATTAGTTACTCCAATTGGAAACATCATTGGTAGCTATTCTAACACAACTTCTACTTATACTGTAATTTCCACTATTAAATCAGTGATCCAGATTTACAAATATTCATTCCTGTGTTTGGCATATACATAATTTATATGCTCACTTGCTTCTGTCCTTAAGGTATGCCATGCTTTATTATGGCCTGAGACACATGGCCTGACTTCATCTTTAGTCTAAGCCATCTCACCTACCTGCAGAAGACAAACAGCTGATGAAGCTTCTCCTCATATTAAGCTTTAAACTTTGGCCCTGGTTTAACAGCTCAATGAAAAAAATCAACCAAAAACCTTTGCACACCAGACTTGGAGGCAGGATTCTATCCAGAAACTGTTAATGCCTTTTCCAAGTCCCTCACATTTATCTTCCTAGCTTCATATGTATATGTTGATAGACTCCCTAAAATTGATGAATACTCTGATGGCTACTGGGTTGCTTCTGCATGCAAAAGTACTGCCTAACTGTAATCAGATAAACTGCATGTGACACAATATAAAAGTTATAAAAATTAGAATATTATTACATACAAATCCTGTAATAAAATTGCTTGTCACATATAAATTTTATCTTCATACCTGAACTACTGTGTCATATTTGAAATCCTGTGTCCAGTCCTGGATTCCCAAGTACAAGAGAGAGATGGAGTTACTGGAGAGACTCCAGCAAAAATGCACTAACATATGAAACTGAACTATCTCTCAAAATCAGAGATAAACATTATATTGTACTGCTCTCACCCCTCAACAGCTCTATAGCTAAGAGTCTCTTATTGCCCTTAGTTCTTAACTCTGATTTGAAAAATAAATTATAATTCACAATAGGTTAAAAATCTAACATTGAATTATTGCTACAAGAGAGAAATTTTTAAAAATAATATGCAAACTTCTGTGTACTTTTAACACAATATAGAGGAGAGCAAGATGGTACCAGTGTATTTTTTGCCCTAAACTATTTAGAAAATCTTGCAAGAACACATATTTCATGTATCATGTAGCATTTATATTGTATAATAGCAAAATAAGCTATTATACATATTATTTTTTTTATTTTCTTATATCTTCAGAACAAAGCAAGTAGGGTAGAATGTAATATGGACCATGTTAAATAATAATAATCAGAACTGCAGAAGCAATTGCATATTTTACCTACTAAATGTGCACAATGTTAACTCCATGTTTGCAATTTAGACATTTTTTAAATTCCAGCTCTGTGGCAATTGTTTTTCATGTGCAGTGTATGTATGTGTACTCGTAGCTGCCCCTGAAAATGTTCCTTATATTTATCCCAGTGGCTAAATACATAGTTACATCAATGTGGAAAAGTTTATAAAAACAGACAACTCTTTATCTATATGTATGTATCTTCTAACTGCTTTTAAAAAGGACAAATAATTTGCATATATTTAAGGAAAAAAGTAAGATACAGGAAAAAAAGGGTAGTTAACATTCTTCATCAAAGGAACTAAAAACCTTATGTGGCTTGAAGACTGTTTCATTTACTTTTTTAAAAATTTTTCAGCAAAAGTCAGACTCAGAGGGGCTATGACTGCTTTTTTTAAATACATCATTGGGTAACCACTTAGGAGGAAAAAGAGCTATGGAAGACAAAGCATACTGTTGGCATGAAAATAAATGTGTAAGCACTAACTAAGAAAAAAAAATATGCTAGAAATAAGGGAAAAAAATCTCTAGTCATCAAGGAAGTGATTCTCTGGAACATTCCAAGAACAATACCTGGTGACCCAGCAGAACCCTCCTTATCCTCAGTCTTCACTTTTCTCATGTTTAAAACATTGTGGGCTGCAGTCTCACAGCCCTCCCCAACAGCTGTGACTTCTTGCTACATTAGCTAAATGTCACTTTAAAGAGTACAGAGGAATACAAGGGGAAAAGAATTCATGCTGTAAAAAGGGAAAATATATGTTTAGAATAACACTAAAGCTGAAAACTTCATTTTTATGGATTTCCAAACACAGTTTTTCAAGGTTTTTAAGTATTTTGCCAGTTTGTCAAAAGTAATGCTGTCCTTGAGGATTTGCCCTGCAGTTTTATAGCTATGAGCTATTTCTTATTTACAACTGCTTTAAGCAGGTCACCTGGTAGTAGCATAAATGGGAATGAAGCAGTGGTGATATTTAGTCATTCCTAATAAGAATGCCAACTAGGAGATACGTGTTGCATGGGGTCAAGAGATGAATTGTGTTATGGAATACCACAAGCCATCAATTATGTTCTCAGCATTTCAGTGGAAAGAATTGTGGATTATCAAGAAGACTAAATATTCTGAAATGCTAATTTTGAAATCTCTGGCAGGCTATTAGGTGTTGTCAGTATTACAGATGTATTTACTGGGACAAGGAATATGTTTGTGGATAAGAGAGAGGTTTATCCTCCCTACTATACCAGCTTCTGACAAGACTGCATAGCTGTTTAAGCCTATGCATCAGTAGCTGACACACCAGTCTCCTCTTTATAAACAACATTTCTTTTATCATAATCACCACTATCTTTCTTTGGTTGCTTGCTTGCATATTTCTGTATAAGAGGACACGTGAGCTCCAAGAGGATACTGAGAAGAAAGTAGTTGGAGATTGCCTGAGCTGAGGCAGCTACATTGCACAAGCACTGCAACATCTCATTCAGTCCCTCCATGTAGGCAGGCACATCCAGAGGTCAGGAATGGAGTTATGGAGCCACTTGATGCAAAGCTGTAACGTCCCTCAAGCCTTCACTCTTAATCTAGGAAGGACAAAGGCTATATGAAAGTGCCTTTTTGTTCCACCCACACACATTCCTATCAAGAAATATGAAAAGAAAGTTAGCATCACAGTTAGTTTCTTCTAATGTACAATATCTGCACATTTCATTCCCAGGGGTCATTTTCAAAGAATTCAGTTTCCGCACCACCACCACCTACTTATATTTTCAGATCTAGAAATATGAAATAAGAACTGTAGTTACAATTCTTAACTTAATTGGCATTTTTTCAAGTGCAATTATATCTAAAAGATTGGCCTTTATTCTTGCCACACTGCTTCTTAAAATGCCTGATTTTTTTTTAATACACTGACCATATTCACTCATTTTAAATATCACTCTGACAGCTCCATACAAAAATCACTGGGCTTGAGAGGTTCATTCAATTAATGGTTTTAACATTTAGAGTAAGAAAAAGTAGATATTTTTATAAAAATAAAAATATCTATTTATAAAAACGTTAATTGTTTGGTTCTTTTTCCTAATTAGGATGAAGTCAAGGAAAATAAAGAACTGAAAATATACTTCATCCTTTATCTAGCCCACTTTTGAAAATAGATATTTTCCTTATGTTCAGCTAACTTTAATTTACTCAAGCAAGATTACTCATTTCAGAGAACAGGGTTCCTGACGAGGTCACTTCTTTTTTTTCCAACTGATGGAAGCAAAGGAAAAATATTGCTATTACTCATGGTCTGGCAGTTGCTGGCAGTCTATACTTTGATCAGATTAAACCTAAATAAACTATCTCTGTGCTTCTTGAGTAATTTTTGCATCAGGCTTTTTTCTTTAAAAGAAAAAAAGAAGGCATCCTAAAGCCCTGATTTTTGTTTTTTTTTCTTCTACCCTAGAGAATATATTTAATATAAAGAGGAATTTAAACTGGAAAACAATAGTTTTAATGAATTACATTACTTAAAAAAAAATACTCTAAATATAAAAAAAATTAAAATCTTTGCAAACCTAAACTATAATTTAATTTTTTTTTGTTGTTGAGAGAAATAGTCCCATTTGGTTTTATTTATGAAAATGCAAACAACAGAAATATTTCTGAAACTAAAAAAAAAAAAATCTTTAACAGTTCAAAGTAGTTGCATGACTAATGCTCATCTACGGGTACAGAAAGTCAAAAGCCAGTAATTCTGCAAAGTGTAAACTGAAATATTTGCCCCATAAGTAGGTTAGTTCCTCATCCTATTACAGCATATTACAAGCCTCCACAAAATTCCAATAAAGTGTCACAAGGAAGTAAATAATAAATCCAAGATGAGTGACATGCTTAAGCAGCATGCTGATACCTCTCTGCCTTTGCAAGGTAGAGGCAAACATATACACCGACAGCTGAGAAGAAAACTGAAAGTTTGATGTAAGTCTGTGCAGGTGGTATGGTAAGTTTAATTTAACTTTTCAAAATGCTCAGAAACTAAAAGAGAATGTATCTAGTATGCAGGAAGATGTTGCAGTTTTGTTTTACAATCTTCTTTTCACAGTCTCTTTTCAAAGATGTCTTATTCTGTCATTTTTATGACACACTGCCCAGTGCAAAATTATTGTGATGGATATGTTGCTTTTAAGCACAGGGGTAAATTATAATTGTAATGGGCAGTACATATGACGTAAGGGATCATCAATAGAGGTTTGGTCTGGAGCAGATTATTCTGCATGATCCAGTGAGTACCAAGAAATTCAAATTTAAAATCAAGTTAAATGAAGTAACCTGAGGGAAGAAAGAGAAAATATTTGAGAGAGAAAGAATATATTATAATGAAAAGGAAATAATTCTTAATTTAATAAAGGTGAACTATTAAGTGTTCTGACAATTGTAGCATCCTTCTAACATACTAAATTTGCCTTCCAAATAACGTGTCCAATGATGAGCAAGAGGTATGGAAGGACTGGTTTTATTCCACGTGCCACCATTCTGTTTCTTCTTAAATTAAATTGTTTAGGGACATAATGAAACTGTCCTAATGTAGTACAACAATTTTAACACAAAATATCACTTTAAGGTTCCATAACACACTATATTTGTTATGAAATTCTTAAAATCCTTCTTCTTGTAATCTTACTTAGTTCTCTTTCTGAGTTGCTTAAAGGAATTTATCCCAAGGCGCTCTAGCTTGTTCCAAACAATCTACTGTTTCAGAGATTTTGATGGGGAAGTGAGAAAACTGAGATAGTAAGAATCATGAAACCTATCTGTTCATTTGCCTAGGAGCTGGCAATACATGGGTTTTCTGTGATTAAGTACACTTGTTCTCACGAAATTTGTATCTTGAAAAGCCATTGTCTTTCTTTAAAGCACTGATTTCAATGGATTCTATAATTTAATCATATTTAGCCATATAAGAAATATGTAGAAATTTTCCTCATAATGATTCCAAATGTAATGCCGTATATACTATTTAGGACATTGTCCTTGTTCCAGCTAGGACAGGGTTAATTCTTGCAGTAGCCAGGAGGTGCCATGGTTATTACCTGGTGATTGTTCTATACCTTGTCACATCATTCCCAGGGGTGGGGAGAAGGGGTCTCTTCTGGCTCCCTGCCAGTTTGGCACAGCATCATGGATGGAGCAGTGGGTATTGTTTCCATCTGAATAATTCGCCTCTTTCTTGTACCATCTGTGATTACTACTGTTGCTGTTACTCTTTATATTCTTATCTCATTGCTGTTCTTATCTCCACCCATGATCCTTACCTTTCCTGCCTCCAATTCTCCTGTCCAGCCCTCTGCAAAGGAAGGAAGAGGGAGGGAGCGAGAGAGCAGTGCATGGTTTCAGTGGGAATACGAAAGTGGAGAATGCCATTCCTAAACCATAACAGAAGTCTTTACGCTCAGAGAATGAAAGGGTCAAGAGAATAGGCTGCCAGACTTGCAAATATCTCAATACATACAGCTACATTTTTCTTGAATAATTTTCCAGAAAGTATCAAAAAGACTTTGTTTTAGAAAGTCAACTGGTCTAGCACAATTTCACTCCTCTTAATTGTCTTTCATTCTTTAATTTTCTTGTTAATGTGCCAACAAGAGCAGACTTCACATCCTAGATGACATGATTCAAGTAGTCTGACATAATGCCTTCAAGGATTTAAGTTGTCATAGACTTCTTAATCTCAGAAAGAACAGTTCAAATTTTCGATTGGCAACAGAGAAAACAATGTTTTATTTATATGTAGTAGAAAAATAAGATGCAAAGTGTTATATTTTTATTTTCCTTTAAAAACAAACAAGCACATCAATTGTGGTGACAAAAATGGATTAATTATTTTAATGTAAAAAAGCATGCTGAGAACCAAAACAAAGAGACAATATTGTCAGTGTGAGACATTTTTTTCAAGTTTTATATTTGACATGTTTCATAAATGTTCAAGTCCTGGGATCACACAATCATAAAAGTCTGTAGTTTTTAACCTCCTTATTTGCTGTAAAATTAAGCTCTGAAGTTCTCATAATCATGAAAACAAGCTCAAAAAAGGGGACTATGAGGGATAAAAGATAGGATTTCTTTGAAAACAGAGGGCAAGTGAAAAGATCTAAACCTTTCTGTCATTTGGAGTACCATAAAAATAAAATATTTTCAGGAACATGGGGACTTCCTTACTATGTTCAGCACCAACTCAGTGATGCTAAGGAAGTTTGTCTGACCATACAGAACCCACACTGTCAGTCACACTTGCACCACCTGAGCTGGGACCAAGGACCCTTCCCAGTTTCACCCCCCACACTCACACAGTCACACCAGATTCCCTTACCAGCTCAACCCCAGGTTTCCCATAACAGACATTCAAATCCTTCAAATAATTTAATCGTAGTGCAACAAGTAGATCACGAAATAACAGCTCCAGCTGGTCCCTCTGAGGAAGGACCCAGAACAAAGGAACTCATGGGTTTTTTAACCCTCACAGTCCACAGGGGAGAGAAGTCTGGGATCCATGGCTCCTGCCATGTCTCCCAGAGGCCAGTCTCCTGGCTGGGCTACAGTTCTCCTTTGTTATGCAAAGGGTCGGCAGTTCACAGCCCCTTGGCTCAGGCTTGGGTTCCTGTTCCCTGGAGCTTAGCCTGCAGCTCACACTCCAGCTTTTCCCCCAGCTACCTGCACTGAATGGATTCTGCAGCAATGTAAATACTAGTAAACTTCCTAGTGCCTCTTACGGGCAGGCAGGCTTGAGGTTCTGTGGAGCGTCAAGGAAAACAGTCTGCCTAAAATATGTGGATCTTCAAACTATCTCTCACCTCATCTCAGAGATTTCTGGTCCAGTATTTAGCTTCCCTCTTTTTCTCTGATTAGTGGCTAAGTTCAGCAGATCCACACAAAACTCAAATGAGGCTTTGTGCAGTTTTTCACCAATCCTTCTCTGTTTTGTGACACTCCTGAATGCAACTGCACGTAATGAGCTGCTCTAGAGTACTGAAGAGATGTAAAAGTTTACTGTACTGAAACTAGCAGCAAAAAAGTAATGGTTTACTGCAGTAAAGTAATTTTTCCTTGCTTTGCAATTTTTAACAGAGAAAAGGATACATCACATAATATATGATCACTCCAAATATTAAGCTTTACTGAAGAGTGGTGATGATGTGGATAAAATGTCCTCAAAAATGGTTTAGATTTGTATTATTTAGAAAGTACTGCAATTTTTCATAGAATAGCACATTCACTTCAAATTAAAAAATGTGATCAGCTTGGAAACCAAGCTCTTTTAATCTAATGGTGTATTTGAGAACAAGAGAAGGCATCACTGAATGTTTTTATTGTGAAAGTACTCAACCTGTCATATTTAAAAACATTCTAACTCCAGAGAACATTTTACATATGCAATAACTGCTGTCATTGCTTCTGTTACTATTCAATTGTCTTATCAAAAATCTTACATAATATTTAGTTAAAATGCCAGACCAAAGGTTGCCCATAAAGCAACTCAAGAGGATTTGCATAATAATTACTCATCAATTCAACTGAATAAATAATGGGTCTTTTAAAAATCTGAAAATTTTAATAAGGTTATAAATCTAACTTTGCTAAAAATGTAGCTGTGTTTTTCTTCCAAGGGTGCTCAAAAATCCTTTTGGAAGTAATAGTACAGTACACTCATAGAAAATAAATCAAATAACCATAATAGTTCCAGTCTTGGGAGGTTCTTTTACTTAATTAATAATGGTAATAATCCATGCTTCTGTATTATTTCCCTCTATTATTAATCACGTACTTCATGGGCATTACTAAATTAAATCTCCTAATACCCCGAGAGATGAGTAAATACTATTATTCCAGATTCAACATACAGCAGAGACTTTAGGTGTAGAAGGGTGAAATAACTTGCCTAATACAGTATGAATAAGGAGAACTATTAAGAAATTCAGAGTAATTTCCACTCCTAGAATTAGGATATATTTTTAAAATCATATGATTTATATTTCACCATGATATTTTTAGTTTGCGTTTGTTTTCATGAATTTTGGACTTCAGTTGTTTTTTCAATAGTTCTTTTTAATGTTTGCTCTCTACAGCCAAGGAGTCTAGAGAACATTTTTTTTGCTTAAACTAGACCAAGAAAGATAAAATTCGCACATCAAAACTCATCCCCAGTGGCCTAGACTTCAAGCAGAGCAACAAATTATTTAATGCTCAAGCAAAAAAAAACCACAAAAAGGCAAACAAAGAAAAAACGTAAAATAATCCAACACAGCAGAACTAAAATCAAATACTTTTCCTAATTTTTTTACTTGATTAAGTAAAAGTGAGCTTTTACATCTATACTCATGGGCCTTGCCTACACAAGCAACTTGACTTTTGCCAGCTAATTATATTCACAGTGTTTTTTCTTGAGTTAACTAAAATTTAATAAACCCTCAGAAAAATTGAACAGCCGGGTTATTTTTTATGTGTGTAATTAGAGGGTTCTGGGCTGAACTTTAGGTTCCAGTTTTGAAAAATCTTAACCTATGTCTCCTGACTTTTACTCTTGGCTTCATGGAACATTTTTCTTCTTAACACTTTTGTTTATATTGCACTTGTCACCATAACAGATCAGGGCAAAATAAATTCCACAATAATTCACCAAAAGCTGTGAGTTCTATTTTAAGATTAAGAGCAGTTGGTTCATTATAAAGTATTGCCATGTTAACTACATGGTCTAGAAATTGATGAAATTATTTTAACAACAAAATTAACACTTTTGACACATATAGTACAAGAACCACACAAAAGAAGAAGGTAAAAAACGTGCTTCCTGAAGCTGTAGATGCTTTGTGAGACCTTTGTTTAAATAATCCTTCTTAATGGATTTCTTATTTCAAAATTTTCTTTATCTAATTAAATTCACTTTTCCTTTCTACAGTGTAAACAAAACACATGTAAGTTCAGTGGGTTCATGATAATTCCTTTGGCAGAATTTCTCAGCTTTGTGGTGTTCTTGAGCCTCAATATTCTCTCCAACCTTACTATTATAAGCTTATGTGAAATGAGGAGCAGGTATCTTAATATTTTTAACCTTCAGCAGAAATTTGAATGGCAACTACAGAAGCTCAAGCTCAATTAAGCACTAATATAATTGTCTTCATATAGCAGAAATAAGTTGTCCTTTCACTGTAATTCTTCTATTTTATATTTGAGATAAAGGACAAAAAGGGATAAGGAATGATCATATAGATCACATATGATCATAAAGATCAATGATCATATAGATCAAATATGAACTTTACCATGCAAGTAAGCACATAACTAAAGGACTGTGCTCTTTGATTGACTCCTGGGCCAAGAACTGTCATAAATATAAGGTTAGTCACTTTTTCAGTGTCTGAATTAGACATTAATTTTTCCTTTATGAGCTGTACACTCCATTTGTGTACTGCACAGGTCTAAACCTCATTTTGTCTCTGTTTCTCTGATAACGGTTCTGAATAATTGATACAGAGCCCTTATCAAAACAGAACCCTTTCACAAAAGGGTTTTCCAATTCAGTCCCTCAATATGCAATTTGACCTGCACTTGCAAAATAGTGAGATAATTTGTAAATCACCAGGGTCATTTTCCCCTTTAAAATAAAATTGTTTAAAGACAATATACTCCAGATGAAAGCAGCAACGTTTGGTAGTAAAAAAATAAATAACCTTTCTATATTAGAAATAATTATAATTCCTCAAAATCCATATTTTTAACTTGATTTTCCTTGGGAAAATATGCTGCACACAACAACAGTTCACTGCAAAGTTCAATTCCCATAATTAGTATTTAAAAAGACTTTACTTAGGGATTTCATCATTATCTTCTGGGGTTTTGAGGTGGGTTTTCCTTGCATTTCCTCCTTTTTTGCAGGTGGGTGATATTCTGAAGGCATTTATTTGCTTTTTGGATGCATTTTTCAGTGAGATTAGAGCTCTTTTTCTTTTTCTGTTTCTTTTTCTTTTCTTCTTTTTCTTTTTCATTTGGTAGGGGCTATGTGGCTGTGAATAGCAAGCTGTATTAGCTCAGATGTTTGGAGTGTGGTGCTAAAAACATCAAGGTCGTCGGTTTGACTCGTTTATGAGCCATTCACTTAGGAGTTAGAGTCAGTGAATATTGTGGGTCCCTTCCAACTCAGAATATTCTGTGATTCTGTGTGATTCTGTGAAATTGAACTGAAAACAAAGAGTCTGTCAACAGGCAATCTTTCAAATAAATAGGGGGAAAGCGCACTTGACTGAGTGAAACATTTATCATCCTGGTTTGATCTTTTGGTCATGTTTTTCTGCCTTTGCACCATTCCATGTTCTGTTTTCACATTTTGCTTGCATTTGAAGAATTGTACTCTTCCTCCAAGCTTGGTGTTTTACCAAAAGGAATAATTAAATATCATTATACCCCCATTTTACAAAAAATTGTCATTTCTCTGCATAGGCTCCAAACAGGCCTTTGTGGAATGCTGTGATGTCACCCTACAACTTGCAAAAATCACCTTCTACAAAAGCATGCTTATGTAAGCCCAAAATGTCTTTCCAAGATATGCAGAGATACATTCTCCATAATGACCTCAGACAACAGAATTAAGCAGTTTAGCCTCTGTGAGTGATACCACAAGGGAAATTTTAAAACTGCAATATTTAGGTGTTTTTAAATGTCCCTAAACCATTTTCCAACTATCCCATGTTCTAACTATCCATATTGATAAGAATTCAAATAAGGATTTAGTTTTTGGCCATATATACATATATTTGTTTTTTCTCATTTATGTTAAAGGTTCTGCAGTAAAAAATTAATGTGTGGAAAGGTAATACATAAAACAACATCAATAAATATAATTCTTATATTCTGCTAAAGGCCAAACCACTGTCAAAATGGGATTTCATATTTCGATTTCCTCTTCTTTCTGATAAAAGAACTATCCATTTTATTTCTGTAGCACATTTATTGTCATCTGTTACAGCTCTGCTGCATGTGCTACTGGTGCAGTTTAAGCATCATCTGTCATAAGAGTAACCTCATCAGCTACAATGGGATACATGTGCACATGCTTATAAACTATTTTATTGGGATTTAGCTATGCTTTATTTTACCCAGAATATAAGAAAAAAGTAGAATACAGGATAATCTTACAGATGTATCAAGAAACTTAACTAGATTTTCAAAGCTCATACATTTCTAAGTGCTTTTACTTTAAAAAAGAAAAAAAAAAAGGCAGATTTATATATAAATCTTTATATTTATGCACATAAACATTATCCCCCCAGGTCTTATTTTCCCTGGGGGGATAATATTTATTAATAATCATCAGTGTCTTTTTCTTGGTATTATGCACAGATGATTCAATCAAATAAACAACATTGTACAAAAATACAGGGAAGACATTACAATCTCATATAACTTAAAATCTGAAAAAGTCTAGAAACAGAGGCTGTAGAAAAGACAGTTTTGTTAAAAGATGTAGTATACAATGAACACAGTTTGGATTGATTAATTAATTAATTAATAATGAATAATTTTCTACTGCATTTGCATTTTTTTCTTTGCATAATGTACATTTCTTTTGTTAATTCTGATCAGGACTGATGGGAAAAGAATGGTAATGGTAATAGCAGATGGGCATGGCAATTTCAGATACTGTGAAAAGAGGGAGAGAAGACATTGCTGTACTTCAGCCCAGTTGTAATTTCTGTGTACTGTAAATTTTTCTACTTGTATTACTATTCTCTTCAGCATTGAAAGAAAAAACTCAAATTGGTTGAGATTCAGCTTTTTTTAATGTGGATAGATAAAGATGAAATCTGCTCACATTTCACCAGCTCTTACCTTCCCCATAGTCTTTGCACACAGAGAAATAAAGTTACCTGCCAAAATCCATAAATAGCAAGAAGATGTTTTTCATAACTACCTAGTATCATTATGGAAGAAATTTGATGTATTTAAGACTTCATATAAAATACAGAGAGTGGTTTTGACATGGTTTTTGTGAAAAACACATCTCTCATTTTCACCTACTGCTGGCATTAAGAGAAATAGCCCTTATCCTCTTCCATGTAATCAATATAAAAATATTGCTGTGTGTCTTTTCCTCTGACCTACAGCAGATGCTCTTCACTCTGCAAACTTAATTAAGCTTGTCTCCAGTACCAGAAAGCCAAAGGCTGTCAGGTATACATACATATATATATATATATGACATATAGGTGTGTAATATTTTACTTCTTTTAAAGTCTTAAAATATTTCACAGTGGTAACTCTTGCAGCCAATTCTGTCACATGAACTATAGAAACTAAGATAGGTTAATTAGTATGTCTGTTTGCACATGTTGACTTCTATGTAGCAGGTATCTTGGAAACTTTCTGAATGAGATTGTGTGGTTCAAGAAAGCAAATTCTGTAGGAATAATATCACAAGAGTGTTATACTTACAGTCTTCATTAATTTTTTTTCTAAATTATTCCTCTATAATTATCAGCATTTCTCTGTCCTGAAGACATGGTCAGTTGAAAACTAATCCACAAAGCAAAAAAACTCCTGTTATCTTCTACCATGGCATTTTCAGAATACCTATCATGCTCACAAAAATCTTGTATGTCTTGACAAGAGTGATCTTTTCCAAGACACGGCAGATGTCCTGCACAAACTCTACAACATCTGTCAACACCCTCTGTCAATATGGACAATAAAATTTGCATATTAATATCTGACATAATGGCTGCATCATTACCCGTCTGAAATATCTACAAAGATAAAACAAATTGTCAGAGTTTCAATCCAAACATACTCAAATCAAGAACCATTCAAAATTAACTCTTAAGTGTGCCATCATCAAGAAATAGTTTCTCTAAACAAAGAACTGCTGGGAACATGAAGATACATTTATAGTGTGACAGTATTATCATAAGTTCCCTAAATAGTTCAATATACTTGAGTACCAAAATTACTCTTTATGTAAGACACATAGATGACATTTTAATCATCTGAACTTAAAATTTGGAGCTTCTCAATTCAACAGAAATTAAGTAATTATGATTCCCCTATGAAACTGTCTCTAGAAAACTAAAAATAGTGACCTTTCAAAATATCCTGTGCCATATCAAAATGGGAACCTAAAAATTTATATATACATCAAAAGCTTAGAATTATAGATGAAAGGCAAGATGAACAACGTCAGGAAAAAGAGCACTGCACACAGGAAAGTACTGCAGAATTGACTCTAAAGTAGCCTTTGTGACTGTGAAAACATATCATAAATCACCATGAACAGTTCTTTCAAAACTTCACATAAGCACTTAGCAGTAAACAAGAAACTTAGAAAGAATATTAGGAATTATCAGTAAATTCATATAGAACAAACCAGAAGATATAATCCCATTTTATACCAGTATAGGAGAATTTGAAAACATCTAGGCAAAAACAACAGGGATTATCAGAAGTGTTATTTTCTATAAAGTCTCATACACCTTGCACTGACTGCTTGGATTTTGTGGGTTTACTTGGAGCTTATTTTTTTATCTACTTTTTCCATAGTCAGCCACAGTTGGCTATCTTTAAAGATGCAATACCAGTTAACAGAAGGCTTTGATCTATTCTCATGTTTTACCTTCCTTCTTCATTGTTAACAACATTTCTATTTGGATGGTAAAACTCCATATTAAAGTGATGAAAAAATGACTGTTGTTTGTTTATATAGATGATAAGAATAAAAAAAAAAATCTCCTAACGTGCAAGCTTGAAATTATGGTTTTACAAATTATTAAAAATTAGTTTGGAAAGTTTCAACAAACACATATACTTAGCAATTTGTTTCAAAATCTTACAGCCCATTCTCACAAAGCTTTAAACCTTTTTAAAAAAGGAAGATTGCTAAAAATATGAATGGTAACTCAAGTCTTTCTTTTAAAAATTCTATTTTATATCATGATGTCTAAAAAATATGATCATTAGTATCTGGTATTCTTGTAACTAAACATTGCTATGTAGCTACAAAAAACTAATAAAATTTAATCAGGTTTTTTTATGAATTAGTTTCTGAACATATGCAGTAGTTGAGGCAGACCAGTACAACACCCATTTATTAACCTAAAATTTCTACAGCTGAACCCACTGAGATACATTGTTCATAGCTGCCAGCATAATACCCCAAAATCCACAACTGAAAGCAGTTCAGTTTTACTTACTTGGTTTGATATATATTCCTTGATAAGAACTTAACATTAATATTTTACAAAGTATTTAGGGACAGGGTTTTCAATTTGAGCTTGACAATTTTCAGTATGTAAAATTTCTGTCACTCAGCAAGGTTTGTCCTGCCTTTGACATGTAGGAAAGAACTAGAATTTCTTCTGTTGTATATAACAGCTGGTACTTGGTTTTGATTTGTTAAAAATTCATGAAATGAATTGTTGAAATGGCTGTGTGTGCATAGACATGATGTACTGGTCCTACTCAACCTCACCTGGAGCCTCCCCCCTCGCCCTCTGCCCCCTGCCAGTGCACCAAGCCCCCCATTTCAGCAAAGCCTGGGGGGTGCCCTGCCTCCTCAGTGGACCTCAGTCCTACCTTGTGGGTACTTGTAGCCTAGATATTCCTGGCAGAAGGCTTTGGTCCTGCCCTGTCTTTATCCCCACAGCCTTTTGCTCCTGGCTGGGCTCCCTGGATGTCCCATGGGCCCCGTGCTCCATTCGCTGTACCAGGGTCTGGCCAGCCTTGACTCCCAGCTAGCCTTTCTTAACGAGCAGCCAGCCCTCACTGCTCCCTGGCACTGTCAGAAGACAGTCAAAAGACTTGAATGTTTATGCTGCCAGAATTCTTTTTCTAGGTGCTGACCCCAGGTATTGAAAAAGGAATGAACCCATCTAAGAAGTATTTGTAATTACATTTTCAGTTTTGTTCTAGTTCAGCTTATAAAACTAATCTGGGGTTTACTGAACTCCTCTCTTGATCTTAATTTGAATAACTAAACCACTACCAAATAAAGAGCCACCAGATTAGTCACAGATTTATGTTCATTTCTATGTGTTTACTTTCAGCACAGATTATGCACTAATATGTGCTTAATAGTTCAGAATACACATGCACTGAAAATATGCAAACTTATATTCAAATATTAAACTATCTGAAGTCCTTGAATAAAATGTTAAGCATGTATTTAGGTATTTAGAGGGTTTTTTTGTGGAACAGAGTACGTCTGGAAAACTATATCAGTAGACCCATATTGCAGGAAATCCTAATGTCAGCGTTTTCCCTTTTTTTATTAGAAAAATCCTTTTTCAGTTCCTATTGAGTTTTTAATTTTCTCCTGAAGGAATTTTTCTCAAGATTCTTTTCATTCTGCTTTTGTTTTACCAAGTCCTACAAATTCATCACATTCTCTGCAGTTGATACCTGCAGTTATAATTCTACACTTTACAATAATCAGTATAAAATTTCTTTATTGCAGATACAGAAAGCACACAAGTTGAGAGTACGGACATGGAAAAATAGCTCTTCCAATATGTTTTTTAGGTAGCTCATGCTGTTCTCCAAAACACAGCATTTCTGCCTATTTTCAAAGTCAAATGTAAGCAAAGCAGCTTTTACAGTGTCTTTCATGTGATTTAGGCTGTAGACTCTGTTGCTAGGCAGGTAAGCCAGTTTCCTCAACCTTTACCTGGTCTAATCCAACAGTAACAGCAGAATATTTTAACTCACTGTTTTCATTACACGTGGCCTGATTTTAGTTCATTGTTCCTTTTACTAACCTTTTCTTTGTATATAACATACTTATCCCCATTAATATATCCAGAATGATTTCCCATGCTTACAAAACATAAACTGAGTAAATTTGTCTCCAGCCTTCAGGTAATGTCATGAACCCAATTAACCCTCCATGCAAAAAGGAAGGAAAAAAAAGAATCTTGGGCTTTAGGTATTATTTGAATTTCTGTTTCTGCCTGGACAGAATAGTCTCATTATTTCAACAAGAAGGCTTTGTTTAGCTTTAATTGTGTAGATATCCAGTTTCCCTGGCAGCTGCTGTAGGACTGCTAAAAAATTCCCCAATATTTTAATTCCACAAAAACTTCAGTTCAATGAAACCATTAACTATGCTCTTAAATTTGAAAGTTTCTTGGATTTGAATATTCTTACACTGTACCTCAAGCTTTAAAATTTTGTCAAACCATGGAAATATAAATTCACATAGATGAAGGACAAATGAGCAAAAAATTGTTTTCAAAACTTTTTTTTTATTTGAGACAAATTTCTGATTTTTAGTGTAATACTTTAACTCAGAAAAAAATTTTTAAAAGCCACCTTCCTTAAAATCAAATTCACTTTCTTAGAAACTGAGATGAAAAACTGGTGACATTTCAGAGGAAAATGTGTTTCCTGCTCTCAGTTCACTGTCTTTTGACAGGTTTTTGGTGTAGATTCTTGTCTTATTTTCACTTACAATGCACTATGCCAAATAAACAGGGGGGTTTGGTAGAGAATCATCAGTGGAATCTCACTCGAGTTGTGCAGGGATGCATGCTGGTCAGCATATTCATAAACTATCTAGGGAAGATGATGAATTGCAGTGTCAGTCTGCTGATGGCAGCAAACTAGTCCAGGTAGCGAAGGCGAAACCCGCGTGCAATAGTGCCGAGTGTTTCCTGCCACTGCCGAAGCCCGCGGGAAACCCGGAGCTGGTAAGTGATGGGCGTGTGGAGGAAGCTGAGCCCCCAGTGGTGTATGTGGAAGATCAGAGGATTGTTCTGGTTGGCAGGTGTGGGAACTCAGTGCATCACCTCGGATGCTCTGAGTCCCAGGGAGAGCCCCTGGGGGGCTCAGAAGTCCTGGAATGTAGCCAAAAGTACCTGGTGGCTTGATTTTGACCCTTCAAGAGTTGTGCTATCTCAACATGAGGCTTCTGAGGTGTAAATGGTGAAGGACAAATGCTTTTTTAGACTAGAACATAGGTTTTAAGATTCTGGTGCAGGGGGGTATGATGGAGACAAGATGGAGGATTTAGGCCCGACCTCGTGGTTCTTCTTCTTCTTCTTGTCATCCATCTTCTGTGTGATGTATGCACTTTGGATTGGCTTATGCTAAAGGTGCACTGTTCAACAAAGGTGATGGGAATTGGAGAAAAATTGTAAATATCATATACGTAATTATCAGTATAAGAATGTTCTACCGCCCCAGGGGCGGGGAGTTTGCGTGTGGCTGCCTTGCTGGTCGGATCTCAGCTGGGCAGAAGAAGAACTTTTTAGATAAAATAAAATAAACAACCTGAGAAAAAGATCAAAAGAAGAGTCCAGACTCATCTGTTCACCGCAGGCTGCCTGCGGACCACCCTACGCGTGTCCAACAGAGACAGGCAGCCGATCGGACAGGCAGGTACCTTGGGAGGCACGCAGACCAACCTCCTGCTCAGAGCAAGGGCTGCCCTGAGATCAGAGGTCAACTATGAGATCAGTTACTCGGACTCACTGCTGAGATCATCCAACCATTTTTCTTGCCTGTTAGATATTCGAGAGAGTATTCACCATTCTCTTGCTCCTCTTGGGATTCCAGGAGTGTGCTTCCTTTATCAAACAATGTTGTAATTCAAAACTAATGTGTTTGTTCTCTAGCCAAAAGGGTCTGACACAGGAGTGTTTGAAGCAGGTACACTGAAACTTTTCAAAATGTTATCTAGGATCTACAGAATTTCATGCCACTATTTTCACACTTCTACTTTGATATGAGGCAGGATTTGTTCTTCTTTTTTTATAAAATTTTAGCATTCAGTAGTATAAAGCACATACTTGCTACTGGTTTTATTTCTATTAAATACTGTTTATTAGCCCAAGCATTTCTTTTTCAAGCATATTTGAAGTCAGTATGCATGATGCCTAAATTTCTGTCAGGTCTCAAATATTAAGGTATTTCTAGGAAATCTTACCTGATGAAATATCTGTAAGTTAAGATTCATAAAAGTGGAAAAGCAGAAAGGAGCTTTGATATGACACAAAATGAAACATTATTTTTTCTGCTTTTAGCAAATACATTGTCATTTCAGCAATGAAATCTATTCCAATTAATGATTGATAACCACTTGCATAAAAATATATATAAAATCAAAATTCACAACATATTTAATATAAAGCTAAGTGACTGATGTATGTCAAATTAAAAAAAATATTTCAAAATAGGGACTAAATGTCGCTCGGCAACAGAATGTTTGACTAATGCTGGGGGTGTCTATTTATGCAGTTATTAAAACAATGCTCCTTATAAGCAGGAGGGAAAGCACTGTTATTAATAAAATATGAACACCTCAATAATCATTATTTGAATGTCCCACACTCTTCTGTTGTTACTGAAAAAAACCCAATAATTGCGAAAATGCAACAGCCTTAAAAATCACAGTCCATTTCCATTGAGATACAATGGCATTTGTGACAGGTATGAAGGGGGGACATTTTAGGAATTTTCTTTTCTTTTAAGTTTCAGTTTAATTTGATAATTTTGTTTACAAAAATACCATAAATAACCCTCAAATATTTTCTCTACACAGATGTAGTACAGATAACTTGTCCTCCAAATTATCTCAAGATAAGGAAACTGAATAAATCCAATATTTTTTGTCCAGCACTTAATGTAAGATATATTTTTAGACTCCACACCCACAATTTACATTTAATTTCTAGGCAGAAAGTAAGAAATTAGGTCATTTGCACTGTTGGAATATTTGCATTAATCTGAGAAGGTGCAGGATCACCAATAAGTCATATGAACACTGGGTGAAGCTCTGTTAAAAGGCCAAATCCAAAACAAAACGTTTTAATGGACAATTTAATTAATTTTAAATCGCCTTGGCTCAGAAAACAGAAAGGCTTCAGTATGCATTTTTGTTAGACATTTTACCTACTTTGCCTTCCAGAATTTAAGACAAAATTTTAGCCCTAGGGCACTGGGGTAGCTACCTATGTAAAACTGCTAAAATTAGAATAGTTCTCCTAAAATGCATGACAAATTTACCTCCATAATACTGAGTCTATGTATTTCTAGCTGACTAGTTGAAATAACTAAATATGATCCAATTAAAAAAGCTAAAAACATTTCCCCCCTTAGAGTATTTGAATTTGAGTTAAAAATTATAAAAGCTTCCTGGGAAATAAGATTGTGTGTGACTTTGGAGTAATACTCTTCTGTGGAGTTGTAAAATACATCAAAAAGTAATATGTTCCCACAAATGGTGAAAAGATGCTCTATATACCATGGCATAAATTTCAGTGGCTTGTACTTGTCCACTGTCACTGTAATGGACTAAGGATTGCCATCAGAAGTTATCTCTTTGAGTTTATGTTAGGAAATCTGGTTTGCACTTCTTCATAGTTCTTCAATATTTCATCATATTTGTTTTGTGCATGTTTTAATTAGGCAGGGGGAAAAAATTAAATGGGTTTCTGGAGAATTTAGCAATTCAGGGCTGAAATGGAAAAGCCAGTCTTCTGTAATGCTACATCATAAACTCTTCTAGCGTGATACATACCTGACACAAAGTATTGCAATACCTAGAAGCAGCGAGATCACCAAAAGCTGAAAGTTTGATTTCATCTCTGATCTTCCTTCTTTCCTGTTATAGGCCTATATTAGCCAGTGTTCAGTATTATTTTGATATATTGCTGGTGTTTTTGATGCCTTCAGTTGTTAAGTGACCGTATGTAAGTGCATGTATATACAGCAGAACTATCCAGTCACAGATTACATACATCAGTCATTCCAATAGCTTCACTTCCAGCATCAGGGGGGAAATGAAACCATCCCAGGAAAAAGCAATAATCTGAGGTTGCAGCAAGTGTTTTGCTCTTAATACAGAACTTTCTTGTCATGTACACTAATCTCTTCTTTGAAAGGAGGAGGAATATTTTGCCTAGGTGTGTTACCCTCCTCCATCCTTGGGTCATTTTTTCAGATGTTTCTAACCCTGCACAAAGAGCATCTGCCAACAAGATAGCTTAAAAGCAAAATGCAGTTATTTATTGGCTGATGCACACAGAGATATCTAGGATTTAACAAGCTCCTAGACTAGGGACTCATATGCACTCTGGCTTGATAAGACACCCAGAGTCTCCACTGGCCAGGCAGGCACCAGCCTTGAGGGGAAGGGCCAGTTTCCACTGCCCCTGAAACAGATCCTTTTTCACTGACCCTGCTTTTTCCTCTAGGGTTTTATAACATTTCATGCTGATGTTCTTCCGCTTGAAAATTTGAGCTTCTAATCATCCAGTCCCAACAATCTTGCTCTAATCACAGTTTTGCCTTTCTTATCTTGCATACCTCTACTCCACCGAGTTCCTCCCAACTCAGAAATTTCCTTGGAGGTCTGAGCCAAGGTTATGAAGCTACATATTATCTATTCTGTGTTTTCACAGGCAGCCAAACCCTGTGGAGAGTGAGGAGGCTGTTGCAGAAAGGATCACACGGAGGTGGGCATAGGCGCCATTCAGTGCATGACCCACAACAGCAGCAAAAGCAGGACTGACCCCAAAAAAAGCTGTACAGATTTCCAAAATGACCCCAGTTTCCTACCATCCAAGTCTTCAAAACAGTCAACACTATACAGCACTCTCCACCTTGCTGTCATCCATCCCTGTACCCACACTGGATCTCATTCAGAGTCGAAGAAACAGCTTGCCCAAAGCCTGGATCTTAGCATAACAGATCTCTTACTGGATTCTATTATTTCTGTTTCAAATAGTGTCATTTGCAGTACAGCACCAGAGATTAAAGTCTGTATGGGAAAACATGGCTTCATTCCTTTCACTTCACAGAAAATACAGAGAAAATATTTTTGTTCTCTACCTCCCATATTGAAAAGAAAGATAGTTTGAAAGTAGTTACATCTTTCATCTTTCCACCTTTTTTACCTCTAATAGGAAGCAAGATCAGGAGAAAATGGAAATTCTTTTTTTTTTTTTTTTTGGCAGAGTTTTCAATCATCTCTGAGACAACAACATATCTGGGGTATCTGCAAGCAGCATAAACACGTCACTGTATTTCTGATTAAAAATATTCCAGGTAGCAGTTTATTATCGCCTGGTTAATTCTACAGTGCCCACTCTTGAAAATTCATTTAAGCCTGACCATGAATTTAGTAGAGGGGAGGTGAATGGACCACATTTCCCAAATGAGTTCAAAACAATCATGTTAATTCCATTAGGTAACTTCCATGCTGATTCACCATAGCCAATACAGGTGAAAAATGAGCACTCCATCCCGGATGAACTTGCTTGTCTAAGTCTGAGAGTCAGAATGCTGTCCAGAGACTGAGGGAAATTCATGCAGCTATTGTATAGTTAAATTATGCTCACTAGACAGGAAGCAATTTTGCTTGTTTGCAGGAGTATCTAAGACCCCAAGTGAACTACTACAACAGACCAATTAATTTTCCGTACCTTATCCCTTCCCAGTTTTAGCAAATGCCAGACACTTCAGACAAAGACAATTGTGCAGATAGTACTTTCCCACAGGAAGACAGGAACTTTAGTTCATGTGTTTAGCTCTTTTTATAGGCAATCAAATAATTATTGTATTACACTTTATTTTATGTACACCAGTTAGGGTTGGTTTAGACATGAATAAGTGTTTACTGACTAAATCAATAGTCTTATCCATGTTACAGAGCACATAAAATAGTTACAAGAATAAAATCAGTTGTTACATTAACCACTTGCAAAGAATGCTCAGGCTAAGCTTTAAACGAATATTGCCTCATTAGGTTATAGTCTAGAAATACAAGATTTCTAGAAAAAGAAATAGGAACACAAGGAAGTAATTTTTTAAGAAAAAATTAGTGTTCCATTTCCTTCCCACACTTTAGATTAATTAGAATTTACCACTAAAAGACCCAGACAGTACAATTAAGTTTTACAGCCACTATATTAAGCTTTTTAAAATTTGAGCTTTGACGTCCCCATAAACCCCAGGGGTACTTACAATCAAATTATCTTTGCCATCTGAAATAACAGATTGAGATACATAATATGCCACACACTCTCTGATACAGGAATCCAGCTATCAAGAGGGTCACCTAGCATATTGCTACTTCAAAAATACAGAAGCAGTACAGCACCACTCTATTTCCATGTACCTGGAAACACCTCCCTACTGAGAATATACACCTATAAAAGTTATTTCATGTGCCTTCACCTTGACGTCAGTATTGAGCTAGAGCAGAATCAGCATTGCATGACAAATAAGTGATGGAGTGGATTTTGTGTCTTGTCCCCTTCCAGTTGTAGCATGTCCACAAAATGGCCAAGTTGCTTCCTGTGGTATTCACGTTCTCTGAACAGAGAGAGACATAATTCTCTCTCCCAGGATTTTTCCTGGGAAAGGCAGTGAGAAAGCTCAGAGACAAAGAGAAAACAATTCTTACATCTACTCACTGCTCCCGTGGTTTGGCACATGTGGAATGTGTTATGGAGATTGTTTACCAAAAGGGATTGCTTAACTGGACACCGGTGGTGGTTGTTTGAATTGATTGACCAATTAGGTCAAAGCTGTGTTGTGACTGTCTGAGACATCATGGGTTTTTCTACAGTATCTTTTTAATATGCAAACTAGTGTAGTATTAGTGTAATATAATATAGCTTAATAAAAGCAATTGTTCAACCTTCTAAAATCCTTAGAGTCAAATAGGCGTTGTTCCCGTGTTGGGGTTGCCTTGCAATGATACCTTCCAGGTGTATGAGGTGTTAAAGAGAATGTGAATAATTTCCCTTCTCTCATGTTCTATTCTGAACTCATTGCCAAAAGCCTGCACTGTGTTTTTAGTTAACAGCTCTGCTCTTCATGAACACAATTGTTATAATACCACTGTATTTCACAAACAATATCCAAATTAATAACTCATTAACAGAATTATTTTAGCA
Source organism: Urocynchramus pylzowi (assembly GCA_013397555.1). NCBI lineage: Eukaryota > Metazoa > Chordata > Aves > Passeriformes > Fringillidae > Urocynchramus > Urocynchramus pylzowi. The sequence goes on along the minus strand of VZRH01008737.1, from coordinate 123,558 downwards.
ACTTAGAAAGTTATTTGGCTCAGCTATTATTTCTGAGAGAGTCTTTGGTCAATAACTTAGTTATTGACCAGACCAGATGAGAAAAGTCTGTTTTATTGTTTCTGCTTAGTATGTACTGGGCTACAACCTCTCTGAAATTAATTCGTAAGGGTGCTGGAGTGTATACTGGCCTTAAAGAAAATTCATTAAGAATTTTCTTTAACTGTCCATGAGAACATTCATTAACCCAAAACAATGAATCCAAGGCAGCCAGTAGGAAGCACTCTAAGTTCATGGGAAAGCCCACTCTCCTTTGGGAGTTAGGTGACTTCATCTAGTGGTAAAAAATCTTTTCATTTTCCTCCACAAAGAAAGCAAGAAAAATCAGATATTTCATTAAAAATATGCCCACAAAAAGATTGTGGGGATACTATGGCCCCAAACAGCATTCATCACTTCCAAACCTGATAGCTAGAGCTGCTTCTTTGTCTTGTGAGGAATTACACACCTCACAGCAGAGTAAACTACTTTCCTGGTTAAATGATGTAGAATTAGAGAGTTTTGGGATGAATACTCTCCTGTTATTCAATTAATGTTTTCTATTGATTAAGCTATTCAGTTAATATTAGCTTAGGCATAAAGAGGAGTGAATGTATATTTTATTAGGCATGATGTACCTGTGCTGACCTGCTCATCTCAAGTGACTGTGAGGCATGTCTCAGTATGCCCAGAAATAAAACTTTAAGCTTCTGGACAAATGTACAAACATTGTAAAGTGGCTCCTGCAGTGAGTTCTGCAACCTTGAAACAAAGCAATGGCTCTGGATTAGAAAAAGTAAACAGGGCTTCAGAGAGACAGTCTGCATGTTGAACAATCTCCAAGAAAACAATCAGGTGTTCTAAGTGCTATTTAGGTCCTATCTAAGCATTTAAATTTTGCTCTGGTTATCTGGCTGGTTTCTTGTCTTTGTTTTGTTTTGGGATTTACTTTATTTTGAGAGGGGTTGTGGAGAATTGTTGGTTGTTTGCTGATTTTTTAAATTGCTGTATTACATGTATTCTTGTGACATTAGTTATGGAATTTTTTAGCAAGCCAAGTGAATGATTTCCAAACTTTTGGCACTATGCAATCTCACATGTACCATGCTTTTTTCCAAACATCCCACTCATCTGTCTTTCCAGGTACTTTTCTTTTGTCTTCAGGTTATCAGAAAATAAGCACTCAACTCCTGCATTCCTTAAACATCAGTTTGCTATACATGCTTCAGAAACAACTACTTATTGAAGTTGGTTTTGCTGCTACTGCAAAACAATACCAGGACACAGCAAATGCAGGTTAGTTGCCTAAGAGCTGTTAATGTAGATTTTCCAAAATGTTCTTAGAAAAGGATGTTTTCTTGCAATTTAGATGCTAAATATTTTGAAGGCAGACTGTTGCAAAGAAATTTTTCCAGAGCTGACAGTGGGTGAGAGAAGTGCTGGTGAAATATAGCAGAGATTCAGCATGTTTTACTCCTCACAATGACATTACAGTCCAGACCTATTCAGATATGTGGCTGTGGTATGCAGAAATATTTGCCCACTTCCACAATTTTGAGCACAGTTTGACCCAGGCTGCTCCCATTCTAACAAAACATCTAGCAGCACACATTGATAATTGGTATTAAAATTTAAAGAAAAAGATGTACTGTAATTTCTGTTTTGAAAAATAAAGTATAGAATACCTGCATATTTGTTTTCATTCCTATTAGTATGAGTACTTGACAGTTCACAGACTGTGGACTGTTTTAAACAGTTAATATCTATCACCTGTGAAATTATATTTATCTTATGGCATCTGACACATCTCACATGCTTTGCAGTAGCTTTTTTTCATTTCTGTAACATCTGCAGTGGATGTGCTGTCAGCAATACTGCATCTTCAAAAGAACCATAACCAGGCACTTAGGAACTCAATGAAAGATTATATCACTTTCTAGTGGACAGAATGCTTAACTCCATTAGTGTCACAGGATGATTAAATCTTCCTACATCACATTTCAAAGGTACTGCAACCAGTTATGATACTGCCTTGTAGCTCAATACATCTTTATTTTTCCATGGTCCTAAAGATTTGTAAAAAAATTTCTGAGCCTGTAAGTGAAATGACTTATTGTGTTGTAGAATGCCTAACTCAGTTTTGTGGAAATGAAAGTGATTAAAACATATCCAAGCAGGTGGGGGTTGTATAGAAAATAACTGTGAAATAAGTCTTGATTGTAGACTTCAGAGGGTTTTGCTGAACTACAGCAGGAAAGTGAGAGACTGTGAACCAGCCGATTGGAACTGAGAAAGGAATAAGATACATTCATTTTCAGTCAGGTCCCTATTGTGGCAACATCTTGTTACTTTAATATTTCACCTGAATGATAATATCACCAAGCCGACACTGAAAAGGATGAATTTGATCCCTAGTGTAACATCTAGCTAGATCCATCTAGCCAGCACATTTCAAAACCATTTCTGATTATTTGGTTGTTCGGTTTATTTCCACATCTCTAATGTCACACAGATGCTACACTAGTATCACAGAAATTACTGAATGCTTTCAGCAGTATCTCCAGGATTTATCACGTGCTCATACTGAATGTTAGTTATTACGGGTTCCTGACTGAAATGAAAAAGCAGATCACGTCTGTACATACCAGACTGCAAAGGTAGAAGCTCTGCTGTTAAGAAAGCCTAAGTAATTGATTGACCAATTAGGTCAAAGCAGTGTAATATAATATAAAAGGTCCTAAAGATTTGTAATCAAAAACAAAACAAAAAAAAAACCACCAAAAAAACCCCACCAAAAAAAAAAAAACGAAAAAAAAACCCCAAAAAAACCCACAAAAAACTAACAACAACAATTTTTACATTCAATACCTGCATTTTTATGGGGGATAGAAATGTTTATATATATCCTCTGTCTCTCTTCTCTTACCATCAGTGAAGGATCAACTTCTAAGACATATCAAGACACTGTACTGTCCTGCTCAAAACAGAAACAGACTAAATCCATTTCTGTTCTCAGACTGACTTCCACTAGTTTTGAGATCTTCCCAATAAGGTTACTGAAATACACTGTGTGCAGACTTTTCATTCACAAAGTTCTTTAATTTTATGTTGAGATGGACTGGATATTGTGTTGGTTAAAAATGCTACTGCTTGATTCACATAAATACAGTTGTTAGAATTTTGCTTTTTATAAGTAAAAGTTTAATACTTGCCAAGCATACTGGGTCCAGCTGGGATGTAGTTCTTCTTTTTCATAGCAGTCCATATGGCACTTTTAATTTTAAATTTGTGACTATAACAGCCTTGATAACACCCCAAAGCCTTAGCTATTGCAGGGCTAATGCTGATTCTCACACAGCATCAAGGCCACCTGTTTCTCACCCTGCCCACACAGAGAGCAGGCTAGCAGTGGGGAAGAGGTTGGGTGGGGACAGACATGGGAGAGCTGAGCTAAATTGACCAAAGAGCTATTCCATGCTCTGTAATGTGTCACCCAGCAATGAAATGGAGGGAGTGAGCAAGCAGTCAGTGGGTGCTTAGCTCAGACTGGGGTCAAACCCACTGCAAAGGGCCTGAATCTTTGCCCTGTATCACGTATCCCTGTATTTCAGCAGAGATGTTTACTAGGAAGATGTTATCCTTTGATTACATTATACCCTGCTCAAAACTCTGAAATTCTCAATTATGTAGTGGTAGACATATCACTTTACACATTAAGACCAGAAATGAAGAAGACAGGGAAATATACAGGAAGGTGAGATACACACGGATTAGATACCTAATATGTCTAAGTGAAAATCTACCATCCTTAAAGCTAATGACAACATTCAAATGGAGTTGAAAGAAGCCAGTATTTCAGCTATGAAAGTTCCCTCCATTCTTATAATTCTTTTCCAATACCATTAGAAGCAGACAAATAGGGTGGAAATGTCATGTGTACTAATGCTAATTCCCGTGTCCTGGAAAAGTGAGAACAAGTAATTGTCTTGATTTCCAAGATGCATAATAGCCTTGGCAATATTGGGATTTAGTAATATGTTGCCTGACATATGAAATGACACAGAAAAAGTATCTAATCAAGGCATCAATATTCAAAGCAGAACTAGCATCAAAATAGGACATTTTCATGCTGTATTTAAGTAATATTACGTAAGTATTGTATAAGTAGGTCTTGGTAGCAGCTAAAATACTGGAAACTATTTTCTTTGTGCAGGTAGGACTTCATTCAGCCTGCCCATTTTCCCCATGATTTTCCTGGGTATATAACTGGAGGTGCACAAATTACTGTGCTGCAAAGGTAGTGATAGTTCCAGGGCAAGATTTCTTTAGTTTATTATTTATAGTTTGCACTGTGGGCCAGGAGAGAGAAGGAAAAAGGGAACTTGCATACTAAAATCAATACAAATAATAATAGCCTCTTACAAGACAAGCCTCAGGGGCTGAATATCTCTGGGTTCCTTTTTTTACATAAATGATCTCAGTGGATTATTGTTTCAATGTTTTGTGCTGTCAGTCACAGCCAGCTACCAGCTCTCTTTTTGGTCCCATGGAAATCTTCTCACTTCTGTGTGCCAAAATAAAACAAAATTACATAGCAGCAGGTAGCTCATGGTGGCTTTCCTGAATGTCTTCAGCAGAACTGTACTACAACAGAAGCAGTAATCTATGCTGTTCATGGCTCTTTTTCAGACACACATCCTGTCAGTCAATGCTGAAGTGGCCAAATGTGTTTCCACATTATACCTAAAATTTCTCATTGCAGAGCACCTTGGGGCTGGGGCTCAATTATTTGTCTTGTTTTACTTTCACTTATTTGTAGCAAGGAAAACACACTGAAAACTAAAAAATATTCATTTGGGTCATAAGAGCATTCATATTTGATAACTTTGCTGTCAGTTTAATAGCAATGTACACTAGGATTCTGCAGGATTGATATTAGGTAAACCAAAGACATTCAGGTATCTCAGTATTTTCAATATGTGTGTATAATAACAATACTTGGTGCCTATATTTTACAATACATTTCTTTTTCCAAAGCAACCCACTTACTTCTGTTATTCTACTTACTATTGTATTATGTACTGAGAAAAACAGACAATTTTTCATAATTCTTTTGGCATCATCATAATAGTTTTTTCCTTATTAGTCATCTTCGTGCATCTACATAAATATTCAGTGAAAATACATTTAAATAGTTTTTAAATGTTTATAATTTTTATAATTGTGTAATTATTTTCAGACAGTACAATATCTTCCATAAAATGAATTATATATCTTTTTAAAAAATAGATTATTATGATCCTGTTTAATGAATTATTCAGTGGTTATAGAGAACATATTGCAGTCTCTAAACTTCTGCATTTTTATGTTACCATTTTACTAAAACAATAGCATTTTTTGTAACCACAGGCATAATTTTCATTGAATACCTTTTGATTTTTTTGTTCTCTTTTATACTCAGAAAGTTTTTAAAATCATAGGAGGGAAATTAATTAAGATGTCTGCATTTCTTGGATCTTAGAAAGAAGATGAGCAATTGGTATTTGACTCATTTTTGACAAGTAAAAAGGTTTTTTCACTCCAGGGATCTTTTCCTGGTAACTATTCAGCTTATTGTAGATATTTGGGGTCATATGCAACGGTGACAGTTTTACAAAACCATCTGAAAAGAAATTGACAGAAAGTAGAAGTTTGACCATCATGAGAAAGGTTGCTGAAAGACAATTAAAAAACCCCAGTCTTAGTGTATTGCCCACCTGTGTGTATCCACACAATATGAATTTTTTAAGGCTACATCAGCTGGAGAAGTGCTGGAATATGCTTTCAGAAGCTACACAGTGAAACTAAAAAGTAGGCAATGGACCAGCATATCAAAGACAATTTGGTACTTTTGCCTAGCTCCTCAAAAGTATAATAATGCCAATGGAATTTGCAAGCAGTACTTAAAAATGAAACCAAAAGTATTAAAGCAACAAAGATCCTGAAAGTGTTTCAGGCACAAAGGATAGGAAAACAGGAGTTCTAACCCGTAATGTTGGAGAATTTAAAGATCACTGTTTTCCTTTCTTTCTTAAAACAGTCTTGCATAGTGCTAGGAAATGAAAGGAAATTTTAAAAAAGAACCTTCTTATCATAGCTGTGTGGCAGAATCTCTGCTGATTGATGTTTACGTCCAGCATCTGATTTGCAGAAATGCATATGACTTTGAAAACATATAGTGCCTTTTCTGTCTAAATTATTGCCATAACTCTTTGTGCAAAGTTTATTATTCCTTGGTATTTAGTGTCTCTTCCATTTACTGAAATATTTTTTCTTGTACACACTATTCTATGCTACATTTGGTAGTCTTGTCAGACTTTCTATGTTGTTCATTCTAATCACAATTACTGATGTCACAAACCTTTTCTCTGCAGCACAGTTTGTATTTTATGATAATACATTATGTCAAATTATTAATACTATGTATTTCTTTGCATTTATGAGAGATCTAGTTTGTGATTCACTGCACATTATTATGGAAGTTGTAAGTGCAGACTGGTTGAAGGCAAATGCTGTTTTTCTCTGACTTAATGGTAATTTTAAAAGCAGGAAAAGTGGCATTAATTCTGTGATATTTTCAGCCAAGCTAAAACTAATGAATGTTTCTCTAACTTAATTGAAGTGTGAGTTAATTGCTTTTCTTTTCATTTAAAACCTCTACTTACATCTTTACTATAATAAAGATTTTTTTCCCAGTGTTTTTTAGTCTTTAAACAAAAATTAATACTAAATTATCCTGTCCAAGGATCAGAATACAGAATGTCAAAATCTTTTCTATTACAGTAGTATTGCTGTTATTTTTTGTACTTACTTTAATTTTTTAATTTTGTTTATACTCTTATCAGTAAATTGGTATAATTATGTCTTCTCACATTGTCATCTCATTTTCTAAATGTGTTACACTTCAAACTTTGTCAGATGGGAATTTAGGAGCAAGACAGGCACAAGAACAGATCCACCCCACTGACTGAGAAGTCCTTTCTGAGAATGGTGGAACTGAAGTTTCTAATTTATCACACACACAGATGTTTACACACGTGATCCATACAGAAACACACTCCCCCTAGTCAAGGCCTCCTCTCTATCCCCAGCACCATGGATGTGGGGGGCATCTGTAGATGCATCTCAGAACACCCAGAGCTGTTTGAATTACATATTCTTTTCAGCTTAGATGATTGGCATGAGTTTCCACTGGCCCCATTGGTCATATCACCCCAGGAATGTCCCTTGGATACCTCCCAGGTTTAAAGCCAATTTGCTATTGTTACTTAGGTTGATATCACCTGCTGGATTCCTGCCTCAAACAGAATCACAGAATCACAGAATGACTAGGTTGGAAGAGACCTTCAAGATCATCAAGTCCAACCCATGCCCTAAACACCTTAACTAAACTGTGGCACCAAGTGCCATATCCAGTCTTTTATGAACACATCCAGGGATGGTGACTCCACCACCACCCCAGGCAGGCCATTCCAATATTTTACCACTCTTTTGGTGAAAAACTTCTTCTAATATCCAACCCATATTTCCCCTGATGCAGCTTGAGACTGTGTCCTCTCGTTCTGACAGTTGTTGCCTGGAGAAGGAGACTGACCCCCACCTGACTACAATCACCTTTTAAGAAGTTGTAAGAGAGATAAGGTCACCTCTGAGTCTCCTTTTCTCCAGGCTAAACAACCCCAGCTCCCTCAGTCGTCATAGGCAAGCAGTTGTCAAAAGCTCCCCTGTCTTTGCCCTATGGAAAGGCTCTTGCCAAACAAGGATCCAATCTGAATAATTTGAATTTATATAACTATTGGCTTTGGGATTTAACAGTTTTGCATTCTTCAACACCAAGAGCAATACATCCCCTCTTCTCCACCAATCATTGGAAGCATTTGCATATAGGGTAAAGTTGGAGATGCTTTACCTCCACTTAGGCAGAGCATCCTGACACAGGAGGAAAGAAACTCTTCAATTGAAATGTGATATATTTTCTGTATCAACAATTTTTTTCCATTTTCAGCAGTCAATGAATGTAAAATACTGGTTTCTAGGACCAATCATACTCTTGGTGACAATACAAAAGATAAACCTCTGCCAATGTACATCCTACAAGAGGAAAGGGGCAGATTTATTTTTCAGAGACAGCATATTTAAATGCAAAAATATGCAAAGTATGTATATGTAAAGCAGGGTGCAGAGCATTTTTTATTGTCTTCTCTTGAAGACTTTTAGATTTGAGTCTTTCCAGTTTTTCAAAGGCAGATAAATAGTAGGACTGGAACACTTTAAATGAGGCCTCTCAGTAATCTCATGCAGCTAGTTCTCTTATACTTTTTTTGTGCAGCTTACACATGCATGGAACTGAAAATGGTAGCTGTCTCTTCAGCCCCCCTTTTTCCTGATATCTAAAACACTGAGCTCCTTACCACTAATAAAGTGAGTAGCATTTTCATTTAGCCAGTATTATCTGTTTAGAAAAGTAAACAAATATTAGACAAGCTGCCTCCATTAGGTTGTGCCTTTTAACTGGCTTTTTTAACTGTGCTTTTAACTGTGCCTTTTCCTCTTGGCTCGCTATCTCTGTCCTATATTTTCTCAGTGAGTTATTTCAGATAAGATTAAAAACCCTTAAAGAATTTATCTTCATTTCCACAACACATCTAATACAGTGAATCTCTAACCCTAACTACAGCTGTTTATTATTACTTATAAATAAAACAATGGCTTTAAATTTATGAATTGAGTTTAATTAACCAATGCAGCTTAGCACTCTATCTGTATAGGGCATCTCTTATTTTCACTCATTTTTCATAAACGTTAAAGTAAGTCTTACAGCATGTGGGAGCAAAGTTAGTAAAGAAGAAAAAGTAATGAAAGAAACCTCACCTGAGTTACCCTAAGTTGACATTTATTATGATAGTTACCTGTGATTATAAAGAGCTGTCTGTAAAAAGGCAGTATAGTGTTACTGTAAGTTCCATTATGAATGCAAAATTCTAACTTGCTAGTATTTGGATCCCATGTGCTGAAGGAAATACTCTGTACCTCAGAGCTGACAGTGTCTGGCCCTATGTCTGATTCACACTTCTGTGTTGTGGCATATGCACACCTTGGGATTTTTTAAATACTATACCTCCAAAATACATTTTTAAGTTTTCTTTAAGATTGTCTCATAATTTTTATGTTCATATTAAAAGTTTGTACCCTAGACACTAAAAATGATACTTAAAAATGCATAAACAAGGAAAACCTTTGTCTAATCACTACATCATATCAATAATTTAATATAAATATATGTATTTAACATTAAAAATTAAATTTTACAGTGAATAAGTGATACAACAAGCTCTTTTGATCTAAATTTAAAAAAAAAAAAAACAAAACCCAAATCAAAACATAAACAGCCTTAGAAATATGGCTCTAAGGTGAAATGACTGGCTGCCTTCCCATAAGAACATTTCACTAGTTTTGCTATGTTTGAGATGCAAACAATTAACAGCATATAAAAATCCTCATTTTCTTGCTGCACCACCTTATTTCCAAGTGCCAATGGTATCCATATCTACTTTGAGCCTGTCTGAAAATCTACATACTGAATTCTTTCTAAATGATAAAATGTTACATATCATGGCTTGAAACACTGCTAACAAACAAATGTGTAACAATTCTTTCTCATGCATCTCTCAGCCTTTGTGAGCTGATGAATGCTAGAAACAGGAGCTGGAATTTACAACTCTTAAAATAATAATGATGGAAAAAAAAAAGCTGAATCAGTCATTGGAACTGTTTTCTGTTTCTGTGCAGTCTGTTTCTCAGCCTTGCAAATTTTGAAGTTCATCCATGATCTTGTTAGAAAGCTGCAGACGTGCTATTGACAACTGCTTTTTAAACTCCTACCAAGAATTCCTCAGCACACTTTTATGACATCCTGTGTAACACATGCAACTTAGGAAAGATAAATTGCAATAATGAACCACTTTATTTCCCATGTGCAGTTTTTCCTGTACTGTTGTTTTTTCCTCTTTAGCACAGTTTATTTGCTGTAAGAAGTGTAGTCTTATTTGAGCATCATATAGACCATATAAAGCACATTCTATTTCATGATAAAAATTCAAAATCAGTAATTTGTTGGGAAAATCTTACCATTTATTAGCTGTTACTTCATTGTGATAATTTATAAGCAATTGTGATCTAAAATATATCTTTGAATTTTAATTCAGAACGCAGTAGTAAGCATGCAAAATATTCTAACAAATCACATTTAGCAAAATCTTTATGGCTTATTAAGCCATAGTCTTAAGATTAACAGTCTTTGTGGGTAATCCTCATTTGGGAGTACATTTTCTGTGATCCCCATCCTTCTACCATTAAAATTACATAGGAAATATTTAGGGGGGTGTGTGTGCAGCTTTTCTTGAGGTTTAAAATATTATGAAATTCTAAAAAAATACTCCAGAATAATCAGCAGTTATATTTACCCATATTACAGACAATTAAATTTTTTAAAAAATTCATTAAAAAGCTAATTTTGTCTGTTCCCTGTAATAAAATATTTATAATTTACCTATTTACTAAAATACTTTCCCTTCACAAATTATTGGTGCAACATTGAGAGCTTATTGATGGTGATGATAGGGTTGAGCTTATTGATGGTGGCGATATGGGTAAGGATCAGGGCAGTCTAACAAGCCAAGCATCACGGTGGGAGTCTGTTACAGACCACCCACACAAAGACAAAGAGGAAGAGGAAATTTTCTACAAGCAGGTGGAACCTCTGGGCCTTGTTCTCGTGGGTGATTTCAACTTACCAGGTGTCTGCTGGAAATACAACGTGGCAGAGAGGAAAGAGTCTAGAAGGTTTCTGGAGCACGTGGAAGAGAACTGCCTGACACAGCTGGTGACAAGAACCAACCAGGCAAGGTCCAGGCACTGGACCTGCTGTTTGTCAATAGAAAAGTGCTGGAGGGAGATGTGGTGGTTTGACTCCATGGAATGATACAGCTTTCCATCTTTGGAGAAGAGGCTCAGCAGAACTGTTGCCTTGGACTGCCAGTAGACAGACTTTAGCCTATTTAGGACACTGGTTGACAGAATCCTTTGGGAGGTNAACTGCCTGACACAGCTGGTGACAAGAACCAACCAGGCAAGGTCCAGGCACTGGACCTGCTGTTTGTCAATAGAAAAGTGCTGGAGGGAGATGTGGTGGTTTGACTCCATGGAATGATACAGCTTTCCATCTTTGGAGAAGAGGCTCAGCAGAACTGTTGCCTTGGACTGCCAGTAGACAGACTTTAGCCTATTTAGGACACTGGTTGACAGAATCCTTTGGGAGGTGTTCCTGAAGGGCAAAGGAGTCCAGGAAGGTTGGGCCTCTTTCAAGAGGGAAATCTTATAGGCACAGGATCAGGCCTTTCCTAGATGCAGAAAGACAAGCCAGTCAGGAAGGTCAGTCTGGCAGAACAGAGAGCTTTGGCTGGACCCTGGGGGAAGAAAGGACAGCTTATGTTCTTTGGAAGAAGGGGTGGGTAACTCAGGAGGACTACAAGAATGTCACGAGTTTATGCAGGGAAGAGATGGGTCACTACCTGTTCAGTGTATGAGATTTCAGAAGGAAAAATGATTTTTTTAAAAAATAGCCAAATGACAATCAAATTTGCTTATAAACCACCCCAATGAACATAATATAAAAATTATATTAGACAAATCAAATATGGACTAAAATATGTCATTTTTCAAATGTAACATTAATTGTGATTTTATGGCTAGAACTTCCAACTTACATTAAATGTTTCAAGTACTCTTATAGCAAGAGGTCATTCAGCTGGATAAGCAAGCAGAAACAATCTTTGAGCACTCTCTTGTCATAATAGCATGCAGACCTATTAAGTCAGAAAAGCTATTCTCTCATTGAAATTTATTCAATTTCCTGAAATGCTGTTCTTCTCTTACTTGTTTTCCTTCTGCTTTCTTACATTTATAAGCATCAGGGTATTTTTCCTACAGTCAGTTTCTCATTTGCAGAACAAAACTGTTGTCCATACTCTGTCCATTGTGCCATTTCTGCCTATTACTCAGATATGCAAAATGAAGATAAATTGTCCCCATTTCAGAATGGCTTGAGTTTTAAGAGCTTAGATGCTTTTTGTTAGAAACTTGACTTTTTATCATTAATTATTAATCAAATTCTGTAAACAGCCTACAAAATATAATTGTGATCAATAAACATTTTACAGGTATTTTGGGAGAAATGCTGAGCTTCCCTTTATGAGAGTAAAACTTTGGGAGATTACTTGTAGCCTCTATTAGCCAGGGAGTACAAAGTGATCTAGCTCAGAGCACTGATAAATTATGATTTTTGATGATATTTTTACTAAAAAGTTAGCACTTTAAAAGTTTATGGCAAGTAAGACTGCTTAGCATATCAAGACACTGTTTATCCTCAATGCATTCATGGAGGCTACTTGAAGGACACTTTCATTGCATGGCCCTGTATACAAAATACAGCCTTTTATTGTTGACAGAGTCCAGAGCCCTGTGAGTATTTTTACAGTACATTATTTTTTAGAACCAATAAATTACTCATCTGAAGTATTCAAGTATAAACATGATGACTTTTTTTTCAGGCTTGGCTATGACACTATTACAATGAATTATGGATTTCAGTGGTTATCTGGTTTTGATGTGTTGTAATAAATCATGATCATTTATGATTGGTTCTGAACTTCATACAATTTTTCTTTCATATAGTCTGTCCTACACTTGTAAGGTTCTTCAGAGTTATACTTTTAAAGATCACAGACAATTTCAAGATAGCATTGGACGGATCTAAAATACTTTTAACCAATTTAAATATATTTTCAGACATTTTTTTCTATTCTATATACAATTAAAAAATCTCCACAAATAAAGAGTGAACTCAAAATTCCTAAGTATTTGTTAAAGGACAGAAGACAGATATTTAAAATACAATTTTTTTTAAAGAAAAGACAGTATGCTCCAGTTACACAGACCAAATTAGCAGCTATTAGCAGATGATTCATCTAACAGCAGCCTCCAGATTAAAAAAAAACAAAAACCAAACATGAAACAACAAAACAAAAAAAAAAGGCAAGATATCTTTAGGCCATATGTGAAGTATGTGAGTGCAGCTATACTCCGTACCACAAACATACCCTAGAGGAAAAAAAATCTTCTTAATCACACCTTCTTTAACTCAGTCTGTCATGTTTTCTATATTCTCTGTTATCTAGAAATGGCATTTCTGCATTAGGAGTTCAGCCAGTTCCTCGGTGGAACTAAGACTTTACCCTAAGTCCCTTTTACTGTTATTAATTATTCCCCTATTCTATTATCTAACTCTGAATTTATAATTATTTTTTTTTCACCCAACCATATATATTACTTCTGTCAGGCAGGATGTCTCTTTCTTCACTGTCATTTCTTCTTAATTTCTCTGTGTTCTCCTATATTGTACTGCAGATCGTTGTGTATTGCTACTGGGCTAGGCACTTCCCTCACCAGAACACCCAAGTTAGATTTAAGGGATATATGTGGTCAGTACATTTGTTGAAAGAAGAATTTTTTTTTTTTTAATATCAGTTCAACACTTAAGTATTTATAATAAAAAGAACAAAAAACATTAAGTAATTTTTTAAAAGAACTATAAGAAAATAATTGATTCTTCACACCCCCAGATTGAGCAAATTCTTGAATGGATTTGAAGTTCTGTGGGACACATGGGACACTTAGTCCCTAGGGAAGCCTTTGTGCAGGCACATAACGAAACAGTTTTCTCCTTGTCTGTCATCTCAGAATTTGCAATGAGAATCACTTTTTTTCAGAACCAGTAGTATCCATCTCAGATATTTTGATGCCCTTCTTGTCAGAGAGTACTGGGTCATTCAGTTGACATGATAGTGTTGCATGCATCTGTGTTCAACACAGGTAATTGCACTGAACACAGATTCAGAAGTTTCTCAGCTGCATTTTATACTGCTGTACTTCTACTACACATTAATGTAAGGTTGTAGCAAGGTAGGGGTCAGGTTTTTCTCCTAAGTAACAAGTTATGGGACAAGAAAACTGGCCTTAAACTGATCAAGGAGTTCAGATATTCAGGTTGGTTATTAAGAAAATTGTCTTCACTGAAAGGATTGCTAAGCAATGGAACAGGATGCCCAGGGAAGTGGGAAAGTCACCATAGCTGAAGGTATTTACAGGACGTGTAGATGTAGCACTTGGGCACATAGTTTAGTTTGAATATGGAAGTGCTAGGTTAATAGTTGGATTCAGAGATCTTAGAGTCTTTTTCAACCTTGATGATTCTATAAGTCTGTGACTCCTAACTCAGAGAATCTAAGCTTCTTTCACATTTCCTTAACATGACTGCCCCAATAATCAGAGTCAGGTTTTACACTCCAGAAAATGTGTAGGTTGTAAATATGCCTCGATTCTACATCAAAGGCAGAAAAAGGAAATATAAATCTCCTAAATGCTTTAAGTATATGTACAGGGTTTTGTGGGGTTTTTTTCCACTACTACTAAGCTTGGTTCAAAATTTAGTGTTGGTATAATTCTGAATTTTTAATTATACTGTAATTTAAAGTTGCATTTAATGTATTGTTTTGCAGTAGCAGAAGTAGTGATCCACAGTTCTCAACTCTTTTTAGCCCTCCTATCCTTCAACCTTATTCACTAACCATTATTAAAAAAGGGCTTATTTTGTTAAAAAATCTCAAGAAAAATCCTCAAGGAAAAACAGAAATTACTTTAAAGTTCATCTCAAAGATCCAGCTAGGTCAGAAATAGATGCTGAACAACGAATGCCTATTTTTCTTAGCTACATATTAGCCCTTACTCTTTAATATTCTTTCATATAATAGGAATGCTCCTCTACATTGCCTCTAACCTTAACTTCCCTTAACTTTGTAAGGTAAAGTGACACTGCTTGACCACTTCCCCCTGAAACCAAGCAAAGGATGACTCTTACCAGCATGGAGCAAAGCAGCATCAGTCCTGCTATGCACCATTCTCAGCTGGGAGTCAGAAACAGTATGAGGAAAATAAGCATGTGCAGAGCTCACACCCATTTGAGCTGCAATGTAGAAATTTAAAAGATAAATTTCTACCTGGAGCATATTTCCTGGCAGCATAGGAAAAGTACCAGCACAATTAAGCAAGTATATTCTATATTCTGACACATGCCACTGCTGAATACCTAGCACAAAACCACCAAGAAAACAAAACATACTGGAAGGAAACTCGTCCAAGCAGACCCCACTCTCAGCAGAAAGACAGTCAATATGACCACTGCCTCCAACCTGCAACTGCCTGACTGCAGTGTTTGTGATGTTAAACCATCTGGCTGCAGGGAATAAGCTCTTCTGAGAGACAGGGAGGGCTGTGAGCTTCTGCTTCCTAGTCAGCCTGGTGTTTGCTCCCTCCCAGCTGGAGCACAAGACTCGCCAGAGACCCAGCTGTGACATGGCAGACATAGGCTAAGAAGCCAAGTCAAACACACTCAGTGGGAGTGGATGAGTCTACTGTAATTATTGGCAAACTACTCAGCCTTTCACCTGTGTGGGCTTGAAGTCTGTCCGTGGTTCAAGCCTGAGGAATTTAGTGTTTCTTTTAAAGTTGTAAGTGCATGAATAGCTATTGAACAGTTTAGGTGTGGTTTAGATTATTCTATTATATTTTCTCTTACAGAATCTTCAAAATCTAATTTTATTAACTTGTGTAGAACCAAGCTGGACCATTCTTTAATTGTTAGTTCTTCATTGTGTTTCCTTAATGTGGTTTAATTCTGCCTCTGTCTGTTTTAAGAGTCTCCAGGATTTAATGCTGCATTGTCAGGCAGATATACCAAGCAGATGATTAGAAAATTTTGTGATATTTATAAAGAATAACATGCACTTTTTTTATTCTCTTCATGATGCCATCACACTTATTGTAATTACTTGTCATAAACGAATGGGTTTGCAAAAAATTAACTTCCCAAAAATCCAAATCTAGAAAGGTGTTTGGCTTCCAAATTTAATATAAAAAATCCTGTTAAACAGTTTACAGCACCCCTGTTTCTTCATCCAGAAACAATAAACAGGACAACTATTTCCCCAAAGTAGCACTCAAGCATGTGGCTTGCTTTGGCTCATTATTTTATTAGATTAAATATTTAAAGTTGAAAATAATCTACAGTCAATAATTTCTTAGAAAGTGGAGATTTTATAGTATGGTTTGTATTACCAAGACCTCCATTTTCCAGCATGAGCCTTCCTGATGTTTGTTGCCAAATAGGACAGCATCTGTATCTCTAACAGACTCCAACATATCTTTCCTTCCATCAAAAATTTCTTGCAGCTCACATCTGAGATCCAGGATGGATTAAGAAAAGAGCTAAAAAACATTTTTTTTTAATCATTCTGTTGGCACTTGGAAAATATAATACATGTAAATGACAATACTCCCTTTGGAGGAACACGTGTAGATTACTTCAGTTTTTGGCAACTATTGCAATATCTCAAAGGAGTTTAGTACTAAAAAAGCTCATGACCATGAGCTCTCACTTCATGCAGTCCTAGAAGATGTTTTCTACCTACTGAATAATAACAGATAATGAGATTTGTATAATATGTACCATTTCAATGGTGCTTTGAATTTTTTGAGTGCTCTTGTTTGCTAGCAGGTAGCCTAAGGAATGTGAGTGTGCCAGGTCTACTTCATTCCCAGCTCCTGAGTGCTTTTACCAGCTTTTCTTTTTCTCTGACCAATAATTTAAAAAAAAATAAAAATCACCATATTAATCCCACATGAGGCTCTAGAATGCATCATGATGTTTACATAGGTATGGCACACATGCAAATAAATTAAATAATCCATTACTAAATTAGTTACTCTTAAGGTCAGTAAGGGCCCTCTATGGTACTAGAGAGTCACACTGCGAGCCAGGACCAAGATTTTATTTCCTTTATGTGCCTTCAAAAACTAATAACAGTGTGAAAGGTTGTTTTTCCTACACTTAAGAAAGGTTTGCTCTTGCTTTTGGAAAAAATGTCAAAACCTGAAAGCATACCTAAGCAGAGAAGCACAAATATGAGCCAGAACAGGAGCAGACTTACCTTCTGAGGATCTGTTAGATGTCAATTCAAGTCTGTAATGTATGGCCAGCTCCTCAGTGGGCCAGGCTGATTTCAGAAATGTGTATACATTCCCAATCATGCCTGATGTAGAAATTTAATTTTTTTTCTGACTGCTGCCTAAAGGTAAGCTCATTTTGGGTGAAGTAAAAAGATTATATCACATACATCCTGGAAAAGATAAGGTGAAAAGTATGCAGTATGGTATAAATAATAAAATCTACTATTTTGTGTTGCTTTTATGTATTTGTAAAAGGCAAGAGTGATACTATTTATATATTATACATATCCATTACATATGTATGAAAGGTTTATACTTGAACAAGCTCTAAACAATATTCCAGAAATGTAGATATAATAATAAAAAAAAAACTTTATTAAACCTCTAGAAGGAGTTTAAAAGAAGTCTGAAAATTCAGACATAGCTGAACACATTAATTCCAGTTGTTAAAGTCATAGCCCTGAGTCTCTGGGTGAAGTCTTTCCAGCTCACTAGTCCATACCTGTCACTATACAGACAAACAGCTTCTTGATGATATATTCTCAAGTGTTAAAGCTAAGAATAAATACATTATGCTCTTTTCAAACCTGTATGGCTGAGAGTTTCTTGCTTAGTTTATACACAGCTCTCTTAGTGGCCTCCATGGAAATTAGTTCAAGTAGGGTGAGTGAAGACCAGGTAACAATTTCAGAATAAATAAGAGCTCTCAATACTGAATGGCAATGATACATTATGAACAAAAGCACATGCTCCTTGCCCCTGAGTCCTTCAGTGGTTCATGAAATAGAAAATGTTTTGCAAATGAGCAGAGAACAACAGGTGCAAGCAGAGGAAGAAATATAAAAGTACTGTATTAGAAAGCTAGTATGCCAGCAGTATGCCAGCAGCACAGCAAGTGAAGTTGTGTCATTCTGCTTATTTTCTGTTACCAATACCATGTATCAGAACATGATTCTGCCTTCAAGCTATTCTTCATAAGCAGAAAACATTTCAAGAACTTTGGTGGGTTTTTTGTACCAACGACAGACGAAATCCTAGAGATACTGGAAACACTGAATTCTCAGGGATCAAGTTATCTCCCTACCTTTAACACTTTGCACATATCTTCATACAGGAAAAAACAGTAGTGGCTTCCACATTTGCAGCCATTTTTCTTCAAGAAAAAAGCATTTGTAAAAAGTCTTCCTAAAATAACACTGTCATCCAACATCACTTTCTCCAGAGGAAAAGTTAAAGGCCAGTGTATGACAGATCAAACTGATTTGCTGCAGTACCTGACTAAAAACCCACAGAGGACTGGCAAGATATTCTAGAACCCCAAAATGTAAGAAACACCTTATCAATCAGAATTAGAAAGTGACGGGGAAGGAAGCAACTCCAAGGAAACAAAACAAGCTCTCTACATTCAGTGTTGACAGTATGAAGTGCTGCAAAAAACTTAATACCATTGTTTCACCTGTTTTGTCTTTTTCAAGGCTTTTCTGTGTATGAAATATCTGGCTTTAGCCAGTAATTTCTGTGTGTGGTATCTGCAACCGTACCATGTATGCACAGAGTGGTATCTCAATATTCTGCCAATGGAAACCTCTAGAGAAATATAGTTCTGTTCGTGCTCCCATGTTTATCATGCTTAAAGGATAAGAATTTTAAGATCTCTGTAAAGGACTGCTGACTTTTTTTTAACATTCATAGGCTTCAGGTTCATAACATGCTCAATAATTTCTTCAATACCCAGGATAATCTCTGTGTGTGCTCTCCAAACATGCATGTCTGACCTCACTTATAAATATAAAAGTTTTATCTTCTGTCATCATAAATATGGATGAGCATATGACTCAGTTCAATCTTTGAACAAATGTCTTCATTATTGCTTCCTGCATCTGTGGATGAATCATGGCCCTCTCTCATCCTTCTCATTGGGAAGACTGGGAATAGCATTTAGCCTGGTTAATGGTCTAAGAATAAGGAAAGACTTAACTTTTGCAGCATCATGGATTTGAAATTTACTGAATCGTTACCTTGAATAGGGTAAGGAAACATGAGCAATGCATGCAATGGCAGCCTGGAGGCTACAGCATAAGAAATCACAGTATGCATTTATGCAGATTTCTGTGTCTAGGTAGTCTTAATAGTATTACCCAACACTTACATAGAACAAAACAACAATGATAAGTGATGTAATATTTGTCTTTTTAATGTTATTGGCATGACACAACCGTGCAACTCAAGAAGACAAATTCTTTGGTAACTTTATGCTTGAAATTCTTTGTGTTTTACAAATTACTTTGGAAATATTCCAATTTGAAAATTTTATGGGCAGACTGGATTTGGTCCAGTCAAACTTCTTCTGAAGTTTGATCTGCTGTAGCAGACTATTTGTAGCACTCTATGAACCCAGTCTTTATCAAGATGTTACCCAACAGTAATTGTATGAGAAGTATCTGGATATGTAATTGTACATGCCTATCTATAATGGTATTTCTGTTATAAGCACAAGTCAGCAGAAGAATTAAAGTATTTCTATATACTTCACAGATAATTGTGAATTCTTTGTCTATTGGAAATCTATTCTGTGTGATTTCCTTAGTGCCACTCACTCCCTGCTTCCTCTTAGATAACTGTCCTCTGCCTGTGGTAAAGAAAAAGTATTTTAATTGAGTGTAAAATGCATCTGTTGGTTGATAATCTCAATTCCCAGATATATGGCCTAAAGAAGCATTTTCAGGTGAATATTTCTACTGTCAAAACCAGTTTTATGCTGCTTCAGATCCCATCTTTCAGATTAAAAAAAAAAAAAAAAAAAGAAAAATAAATCTATTATTCACATGGATTTGTGAATGAACCAACTTCGAATTACTTTGGAAATCATTCTGTTTATAATCAATTG
Source organism: Urocynchramus pylzowi (assembly GCA_013397555.1). NCBI lineage: Eukaryota > Metazoa > Chordata > Aves > Passeriformes > Fringillidae > Urocynchramus > Urocynchramus pylzowi. Next base: position 103,493 of record VZRH01008737.1, on the reverse strand, counting down.
AAAGTTCATTGTACAGAGCAATGCTGCAAAACCCAGCTCTCCAAGATCAATATATTACTATTAATCAACACTAGATCATATGCTTCAGAGAATGGAACAAATTTCAAGTAAGACAAGGTCTGTCAAGTAATGATGAAATTGTAGGTGGATATAATAGTAACTAGGTATTTTGGAACAAAATTTTTATTTGTATTGTTAAAAGTGCACAGAGTGTTTAATCTGCACTAGCTCTGGGTTACTGCAATACTTGTTCCCCTGTTCCATTGTTATAAAAGGGGGGATTTTTGCCAATCATCTCTAATGTCACGCACGACAATTCATTGTCTTTTTCCAGACAATTTAATTATGAACATACCTTAATTTCAGCAGTCATAATAAGATCAATTGATAATCACAGACTAGTCATAATCATTTCTAAATAATTCTCATTTAAATTAAAAATTTATTAAGCTGACATAGGTAGGCACTTTGTGTGAAGTACTTTTGCTTAATAATGAATCAAATCCTTTGATTTTGAGAAAGACCCAACAATTATTTCAGAAATTACATGTTTCCTTGTACAGAACATGTTATCAAAAACAAATTGTCAGCAAAGTGGTAGGTATTAAGAACCTCAAGTAGACATTTACAGAAAAGGTACCTGTGATTTTCCCAGAAAAAAAAAATATGTATTTGAGATAGGAGAATGGAAAACAGAAATAAATCTTGTTTGTCTTTGGTCCCCGTCTATGTTTAAACAGTATCCCCAACATAAGGACAATCATCAAAGGTACATAATTGAAAACAATTTTGATATTACATTGTGTTATTCTTAATTACTTTGCCTTACATTATGTTGCATGCTTACCTTGCCCCATAGAGTAGCATTTATTTGTTTAAGCTTGAGACAAAAGTATAACCTTTCAACTAAAGAAGCTATCAAAAATACATATGTTTTGTTAGCATAGGTATATTTCTTAATGGAAATGTCTGCTCACATAAACAGATGTAGCAGTGAAAAAGCTATTACAGAGAGAGCATCTAGTCAAACAAATAATTCAGCAATCAAAACATCTAAACATGTTGAAGGGCAACTCGATTTCTAGAACTAGGTAGGAAAATGTACAGATAGATTATGTTGGTTTAGAGATTAAATTGCCTGAAGAACTTCTGGAAGGTCTCTAATGAGTGAGAAAGTATTGCATGCTCTTTGATTTAATTCAAGCAGGCAGAAGTAGCTATCTGTAAGTGTTTATAGAGAATATTATTACTATATGCTCTGGAGACAGACTGAAAGTACAAGGATCAATTCTGTATTGATGTATTCAAAAGATGTCGAGTAACTACCCTTTTTTTTCAAAGGCAACATAATTATTTCCTCATGTTGAGAATAGTATTTCTCTTAATCTTATCATGAAACTTGGTCCAAGCATGAGATTATAAATCTGGTTGCATGCGATTTAGAACGTTATAATGTCATTAGTAATTCACAGAAGGAAAAGTGGAGCTTAGGCAGAAGCCTTCAGAGGGAGTATATTTTGGGCAGGAAATGTCTTTTCCTGTTTCTGAGAATTTCTGGAGGTGAAAAAATATCCTCTAAAATTTAAACTGAAAAATCAAAGAAATATTTCAATAAGAATACTAAAATTAAGGACCCCTTTCAATAAAATATTCTATGAATCAATTTGAATCTCAATGTATAAATTCTGGACAGTTACCACAAAATATACAATAAACCATAGATCTTAAAATATTAATTTTCCTCTAGGTTCTGTGCTTTTAAGACGCACTGGATTTACTTTGAACTTATACTTAAATCCTAATAATAGAAATAAAAATAATAGTAACTGGGAAATGAGAATGGATTGAAGATTGAAAAGGTCCAAGTAAAATGATAACGCAGATAGTGATTAATCATTTCTCCTTTCCAAATTGGTAATTCTCTCTCTTTTTCTAAAAGCACCTTTGCCTGAATGAAACCCTTTGTTCATAGACTTGCAGAATGGTTAAGTTTGGGAGGAAGTTCTGGAGCTCATCTGGTCCAAACTCCTCTCTCAAGCTACCCAGAAAAAGCTACCCAGAACCATGTCCAAATGCTCTTATAGACTCTCCAGGGATGGAGACTCAACAGTCTCTCAACCAGGGCCAGTGCTCTGTCATCCTTACAATAAAAAGTGTTTCTTGAGTGTTTCAGTCTGTGTCCATTTCCTCTGACCCTGCAACTGAGCACCACTGAAAAGAGCCTAGCTCTGTTCTCTCTAAACCTTCCCTTCTGGTATTTATACACACTGATGAAATTCCTCCAAGCCTTCTCTTCTCCATGATGAGCAGTCCTAATTCTCTCAGCCTTTCCTCAAAGATTAGATACTCCAGGAACTTTTTTTGTGAGACTTCACTGGATTTTGTCTGATATGTCTCTTTTTTTCTGGAGAGCCCAGAACTGGATGCAGTAGTCCAGGTGCAAAGTTATTAATAGCCATTTCGCTTTCACAGTTACAAATGCTATGGGAGGAGAACATATCTGACAAAAGTTTCAGACTCTCTACCATTAGCAGCTCATCCAACAGCCACAGGTTTGTACCATCCCACCTTTTTCTGTTCAGAAATTAAATGGACATGAAGCAGTGGAGCAGGAGAGGTGAAGCAGTAGCAGACAGTCACAACACCAAATCCAGTGTTGTAAATGTATGCTAGAGGAGCAAATCCAGAGTTGGCACATCAGTAGTCTCATAACCTGCCCGACCAGCACTGTCCTGTGCTGCTGAGCCTGGCTGACTGCACAACTGGATCTGAAAACATTTTATATTTGGAAAGGTCACAAAAATATTTTCATTGTCTATTACATCAAACTGAACAAAATTTAGAAGTATACTGATGGAAGCAGTTCAGAAGACTAATCCTTTAAATTGGAAATGTGTAAGTGTCTTTGGTTTACTAGGACAAAGAAGCAAAGTTTTTCTTACATGTTAATGAAAAAGATGAAAAGAAATAATTAGAAACAATGGAAATTTGTCAGGAATCAAGATCATCAAATCCAGTCCCTTCTCCTGCTTGCAACCCTGCAAAACAATTATTTCAGAAACTTACTTCTTTTTAAGGTTAAGCATCTTAGTTTTCTCACACTTTGAAGATAATAGTAGAAGAATGTTCAACTTATTTATCATTAGCTTTAACTATTGCTTCATAAAAAGAAACTCATACATTTCCTTAGCTTAAAGAGGTGTCTTGTCCCCAATTATTCTTACACTATACTTAGTGAATCTAGTTGCTATATAAGTTAGATTTCTGTTCTTCTTATCAACCTAGCAATATCTTTTGCAAATTTAGATCATCTTTCTTGATCATCAGTGATCAAAATTTATACATGATATTGAAATTAACAGAAATAGACATGCCTGAAACTGGAATGTTTGGGGGAGAAATTCTGAATAAAGCTCTTAGTATACATATAAGAATAGATCCATTATTCTGAAAAATTGGAGGCACCAGCTTTTACAATAAAAGGATTGCATCATTATTTGCTCTCTCTTCAGCTGTAGAGAGCATATGGAATAACTGTGACTAAGACCTAGGCAATTACTGAGAGGCAAATTAGATGGTAGAAGGGAATCAAAAGAAGATCATGGTTGTAATAAAACCAACTTCTATAAGTTTAATAATGCAGAAGTGTATCACATGATCATAAGAATGGTGAGGACATTGACACAGGATAGCACAGAGTCTGTCAATAGCTCTAAATGAGCTCAGCATAGGTGCTGTTAAGTTGCACATTGTTACAATAAAAAAAAAAGATACTTAAAACTATTTAACTTTTTGACATTCAAGCTGTTAAAGATGATTAAATATAATGTAGCAATAGCTATAGGGCATGTAGAGATCATAAAAAGATGAAAGAGGCATAGCGTGATGACCCAACAGTGCATCAGCAGTAATGGCAGAACAGTAATAGTCTACATATTCTTCATGCAGCTCCCATGCTGCTCAAAACCCTCTCTGTCATGGACTACATTAATACAACTGAGAACTTTATAAAGGTTTGCTCCCTTTGCTGCTAAAAACTGTTAACTACCTAATCTTTCTGTGACACTAATGCTACCTTTTTACACTGTAAATTCTTTCCTAGAATTCTTCATTTTCTGTGTACTTAGAGACCTTGATTATTATAAATTACTTATCCTCTATACCTGGTAATTTTGTTTAAACCCAACTACTTACTCTTCTGTAAGTTGACACAGAAAAAAACCACATACAAAACAAAACAATCTGTATAGGTCCATAGGTTCTACCATGAGCAGTTCTTATGACAACAGTGAAATTACTAGTATGAAGGCACTCAAGAATCTAAGTTTTGCAGTCCTGGCTGTAAATTCTTGTAATACTAAATCTCACTAAATACAGAAGGCATTTAAGGGATTGACCTTAAGAATAAAAATAGAGAGCCAGAATTGTCTTCCGTGAAGAACTGTATGTCAGCATTTTGTTTCCACTTAATTCTCTCCTAGAGTCAGCATCTTTTCAACCATTTTTTAATGGAGATCATATCTGATAGAAGATTCTTCATTTCATGTTTTCTGTCCAACCTTCTCTATTCCAGTATTTCACTTTCCTACAAAAGCCCTGTTTACATACATATTTTCTTAGGGAAACAAGTACCTTGGTTCTTTATGAGGATTCACGTGTACTGTACATTACTGGCAACTTCAGCAAGAGGTGCAGGAAGAATTGTGATTCATGGGCCCTTGAAGCCCTGAAGGGATTGCAGTCTTCTACTAATTTGTCTGTGATTCCTTGCCACATATTTTTTCCTCCATAATGTCATATTTTTTTTCAGCGCCTAATGGTACTTTTTATGAAAGTACTTTGTTTTGTCAAGAAATGACTACCTTCCACAGCGCTACTGGAGCAAGAGAGACTGTCTTGTAGTTTCTGCCTTACAACTCTATGAAATGCAGCATGATAAACATAAATTACTGAATGCTTCATTCACATTTTGGATACAATGAATATTTCAGGCTCAAAAACACTTAGTAAACAGATTCTGAAAAAATATTCTCAGAATTTCTTCTCAAAGGCAAGGGCGGCTAAGAAAAATTCTCTGCTGCAATAGTGTTGTCATTTAGCAGCAATATTCTCCAACAAAAGGCCCCCACAGAGACTTTTGCAAACTCACACACTTCCCCTCTTTCCTCCCTACCTTCCCACTCCAGGGGTGGAGTTGGGAATTTGAGGCACAAAAGTAAAAATCACAGGTTGAGATAACAATCTAATGGAAACAGCAATGAGATAAGAAAACAAACAGTAACAGCAACCATATTAACAGCAAAAGTTATGAGACAAAAGGGTGATTTACACACAAAGTAAAAAAAAATACTGGACCTTTTGCTCGCCATGCTTTCTCCCCTGATCAAAAATGGGAGACTCCCTTACTCCCACCCTGGCAAATGAGGTGGGATTGTGGTGAGGAGCATCTGGATCAGTCTGTGTCCCCTTGGCACAGCTCACTGCAGCCCAGCACTCCTAGGCTGAGGTGATCCAGCAGGCTCTGCCTCCCCAGTAGCTGGGACTACAGGAATGCACCACTGTGCCTGGATACTTTAAAAATAATACCTCAGTCCTGGCCAGGACTGGAACAAAGGAGTAACTGACTGTCAGCCTGCACTTAGGAGTTTTGAGACTGATAAAAAGAGCCACACAGAAAGAAGAGTGTCTAAAGAATATAGCAAAATAGGAACAAGGGAAAAGAAAGAGCAGTATGATACTTTGCACAATGATACATTGCCTAAGGATAAACAGGTGTACAAAATTTAAGCACATTCATTTGGATAAAAATTCAGAGTTTTTTATTCAGCTTTTTTTGTTTACTATTTCCATCTTTTTTTTTCTTTGTTTGCTTCAGACATATATCACTGAGTGCCCACTTTTTTGCTGTAGCTGAAACAACTGGATATGGTTCTGAGAACCAGAAATGTATGAAGGCATTAAAGGAACACAGCCAAAGCATCTCATCAGACAGGCCCCCTGATTGAGCTATATCAGCCAATGCTGGCAGAACAGGGTAACAAATATCCCAATTAGAATTTAGTCTAAAGTCAGTGTGTATAAACAGCAAATGCATTTTAGATTCCAAGCCTAACTGTGCACTTACAAACTTAGAGTGGTTATTGATGTCTGGTTTTTACGAGAAATTAAGTTTTCCATGAATGTTTATATGTGTGTTGTACATGTGTGACCAGGTAAATTTTAAAGCTCCTGGGTGAAATTTCTGTGTAAAAAAGTATAGCACAACAGCATCATGTTTTGGCACCTGAAATCAAAGGATTTTATTGCAATTTGGCCGGAGAACAAAGTTTCGGTCTTTGTTCCAAATCCTCTAAACTGGGGATCCTTTTGGATTTGAGGAAAGTCTTATCCAATAGGTTACTGAAGAACAGATTATGGTTTAGATTACAAAGGGTATAAATACTTTGGAAAAAGCTTAGGTTTTACTTTGTATTAGAATAAGAGGAAAAAAATCTAAGGGGAAGTTCTGCAGGAAAAAAAAATAAAAAAAAAATTGGTTTTGTGGGGGTTTATCCCCCAAATCCTCTTTTTTCTCCTTTTTTCTTTTATTTTTTTTTTCCTAGACAGTATTATTTTGAATTTAGAAGAAACAAGCTTTGAAACACAAGCAAGGACAAGGTGCACAAGCATGATTCTAAGGTTATAATAATCATTATTCATGCAAGTGAAGTTGTCATAAATACTTTCAGAATTGATTACTGCTCCTGGAAATCCATCTTTTTGATACAGAAAAGGGCGGGAGCTTCATTAGTTTTTAGTCTATTCCTAATACTGTTGGAGTGTCCTGGGGTTGCCATAAAATCCTTTCAATGTGCCATGACTAAAATATTATGGAAGGATCATACCTGGAGAATTCTGTGTTGAAGGCTGAGGTGAGTTTTAGGCTCAAAAAAATATACAAGGATTTTCTTTACTAAGTTATGAACAAAATGTATCCTTCCAAAGATTACTATTTTTATACTAGTACATAAGAATTTTGGCTGAGAAGTTACAAAAGAAGTTAATGATTTATTCTGAGTTACTGTAATTTTTCAGATATTCAGGTATTATTTGGAATAATTTCTCGGTCCCTGCTGATCTTCACAATAGAATAACCCCAGCATTCAAAATGAATGCTTACTGAAAGTCTGTGCTATGACAACATCTCTCTCCCTCCTTCTCTCTTCCCCCCATTCTCCCCATGTCTCTGTATTTATATTATAATTACTACTAATGCAGGCTTTATTCTGAATGACTGTTTTAGACCACAAAGTGTGAAAAAATTACAATTCTGTATTGTTTTTCCAGTATTGATCAATAAAACCAGGTGAGGAATTCACAGAGATTCTTTCTTTCTCACAAGCAAATTATTTAAAACCAGTTGGAAACAAAGTTATGATTTTCATCTGAGACTGGAAGCTGAACTTTTGGAGTTATCAGTATTTTACATTGGTTCATTTTTGTGTTTTCTTCTGTATTTCATGTAGCAATTTTTATTGTGACGCAAACTGCCAAATAAACTTTTACTTTAGTAAAAATAATTTCTGAGCTTGCCAAGGTAAATGTTATCAGCTGCAGAACACAGAGACTGGCCAGAATTGAACAATAACTTTTTCATGTCACAGTCATAATGCCACTTTCTTTTGCCTACAGTTCCAAAGGTGCCTCTTTTTTAGATTTACATTTTTATTAACTTTTTACACGAAAACCTGAAGTTTATTATCCTTTCTACAAACAATTGAAGCAGTAGGTTGACCACCTAAAGAGATAAACAGAAGCTTATTTTGACAGTGCAAGTTTTACTACTGGTGTTGTGCTAAATTTGCTTTGTTGCATTTTCATGTTAGAAGGCTATCAGTGTGTAGCCACGAGATACTGTCCTGCATTTCAAATAGATGCACTGTGGGGAATGAATCTGGATTAAGTGCAGAAAGCCAGCTTCTAAGACTGGAACTACTTTTAGTCTGTGTGTTCAAGAACAAATGTGCATATCATATAAAAAATTCAGAGCAGAGTGTTACTATTTCATCAGCTGCCACAATAGTAAATTATTACAGATATTTCACACAGGAGGACATGCTGCTGATCTGTGCAAACTTCTGACTACAGTGAATTCAGTGAATTCTCTGTTTGCTTTGTTTGGAGAACAGGAGTATTTTTTGTGACACAGTAGCTGTGTCTGTGTTCATCTGAGATGGTGACTAATTATTACCATGCAAGAGGAAAACTGCATTGTTATTACACAATGGGGATGGGGGGGTCTGGGGGGAATGAGGGTTGGGAGAAATAAATTGCCATGAAATGTGAAGAGCTTGAAGAATATATGTTGCAGCTTCATTTGACAAGGGACATTTGTCAAACTGTCAATTGTACTGATTAACCAAACAACCACTCAGTGTCACTTTTTATTTTTCCTTTTAGTAGAAATTAGTATTTTAAGTAACATTTTTAACCAATTCCCACTGTTAAAGGGTTTGCATTGAAGTAAATGAAAAAAAAAAAAAAAAAGAAAGAAAGAAACTAGCCAACCCAGGTATTACTCAAGGCTTGTTTACACTCATTCCTGGATGTTATTTTTCTTCAGGATTAAGAACTGCCTCCGTTTGCACTCAAACTGCAGCAAGCACAATCAGGCTGGCATACTGCACAATTGAAATATGAGATATATAAACATATAGAAAGATGGTGTTTTCAAAATGGAAAACAGCACAGATGTTATTTACATTATGTAATTATGAATCTTATTGCCTCTTCCTGTTCATGCTGCATTAGCTGTCATTCCATAGAGAATATAGGTAGGTGCTGTATTTTCAGAGTTGCCAGTTTGTTATCAGGCTTAATGTCAAGATAAATATAGCCTGAACAAGGAATGCTATATTCAACTGCTCAGTAAATTATTTTTTTCCCATTAGATTTCAACACACTTATGCAAAAAAAATAGCCCTTTATTCAATTACTTGGGTTGCTGTTACTTACCTCTGTGACAAAGCTGTCGGACAATTACAATTACAATGAGCCAGCAGCTACCTTGAAGCTTCTACTAACAGCCAACTAACAAATACACCAATGCCTGCACTAACTAGTAATCCAACAAACCACATTCCATAACCCTTTTAGGAATTTTTAATTCCTGTTTTTAGAGACATACTTTTAGTGACAGAAAATATAGGTAATTTCAGAAAGCAAGTCTGAAGTCATCTTGATAGTGTTTTAAAATTTGTTGATCTCAAAGCCTGTGGATATTTCTGAAATAAAGTCAGCATTTCCTTTCATTCTGTGTCTGTGCTGATACACAGGAACATTTCCTGCAGGCTGAGATATCTGCACTGATACAAATTTTATAGTGTGTCTGGTGGGTCATCACAATTGTGACAGCTATAATGTGCAGCCACCCTTTGGTAACCCATGCACCCCTCCAGCAACTGCAGCAGCAATGAGAAAAATAAACAGGAAGGAGTCACTTTTGTAAAGTCCCCAAAAGTTTTGACTTTGGTGTCATTAAATGGCTTAAAAGCAGGAAGATATCCATAAAATAGAAGCCCCAGGTCATGAACATGCAACTAGTGTACAGGAATCTAACTAGTGTTCGTGTCAAATGGCGTTAGCTGCCAAAATACAAACATCTGGGAAAATGTTAGTTGTTACTCTTGTGAGCTACTTGAACTATGATAGTTTATGAAGAGTCACTCTTGAGAGGCACATCAGGCCTGTGGATTAGAGAAATGAGAATTAGCACAACTCTAAGCAGCTCAAATTTATCCCATTCTAAACTTATTCAAAGTTATAAGAATATATTCTCATCCAGCACACTATAGAAGAAATCAATCATAAAATTACTTAAAAGCTTATAGCTTTAAGGCGTTTCTCAGCCTCAAGGCCCCTTTGTGTCGAGGCAACAGAATGTCTTCTAGTAAATATTTTACTAGCACACTACGTGAAGTTTTATTTTTTTGTCATGAACAAAGCACAACCTTAATTTCTCAAAAGGAATCATAATTCTCTTGTTTACATTTCTGTCACTCAAATAAAAAAAGTTTTGCTTTCCTGCTCTATTTTGTGTTAAGAACAAATTATAACAAATACAATTCCCCACTGATTTTTTTTCCCCTTTTTCCACAGCTCTTTCTTGCTTAAAATGCCTGTCAGTACTTTTAAGTGTTCCTTGTATCTCCAACAAGACTGGCCTTAGGCTGTAGCTTGACAGAGACACCCAGGATACCTCTGTCACTTCATAGGTGGCAGCTGTCACCATCCCAATACTCTTTTTGCTAGGAAATGTGTGCAGCTACTTGGACTTCCTCTAGCTGCTGTAAAGGCATACAACCAAGGATGTCTCAACACGGTGCTGTTACATGATCCAGCTTTTTACACAACTTAGAAATAACATGAAGAGTTGATCCTACAGTTACAGCAAATTTGGTACTTAGTTTTATGGTGCTTTTTATAAAAATATTGAGTTTTTACTATGCAGTTGTTAACACAGGATAAAATAGAAAAAGGATGCATAATATTGTGTTTAAAAGGAAATGGAAAATTCTATGCATACTACCTCATTTTCCTCACATCCACACTTACCTATATATCTACATTCCTGGAATGACTCACTAGATCATCAAACTTCACCAAAAAAATAGCAAAGATTATTTGAAGACAACTCATCTAGCCACCTACTCCAGCATTAAGAATTGCAAAAACGTACGTTCTAAATTATAGCAATTTCTCTGAGACAATGATCAATAATGTCCCATCAATGTTTTAAGCAAGAAACCTCTCTCCAAAAAAATATTAAAAATTTACAGAAAAAAATAACCTTCTTCCTAAATCAGTTCTCTGGACCAAAGTAGGGGAGGTAATTTGGGAAGAAACTATAGACTTAAAATTTTTCCCACTATTTGTGACACGAGCAAAGCTGGCAGTGCTGGGAGATTGGATGTTGGTCTTACAACAATGTTACATAAGGAGTCTTGCCCTCCCACCAATGAAATTAACTATGGGGATTTTAAATAGTGTAATTCTTTGGGATACACTTCAAATTTAAAACTATGACAGCATTAATGATCCTTAGGCTCTATTCAGAGGTATTCTATGAAAGAAATTTTAAAATTTCAATCAGTAATTTTATGAACGCTCATGTTTCAATGTAACACATTTTTTTTTTCTACTGCAGAAGTTTATATTTGTCAATACCAATCCTAAAGGCAAGTCTGTTATTAACAAAGAGATGGCTTAAGGTCCTTGAGATCCCTTCTCCCTCCTGAGGGTCTACCAAACAGCCAAATGATCTTCTTGCCCATGTTACCCTGTTATATAAAAAATCCTTACTGTTTCAGTTTAACTGGGTTCCAAGTTCTAATCACTTACTCTTATTTTAAATAAAGAATTTTTAAAATCTTATTTTAATTGAAAACTAAAGCTGAAGCCCAGACCTCTGAGTCCTTCTGAGATGAGACTGGATACAAAGGCTCCTGCGTCCATTCCAGCTCTTCTGCATTCAGGCTCTGAATGCAGTTACTGTTACCACTCTTTCTTTATTTAGGACATTTAGATATTATTTAACAGCCAATAAAATCCACAATGAAAAATCCATAATTGTCCATCCATGCATTTGGTAAGCACGATGACAAACTAGTTGATTTGATATCATGGGACAAGAGTAAAGTCAAAGACTTGCCAGTGGGATGTTTGCACATAACAGATTATACTAATTACCTTGTAGGGACAAATTTAAATTCTAAGTATTAACTCTTGTTAATCCCAGGTGGGAAAGATAAAACATTTCTAAAAGAAAGGGGCAAGAGTAAGTAGGTCGCACAGAGAAGCACTGGATTTTAACACTTATTATATGTTTACAGATCTGTATCCTCCAGGGCTGTATATCCCCATGTAACTGAAATAATTGTTCAATGACCTCATTCTGTGGGTAATGGCTTTCAATAGACACCTGGTACTTCCGTGGATGTCGTTGTGGTGTGATGCCACAGATATCGTGTGCTGCTGCAAAATCATCCCCTCAGTTTTAATTTGGGCCTTCAAAAATCAACCCATTGTACAGCTTCAGGGCCCCCAGCCCCCCAGCTTCACAACCCATAATGAGCTATAAACTACTTGGAGGCTGAAAAACTTTATTTCAAAAAGAAAAGAGCACTATGACCTGAGCTACCACGCATTCTCAATTCCATCATGCTACTGAGATTTTAAATGTAAGCAAGCAGACACGATAGCAGGCAGAATCACAGGACCAGATCTTTGGCCTTCAGCTATATGGAAGACTAATTAAACCCACCACAGTTTAGAGCATCTCAAGCTTTGGCTCATTGCCATTTTCAGAGTCAGGAAACAAAGGGCAATGCCTTATGGCTTCCGCTTTCTTTCTCCAGTTCCTGTGTCTGCCAAAGACTTGGATCATAATTTACTATCTTGCTTGTGTTGGCTTTTTCCTTTAAGCCTTTAACTGGCTTGTGTTTTGAGACCTTGCAAAGCACTTTAAAATCTGTTGTATAAGCCCTCTTTTTAGGTGTTTGGAAAAAGAAAAAGAGTTTTAGTTTGGTAAGATCATGCAGTGGACTGAGCAACTGAATGTGGCTTTCTTTGTAGCAATACTAGCAGAATGGAAAGAAGAAAGAGAACAAGGAGGGCAGGAGAAAAGAATACTGCTAAGTTAGGAAATGAGAAAAAAGACAACAAAAATTTTTAGCTATAAGAATGAGGAATTTTACATGGTGTATTAATAGACTTGCAATATTATGATTATATATACTCCTCGTTTACTCTACTGCTTTCAGCTGCCCTTGTTTGACCTATGACTTTCACTTCTCATGCAATCTGTATAATTTCTTTAATTAGATACACTGAGGTCAAAGGCCTAGGCTTTTAAAGGATTAGACACTTATACAGATAGTGATAACAACCGTAGTTGCATTAGGTAAGATTAATCACTTTTTCTGAAGAGACATAAGCTTCATATTTTATGGAACAAGTGAAGTTCAACTGAAAGAAGAATAAAACTTCCCAAAAGGCAAATTGCTTTATAATTGTTCAATAAGGGATTCTTTTGCTTTCTTTAAAGTGTGATGTTAGATTGCATCACAGATAAAATATCAAACTCCACAGATCCTAAGTGTTTGATTCTATATTCCAAACACCAGTGAGGACTACTTTGACTAACACTAACTTGTTTTAGTACTCAATCTCCCAAAACTTTGTGATTTCTTTTTTTTTCCTGCACTACAGCTAATGAAGGATTTTAGATCCATTGCCAGAAGTCTATTACTATTTCATTGCCTAACAGTGTTGCACTGGTAGTAATAATTAAAAAGTATAAGCACGATATTAAAGTCCATAGATGGTAAGTCTGCTCATAAACTCAGGGGTATAGTGTGAGTTTTTAAAATATATTTACCTTAATAATAGTTATTAATAACAATTTTAGTGCATTTAAAGTGGGATTAATATACATATTAATTATGTTAGTCATGCTAATTTTTGAAAAAATTGTAAAAGTCACCTAATTTTTCTCCATCCACCTCCTCGTAAAAACTTCCTTTTGCCAACACGTCATCAGGCACAAAATTGCCAGCTGGTCAAGGGAGGGAAGGGATTGTCCCTCTCGCTCTGCACTGGTGCAGCCTCACCTTGAATATTGTGCAGTTTTGGCCACTGCAATACAAGAAAGACATTAAACTATTAGGAGGCCTACAAAGATTGTGAAGGACCTTGAAGGAAAAGCGTGTAAGGAGTGGCCGAGGTCACTTGGTGTGCTCAGCCTGAAGAAGAGGAGGCTGACAGGAGACCTCGTTGCAGTTACAGCTTCCTTTTGAGGAGAAGAGGAAGGGCAGGCACTGATCTCTTCTCTGTGGTGACCAGTGGCAGGACCTGAGGGAATGGCCTGAAGTTGTGTCAGGGGAGGCTTAAATTGGATATTAGAAAACAGTTCTTCACCCAGAGGGTGGTTGGGCCGGATGGTTGGGTACTGGGTGGGCACTGTTCCCTGGGGAACAGGCTCCCCAGGGAAGTGGTCACAGCACCAAGCCTGACAGAGTTCAAGAAGTGTTTGGACAATACCCTTGGGCCCACAGTGTGACTCTTGGGGATGGTGCTGTGCAGGATCAGGAGTCTGACTTGACAATCTTTGTGTGTCCCTTCTAACTCAGCATATTCTGTCATTCTGTGATCATCTGTTATGTACTTCCTTACTGCACTGTTCAAATTTTATTGTCAGTGCTTACCCTTGTGGCTTTCTCAGCTAATATCTTTGGAATGGATTGCAATTATAAAGCATGGAAGAAAAGATCAGTTTATAAATCTGTAGTCTGTACCAATCTCAGCAGAGATTTTTTTCTCCCAAATTTCAGGTACACTGCCATGACTTGGTCAACGGTTTATGTCTAAAAGATTTTATGTGCACGGTCAATCCCTTATATCACTTACTAAGATTTTAAAGTTTAGCATGCTATCAATTACCAAGAATTGGCTGTGGCAAGAAATCTCTCAAGCTCTAAATGTAACCTTGGGAGGCATCCCTGCTCAAGGGGAGAGCCTGGTGTGCAGTCTGCTACCATGCCAGAGAGCCCAGTGGGGCCTGAGCTGTCTGCTGTGAATGGAGTAAAATGATTGACTTAGAGTCATATCTGAATACCAGCAAGGCATCTGAGTCACTGCTACTGACAGCTCTTGGCTACCGTGTTGCCATCTGTCCCCAAAGCCCAGAGTAAGCTGGATGAGGTCACCACTGCCCACACTGGTGGTTATGGTTCATGGACAGGGGAGGGGTGTGCTACCTAACAAGGCTGATCGTGCTACACTCAACTCCCATCAATCCTTCCCTTTGGAGCAGCCTGACCTTACTGCTCCCTGGCCCCTAGGTGCAAAAAAAATCCACAAGATTGCATAGTCAGAAATATTTGGGGCAATGTCTTCATGACGAAGTTGCAGATTCCTCTCTCAAATTGAATTAACACTTAGGCTAAAATCTGCAAACCTTAAATGAAGAAAGAATAAAACTTAGGTTCCCTTCCTATGCAACTGTACTTCCCACTGATTAGCAAGCAATTCACTATTTTTCTCCTTCTCTTCTGTGTACCAGTAAATCTTTAATTATTCTCTGTCACGTAAAATGGTTTCAGTGAGCAAGACTAAGGGAGTCTTCTAACTTCATTATTAAGGAGTTAGAATTGGCATGTAAGATAGGATTGGTGAATTCAGAACCCTTCAGGCAGGTATGAGAGAGTACAAATGAATTATCTACCTACCTTTAGCTAAAATGGGAAGGCATTTCTTCTGTCTCTTGGGGTTAGTCTGTTAGATGTTCTTTAAAATATCTGTTGGAGTTTTCAGACAGGAAGCCCAAAGCTCTACTTCTACTTATTATATTTCCAGTAAAATGTATTTTAATAAAGTCTGATAGTGTTTCAGCTTTACATAGTCATAGGCATGCATAGGGACAGAATTTCACTGTTAGGAAATTTTATCATTAAAAAAAATACACAATAATGGGCTTACAGCATCTCCAGGATTAGACAGTAACTTAAAAGGACTTTTAGATATTTCATATGTGGGTTTACATTTCTAGAGGAATAGAGAATTTCATTATTATCCTTATATTTCTGATACGCTTTACAAAATTGCACAGATTAGCTGCTGAGGTTTTAGAGAGAACTGCAGAAGGCAAATTTTTACCTTTAGAATTATTTCAGGGTCTTATGAATTTTCTTGCCAATCAATGAAAAAATATCAAGCGATGTCCCCCAGGTCACAAGTTTAAATTAAAATATTCAAATGTATATCAGAGCATTAACTGTTATAAGAATTCCTTTTTTTTTTTGATACTGTCTTCAAACTTTTCTCTGTATTTGTGTTATTCCATGGAGATGCCAGGACATAAACCTACTTTTGAATAAAGTTACCTAAGTTTTTGACAAGTGGCAAAATTAATAATGCAAGACTTATGATTTAAAAACCCAGTAAGTTGGAGATATAAAACTGTGTTCATAAAAACTAATCACATTTCTAAAATGCAGGACGTAAAAGTATTTTATGCATTTTTGGTAACTAAGATGAAGGGTAGTATTATTGAAATTGCAAGGTCATATTTTAATTTTTTAGATAGCTACAATTTTATTGTTGAAGTTGAGGTTTTGTCAATTAAGCATACTTAGTACAACTGCTAGTTACATCATGCATCAAAGCTTCTTATCCAACTTGTTCCTGCCAAAATATTTCTGGTCCTTCAGGGCATATGCTTTTTGCAGCACAAACTAGATATTTCTGTTCACAGTGGGAAAGAGAGGTTTTTGTAAACTAAAGTTTCTTTGAAAAAAAAAAACCAAAAAAACCAAAAAAGTTTATCTCTCTCCCTATGCCCTTTACATCCCATAGGAGCTCTACAGATCTTGGGATGTTCTTTTGTCTTTCCATGGTAGTATATTATTCCTGCTGCTTTTCCTTTCCCTGCAGCCTATGATCCTGAATATCCAGACCAGCAACATCTGGGTTTTTTCTAACCAGGGTTCTAAAAGGAAGAGGAATGGCAGTGAGCAGGAAGGTGCATTGAGTTTTGCTGAGCACTTGCTTGCTTCAGTGCAAAAGGCTGGGCTTGAGGTTTGAGGAGATTGCATACAATCAATCTCAAACTAAGGCCATAGGGCTACCAGCTAGTGAGTTTCAGGAAAGATTGGCAGGCTGAATGAAAGAGGGGATTAAATCAGCTTCTCAGTAAAAGTGAATTGCTACTTTGTGTTGAATAGTTAAGTAATACAGGAGTGGGAAAGAAGACAAGAAAAAGCTGAGCCCAGAGTTCAAAGATCATCCAGAGTGAGGGTCTCCCTTTCTCTCTACTGATAGAAATGCATGGTCTCTGGTAAGTAGAGAATTCATACTCTTACCAGACATGAATAGAGTCAAAACTGAGAAACAAAAGTTGACTTTTCTCGCAGGGGAACAATCAAAAGCTCTGTCACAGACAGGTTTCCCATTTTCCAAAGAACCGACTTCCCCAGAAGATTGAATAAAGAGAGACTAGAAATTGAAAAGAACTTATCAGATTCCCAGGCAAATACCTCTCATCCTTTCCTGCTCCATACCATGCAACATCCTAGGGGTTCCCTGTGAAAAAGAGCTGCCTGTCCTTTACACTTCTACCAGCAAAATCTTTTTATGCTCAGTAGAATATTTTTCTGATTATGCTTCTGCCTTTCAGAGTGATAACAACTCAGTAAACAGAGAAGAACACGTTTCTGTTAGCAACTTCACACACACACACAAACACACAAACACACAAATCTTTTGTGTCAGGATCCTGCCATCCTTCAAATACCTTGTTAAGCAAACCAAACCGAATTTCAGGGGAGTCTGATGCCTGAAAGTGTCAGGAATTCTGTTTTGGATTTCGTACAAATCCAAAGCTTTTAACAAGTCTTTGCATGTTAGTCTATCAAGGGACCTCATTTGAAGCACTTTGAAGAATGATTTGCATCTATCAAGTCAGTACTACTTTCTTCAACAACATCAATTGTCTTGAAGACCCCCTACCCAACTAGCAATGAGATCTACATTTTCAGTGTGACAGAGACAGTAAAATAATATGTATCAGCCAACAAGATCTACTCTCCTAATTAATAGGTAGCTGGTTTTAGCTAACCAACCTTTTGCAGTCCCATTGTGATCAGTTCTGCTCTACTGATTGGCTACAACTGATCATCCATTTCATTTATGGAAACCCACTGAAGAAAATAGAGTTGCCCAGGCATAAATAGGAAGTGTTTACAGAGATACAGGAGTTCTAGGGTGACTTCATAATTGAAATTGGGACAAAACTGAGGAGCAACAAAAGCAGCAACTCACATTCAATTTCACAACTTTTCAAGCAAGATTTGATACAGAGTCTTCAACAAATGCTCTATATTATTTTATTATTAAAAAACACAGGACCAGGGTATGATTGTTTTAAATATAATTTTATAAAATAATTTTTTTAAGAATCCTGCCAAGCAACATTATCCACATGTTCTTTCTGAAGAACTGTCTACCATGAGTGAGTTAAATGCGTTGGGCTACACCAGTGTGAAACTCAGTGTTATAACTCACTGTTTAAAAATTGCCACTGTGTTTGCATGTTTAGCTGCAAGATATTTCTTTGTAAATATATGTATACACACATAAAAATAATTATTACATTAAAAATGAGATAGAATCCTTTTATAAATCATATTCTAGAGAAAAGGAGACTGTGACTGGCTAAGAAAGTAATAGAAGCTAACTATACTTCAGTATTTAATAAATGTTGTACTTTTGATTTCCCTCTTCTACTTTACAAGATTGACATACTTCTGTCTAGGAAAAAAAAAGAAAAAAATTGATCTGTGCTTGTTACCTGAGCTAGGCAAACACAAAACAAACTGAGATCACTGCCCTTCAAAGGAGATTAGGATAGTTACAATAAACTAAAAGTCAGGGGTTTTGCTGATAAAAATCTGTTGTTTTTTTTTTTTTTCCTTTTAGCCATCTGTCTGTCCCTGGACTGGTGTGCACAGTCAAGTTAATGGGGTGGCTCTGTAAGTCCTCATTAATGAAATCTTTCAGGGATGAACACAGAGGACCCAACTGTCTTTAAATGAACATACATGTTGTTACATCCAGCAAAAAACAACTGTGATAAAAAACCAGAAACTTTGCAGAGTCAAGTTTCAATAAACAAAAAATAGTTGTGCAGTGTATATTTACTGTTGATCCTATGTTTGTGCCTGTTCCACATATGCCCTGTGATAGGGTTTTATGTTCACACACTGGCTGTTCTGATCTGTCACAATTATTAGGTGACCTGGACCCCAGTGGGAACACAGGACCATGACATAGTCTATGTGTAACCACATTTATGAGTATTTTTCCCCTACAGTATAAATGTTTAAGCAATTTCAAAGGTCAAACATTTTTTATCACCCTGCCCCTTCTTCCCTTCCCGATAATTTCTAATTTCTTTTAATGCCTAGGTTAATTAAAAACTCCTGTATTGGGTTTTCATGCCAGGGTTTTGGCAGCAGGGAGACTTTAGGGGTGGGTTCAGCAAGAAGCCTCTAGAAGCTTCCCCTGTGTCCACTGCATCCAATGCCAGACAGCTCCAGGACTGACCTGTCACTGGCCAAGGCTGAGTCCATCAGCATCAGTGGCAATGCCTCTCTTTTAAGAGGGAAAAAGAAAATTGCAGCATAACAGCAGCCTGAGTGAGGAGTGAGAATTTGTGTGAGAAACAGCTCTGCAGACACCAAGGTCAGTGCAGAAGCAGGGAGAGGAGGTGCTCCAGGCACCAGAGCTGAGATTCCCCTGCAGCCTGACATGAAGATCATGGATTCACAGCTGTGCCCCTACAGCCCATGGAGGATCCCATGCCAGAGCAGGTGGATGGATGACTGAAAGAGGCTGTGACCCTGTGGAAACCCTGTGGTGCAGCTGGTTCCAGGTCAGTGGGGGAGAGGAAGCTGAAAAAATTGGGAGTGAAGGGGTTCCTGAGAGAATGGGAGGGATTGGGAAAAGGTACTTTAAAATTTGGGTTTATTTAATATTATCCTATTCTGATGTGATTGGTAATAAATTTAAAAACAAATTCTCAAGTCAAGCTTTTGCCTGTGATGATAATCTATAAGTGATGGCTCCCTGTCCTTATCTTGATCCACAAGCCTTTTTCTGTGTTTTCTCTGACCTGTCCAGCTCACTCCAGAGGAGAAGAGTGATAGAGCATCTTTGGTCCCCTTGTTGTTCTGTTCCAAGTGCTGCCTTCACTCTCTCTTTCTGTCCTACCCATGTATTTTTGCCCAAATTGGTTTTCTTTTTTACTCATCTATACCTTTACCTTTCACTCTTCACTGCCTTCCTTTCACCCAGCAGAAAAAGTCTTATGAAAGACTTACCTCTGCAATTTTCCACCTCATTTTAGTCCCAACCCTGATGCCAAAATAGTCTCCCAGTAGCAAGCAGAGGGAGTATTCTTTACCTCTTTGTCCTTTTGTTGCTTATTTTCTGCATATGTTTGGTACGGAGTTAATCCTAATTGAATTTAGCATATCAGAGTACTATGACTCCCCTTTGATGCACTGAGATTCAGACAAGAGCTTGTTTTCATGAGGGTGGAGAAAGACACCATATGTGATCCAAAATGTGTAGATAATGGATGTTGTAAAGTGTCACGACAAAACAGTTCTCAATTTCATTTTTATTTGATATGCAGTCAAACCAACATGTCCCTATGGTCCCTGGAAGCAAAAGATTTGTCATTTTGGCAAATAAGGATGATCTGTATGGATGAGTTTCCACATAATTTCACCTTTATAGACTTTTATCGTCACCATCTGAATTTTTCAGACCAAATGTGTCAGATACTGCAGAAAAACAAGCAATGGAAAACATATTCTCATAAGGATATGCTAAGAAGCAACCTTGAAAGTAATCAATAAATGCTTCTTCATTCACCTTTAGTACCCCATATGTGTGGAGAATTTCCACGCAGAAGACAGGCTAAAGCATCTGACCGGAGCTGCTCTAATCCTTCATCACTTTGCCTCTTTTGTGTAATTTACACTATTAATTTCACACCAATAAAAAAACTGTAGGCCACACCACAAAGCTTTGCTGTCTGTATATTGATAGAATGATGGCAATTGGCAGACCTTAGCATTTTCATTATAATACTCCTTATTTCTGTCATAAGCCCCTAACATGTTTTTTTCATCCACATGTCCCTGTGTAAACTAATAATCCTGAACATTTCTCTTCAATTATATTTTTCATAAGCATGAAAGAATCTGAAACAGGGAGTCTCTTCACCTCCAGTGAAAATGAATTGCAATCAACATCTGGAAGCCCAGAAAAAAAGCCTCCATCTGGAAAGAAAAATACTTCATTAACACAAAAAAAAATATTTATGTTAACACAATAGCTGAAATTGTGTTAGAACAACTGCAGAGGAGGGCCACTGAATTGATCAGAGGGATGAAGCATATCTCCTGTGAGGAAAGGCTGAAAGAATTGTTATTGTTCAGCCCAGAAAAGAGAAGGCTTTGGGATGACCTAATTGTGGCCTTCCAGGACTTGAAGAGATCTTACAGAAAAGATGGGGCAAGACTATCTGCAAGAGCAGGTGCTGACAGGGCAAGGGGGAACAGGTTCAAACTGAAAGAGAGTAGATTTAGTTTAGATATTAGGAGAAAATTATTTATTGGGATTGAGGTGAGGCACTGGACAGGTTGCTCAGGAATGTTGTGGATGCTGCATCCCTGGAGGTGTTCAAGGCCAGGCTGGATGGAGCTCTGAGCAGCCTGGTCTAGTGGAAGGTGTTCCTATGACAGGGGGTTGGAATGAGATGATCATCAAGGTCCCTTTTCAACCCAACCCACAAAAAAAAAAAAAAAATAGAACTAATGTTCATTTTCACCAGACTACAATTGATCTTCCACAATATTTGATCTTCAGAATAAAAAAGCCTTCATATCTAATTACACATGCCTTCAAAAATAGAAAAATTAGCTATTGAAAAAGCATATATTGAAAATTGCTTGCCTGAAGAGGATTCTCAAATTCCTACTGATGGAATAAAAAGCTAATTTAATTACTTTATTAGACATTTCTTTCACATTTCCACTTTTTTGGTGGTAATTTTAATTTTCACAGATACTTGAAAAAAAAGCAGGAACAAAGAAAAACAAAATCAAATTATACTTTTTTTGCATTGATTAGCAGTTTTTTTCTGTTCTTTTTACTGTTTCAGCATTTGTCCAATAATGACTCAATGAAATAATATGTAGTAGGTATTGTGATATTAATTGACACACTGCAAACAAAGCATTTAAGTAAGGTTTCACTGGTTATATTTGAAAGAGTCCTCAGAAGTCAACAGTAAAACTTCTGTTGATTTTGATACAATCAGAACTTATCCCAAGCTCAGTGACTTGCATCAGAAAATTATCAAGATTGTACCACAACACTGCTACCTTGTGGCATGACATGGAGCAAAATCATTACTGCTTTTGTGACATGCCTCTGCCTTCTCTAGCAGGGATGCCATGTGTCACAAACTGCTAATGCCTCATCTTGCACTTCAAGGTATGATTCCCTTTCCAATGTAAGTCTTTATATGACAATTAGTGGAAATCTATGCCTATTTTACTCATTTTATGACTACAAAGTTTTATGAGAGGATGCCAAACCACTTTCCCCCCACAATTCCAATTCATAATCTATTAGTTCTTAAAGATGTTAATTATCTTGCAAAATTTTATAATGCTGATGTTAGGAAAATGGATATAGTTTTCCAGTAATGACCTGAACAAGTTTGGAACTAGTTTGTATATCACAGATAAAAATACCCTTCCTTACTCCACTATATTTATGTCTCATTAGTTTATGGACCTAAAGCCCTCCAGGGACTGTCACTCACAAATCCATCTAATGTTTATGAGCTCTAAATTTTGCATTTGGATCTCTAATTTATCCAACAGATATGGAAAATCATATAGATAGAAAACTCCCTAGTGCCTATAAAGCTCTAGGTTTTAATAGAGAGGGCAGAAATAGCATAAGCATAATGTTTAATATAAGCATGATGCTTAGCACATTTAGTGGCAAGCTAAGAGTATCACCTAGGAGGGAAGACATTCACTGTATTTCAGGGAAGTGGAACAGTATTCCTCCCAGGACTGTTGGCTTGTAACAGTACAGAGTGTTAATGCCATCCAGTTCCTGTTGAAGAAGTTTTTTAATGGAACATTGTCAACACAAGCAAGTGAGGATCAGCTACTTCCTGGTAGCTCTAAACCTTGGGGACTGAGGGGCACTGTCATTTCTCTACCACTCATTATCAACACTGTTTTTATTTGCAAATCCTATACAAACAGGCCTACCACAAATGTACAATAATGGCAAAAGCTGAGCACACGCTAGTCCAAAATTCAAACCTATACAGAGAACTGTTATTACTATTCTACTCTATTCTACTATCTGAAACTTGTGTTAAACATGAATAGATTTCACCCTTCTTTCAGCTTCCTACAGCATCTCACTTGGTGCAGTTGATGGATCCCAAGACAAGTATCTTTCCTAGTGATGTTGACAAACATACAGCCTCAAAACCACTACTGAGGTATCTATAAAATAAAATATAAAATTGATTTATTCATCCAAAAAGAGAGCTATGTCCTAACAGAATGTATGTAGCTACATTGTAAAGTCTTGGAAACTGAACTGGAAATTGAATTCTGCCAAGAGAAAAATTCTAGGAATGGATAAGAAGATAAGGGATAGACATTTAACAAGACTCTAAACAGGCTGATCATCAGCAGTAGTGTCTTAACAGTGAATGCTACATAAAAATTCCCAATAGTTACTGCAATTCTGAAATTTGGTTGAAATAAAAATACTGTTTATACTTAAATCCTCCTGTCCTGGCCAGAGGACTTTAGTGAGATAATAATGCCTCTACCTCATGATCACCTGGGCTTTAGCTGTGTATAACATGCTTTTTCATATTAAATAAAACATTCAAACTAAATGGTATGGACCTCACAGAAACTATTTAACTGAGTGGCTTTTTACTAGAAAGGTGTTACAAAAGTATTCAGTAGTATTTAAGGTATTTTCCCATTAAGGTCTCTCTGTTTAAGATCATAAGGCTTTATTATGCTCCCATTGCTCACAAAGCTGTAACTGAGTAGATGGATGGTTAAAGGTTTTTGGATTGAGGTTTTTGTTGCTTTTTTTTTTTTTTTTTTACAGTGATTGAATTTTTAAAGGGATTATTTTATTTACCTAAAAATGATATGCCTGCAATGTATCACTTCTATTCTCAGTTCAGTCCTGTGAACCAGGAGATAGATACTTACATTATAGTTCTGCCTGCTCTGTGTTAAGATGAATTCAGATGTAGTATAACTGCCCTGATAAACATATCCTGAGTTTCATAGCATGCACATTATATACTCCTTTACCATATCAATTGGAATTAATACTGAAGGTAGTGGATTAGGTGTTTTATAAAAGTAGCATTTGTACTAAAATTTGCTGGCAGTAGCAACCTAACAGCAGATGGGGTTTTATAAAGAGCACATAATGATGATTCATTGCAGTAAGTACATGTGGATCCCTTAGATCTTCTTTCAGTTTAGTTCATTCTTTGATTTATACAGTGATTACCTAGCTACAGAATTATTTAAAAAAGCAAGCAAAAGTGATGTCAGCCATCTGCTAAATTACTAGTAGATATGAGCAAGATTTGTCTTTCAGAAGCAGATTCTCTCCTGCAATGCCACTTACTGATGTGAAATTAAATACCTGTGGTTTTCACCTGATATGCTCTCTATTGTTAAATCAGCAAGTGATCATAGACTGATAAAATACATTTCAGAAATGTATCAGTGGGGAAGAGAGGAAGACAGTTTAATGATTAAAATACTGAATTGAGTTTGAAAATCTGGAACTGCTATTCACAAACTCTTTACATATCCCTAAGTATGAATCTCTCTCTCTTTCTCAGTTGTTCTGACATGAAAATAAGGCTCACACTGCTCCATGTCACAGAAGGACTGTGGAGAAAAAAAAAAAAAAACTCTCCACATAAATAATTGATAGATAGTTTAACCTTCAATAAATTATACTTTACTATGTTGATCCCACTCTATCTCCTGATAGAAATAAGTAAATCAGTCCCCTCTAATAATCTGCAATTACTTACCCAGAGGGGAACACTAGGCAGAATATTTCAAGGGATTAGTAAGAGTTTACATGCTCTTTGCATTTTATACTCAGACTCCCCATTCTTGAGACTGCCTTTAGCTTCTGAAGCAATGGAAGTTTTGCTGTTGAGCCATCAGTTCTGCTGCACACAACTCTTCCAGCCTGCACCTCATCCCCAGCTGGCCTGTGGAAATAAAAATAAAAACCAAAGCAGAGAAAAAAGCAGTGCCCAGGGAATGTATGATATAAGCAGTGCAGACCTGAGCTTCGACTGAGTGTTGATCAGTTTTCAGTTCAATTGCACAGTTTCCCAAAGCATTTTATATAACCCCAAAATATGTCATGAACTTGCCTATAGAAGGTAAAATATAACTAGGGGAACACCCAAAGCATACACTCTTTTTCTGAAAGAAGTGGAGGATTCTAAATGTGGAGGTTTTGCAGACTCTTGTTACACTTCAACAGATTTGTGCACTATGTCTGGTAGGGTAGTACTCATGGTGTCTGTTTCCAGAGTGAAAGTATTCATAAGCATATTTTTTTTCCAGACTAAGCACTACTTAATTCTTTCCCTACTTATTGTTTTTTTCACAAGCAATTTTAAAATCAGTTTGAATTTATTAAACAGATCTCAAAGACTGAGATAGTTTCATTGTCAATAATTACAAGTATGAATACCACTTTTTCAGATTTTATATACAAGACAATAATCAACTTAAATGAAATAAATTTAACTCATTGTTTACTTAGTAACATTGATGGCACTGGACTTTAGGGAAAAAGGGGTCTGCTCCCAAATTACTGCAGTGGTATACTTTTCTGTTTCTCATCAACACCATGTAACTCACTCTGTCTATCTCAATGTAGGAAAATATCAATTAAATAAATAAATCAATCACAGATAAGAGAATTAATCTGAATTAATTATGAATTAATTCATAATTAATTCAAATTACATTTGAGGGAATGTTCATGACTTTACTTTTAGAATAATATGTAAGAAGGAATAAATCTATCTGGAGTCAAATGCAACAGTTTTCTGATTTTTTCTCCTACATTTGATCAAATTCTTGACAGATTTCATCCATATAAGATTATTCAGGTTACACATTTACATATGACTCATAAAATATTTTGATAAAAAACATATTTCACAATTTTTCTAAGTGATAGATGTTTAAAAAATAATGTCTTATTAATAAGCAGCATATTAGGCAGGACAATAGAACCATTTGTCTGAGGCATATAGACCAGCAGGTACAGGAATTGCAGTTAAAGGTACATCAGGTTTGAGGGTTTAACATGCTAGTTTCAAACCTGCAGAAATTCAGACATAAAAATACAGATGTCTTCTACTGCTATTCTAGCTCAAAAAATGCTTTAAATTCAGCTGAAACCTCCTGAAAGGAAGGTTTTACCAAGAAGCAAGTTTGAGAAAGCATATCAAAATTCTATCTATACCAACAATTCCTTTCCAAGTATTCCAGCTACAACTGGTAGTGTTTCTTATTTTGAAGCATACTCTTTCTTCCTGGCTGATAAACAAACATATTGTGATCACACACTCCTGATATGAAAGATTTTTCCACAAAAAATATGCCGATATCCCTACTTCAGTAAAGCTTTGGCCTCATAACATATCCTTTTATTATGGTATAATGAGCCCACTTAAGCTGGAGGTCTTGCCAGCTTTGCAAGGTTTAATAATCAAAGATCAGCACATAATATCTCAATCCCTAAATTACTTAGAACTTGATATACCATACCAAATATATTTGATTCATATAAAATGATGTAGTTGAAATAAGAACAGAAAGACTCACCCTGTTGCACTTGAAAATTTAAAAATCTAAACCACATATATAGGAGTAACATACAAACAGAGGTCATCATGTGACTTCAGCATATGGTTAAGTCATCACAATAGTACCAATATTAAAATGCTTACATGTTTTTGTTTTTGTTTTTTTTTTTTCATGAGTCCATTTAAGTAAGAAAAGGAGAAGTCAAGTTGAGGAGGGAGGAGAATAAATGATTAAGTTGAAGGATGAAACAAGAATTATCTGTGTGGAGGGGAACTAAAGACAATGGATGAAAGCAGCAGCAGCTGAGCACAGAATATCTAGCTAAAGCTCTTGAGAACTCTGAGTCAGTCCTTCATAGAGCCCTCAAGGCTATTGCCTCCAGCTGACAGTCCAGCTTCTGCGCAGAAGACTACGTATCAACCAGCCCTAAAGCTCTTAAAACCTCTCCTATGTGTCTCTGGCTCCATTAACAGTGTGGTCAAGTGGAGAAAAACCATCCTGCAATGAGTCACTGGCCACTGACTGCATAAAGACTAGGGCAGGGTCACATCTAGTAGGTGAGTTGGAAGGAGAAAATATGGTCCCGTGACTTGATTCACACAGGAAAAAGAAATAGAGTTGAATGTTATTGCTCTATATAAACAGGTAAAAGAAAAGGCAAAAAGGTTCCAAAATTAAAAGGGTGAGATTAATGGAAAAAAGCTTCTTAGTGTTCCACATTAGAAAAAATGTTGTTGAACAAGTCTGATTAATTTGCACAGTAATCTTCCTGGCTCAGCTTCAGAACTCTTCTGCCTCATGGACTGAATGTTAGGCCACATGAGACTAGCAAATATAAAGCTCTTCTGCCAGAACTCCAAGCATTCAAGCCACTAAAATTTTGTGTCTGACTCAGAAAATAATTGGAATTTAAAAAAAAGGTAAACTAGACATTCATGTGGAATTCATGTGGGGTTCCTGTTCTTTATTCATTATGCAAATATCTCATTTCCCTACAGAAACCCACACTAACTTCATATGTTGATTGATTCTTTATGTACCTGGCAACCACAAGGTCACAGGGAACTCAGTACAAGGATACAATTTCTTTTTTTTTCTAGAAACACAAGCCATCTTCAACATAGTTGTAAGTTATCATGTATAAAAACAGTGTTCCCCTGTTATCATTAAAATGTGCATAAAATAATTCCTCTCCCATGGTGAAGAAATTTTTGGAATAGCAGTTCTATGGAAACAATCTATATCTTGGAACCTTTTTGCATCCCTTCCCTACACATGAATGATCGTGCATTTGTGTTTGCAGAATTATTTGCATTAGCAGAGTGTGATTGTGACTTGTGTCTGTCCTCATAAGAGAAAACAATGCCCATATTATTGGGATAGAAAAGGCAGATGGCCACACATAAGTCCATGTACTCTAGTGCCCAAATCTCAGCTGCCCATGCTCAGCCACAGTCCAAACTGAGTGAATGGTGAAGTTTCTAACAGACAAAAGCCAAAAGCTTGACGTTTCCAAGTTCTCCAGGGGAATTCAGAAAAATGCATTTATGTGCTCTAACACTACTAAGACACCTATAATACTGCTAACAGATTATGTTGTACTGCTTTAACCACTACTGTCTTCAAAAAAGTTTTAAACTTTCATTCTAAAAAGTCTAATTTGCAAAGCATGAAGTTATAAAGTGTAAAAATGTATCTACAGGCAACCAGTACTAAACAGATTTACCCATGAATGCATGGCATCATCTTCATAATTAGTGTGCTACTGCAAATACATTTGATTCAGTAGCTCTGTAAGTTACAGCAGAATAATTGTTAATGATTCAAAGTCTACATGACACACAGTAGCTGCATATTTAAAGTTATATCTTGTGAAGTTCTACATTTTTTGGTGTGGACTTGACATTGTATTTTCTAATGAGCTATTTCGACAAGGTAAGCCCATGACAGTCCACTAATATTTGCAGAAGCATTTCATTATACCTTTTACTTAAGAAAAATATCATAGAATCATAGAATGGCTTGAGTTGAAAGGTGCATTAAACATCACCCTGTTCCAAATGTCCTGTCATGGGCAGGGACAACTCCCACTATATCTGGTTGCTGAAGTCCCCACCCAACCTGCCCTTGAACTATATATAAGATATGTAATGAAGATAGGCATAGAGTATATAAAATTTGATCATCAAATATTAAATCTGTAAATTTCTTAAATATTAAAAATGGGCATAGTTGCTTTTTATCAATCTCTGTCTTTTTCCCAGACTTAGAGAATGTAAAAATTCATTCAAATGAAAATTAATATTATTTAATTCATTAAAATTATTCTCTGGAACTGCAGGGTACACAGAATTTACCTTTTATTCATGCAATAAAACCTACAGAAACTACTTAAAGATTTTTCTTTCAGAGGAATGTCTCTTTGTAGTAATAAACTTAAAAAACCCTCCCCATTCAGGCTGCTTTGACTATTTTTAGCAGTGGAACCTTGTATTTACTAATAAAAAAATTCCATCAAAAAGTACCATTGGAGTTGATGACAGCTAAACACAGAATAAAAGCTTCCTATTTAAGTATTTTAGGGTAATAAAAGGTGTAATAACACCTTTTTAAAAATTATTTCTGTATTTGGAAGTGATAAAAATGCTCCCATTTCCTGGTCTCTTGTGCTTCATGGTAAGAAACTGATGATTCATTCTTACCTGCTGCTCTGGACAATTCATGTGTACTGAGCAGAATCCATCCTTGCAAAGGAATACAGGAGTTTTTATGTCCCTTTCAAACACTGAGCTTTGTGTTCCTCTGAGTAGCAATTGCAGCACTCTCACTCTATTGGGATAATAGGGACATGTTTTTTTTGCTGTTCATAAGAGCTGAGCGTAGAAACTGAAATATGAAATTTCATTTTATGAGGAGATATGTTACAATTTCCAGAAGAAAAGTCAGCAGTGGCAAAGGATACCATCCTTTTTTTTAAAAAAAAAAAAAAATATGTATGTGGTACATAAAAGTCCAGTAGAATGTTTTATTTTTCCTTTTTGTCTTTTGACAGATGCAATTTGCATCAAGAAAATGATCCCTTAAGAAAAGAGATGGAGATGAACCTGGTAATTCAAGAATCTTTAGGAAATGTCTTGTGCAATGGGTGTAATTCATATAGATAGGTCCTTCAGGAGAAATCCTTAAAAACATCCATATGTTTAGAAAGACACTATAAACACCTGTTACAAAGCTGGCACTTTGGGAATTTTTTTAAGGTTACAGCTTATATTCTTGCAAACAGAGCTCCAACTCATTTCCACTTGCTCCTGATCTGTATTTCCACATTCCCAGTTAGACTGGGTGAATAAGGGAATCTCTTTCCATAGCAGGGAGAGCCTGACCTCTACAGGAAGGGAACTTTTGTGCATTTGAGTTTGGTGCTTTGCTCTCCCCATCTTCATTGGTAACTGTAGTCCCAGCTCAGTTAAGCTGTCCAACATTCCAGATCAATCCCCTGGTGAACCCAGAGGCACCATCTTGAATATTTTGAAGTGTTCAGTAGGTGAGGTACAGAGGTGAGAAATACAGCACATATTTGCATGGAACCTGTCCTTCAGCAGGAGTCTAAATCCCACCAAGACCAATAAAAATGAAGAATTTCAGAAAGCAGTTTGCCTTGGGTCCTCAGAGTTAAACCATGAGTTCAGTGAAATCTTAAGGAATTTTCCCAAAAATCTACTCCATCTAAGTAAAACGCCAGGTTATCCTGTAAAGATAAGCAACTCTCATTCAAACACAGCAGCTTTGCCTCCTGAAATCATGTTATATCAGGTTTTTTTAACAACTACTTTTAAGGAGAACATGAAATCAGAAGTAAGTTACACGGCTGAAGAATGAATGGACATGCAGGCATCTTTTTAGAGTACTGTGATTTTAAACTTTTACTGTCATTTAGTTCTTGTTCTTTCAAGAAAGCACTAGAGCACATTATCTATAAAATAGAATTTAAACCACTATTTTTAATAACCAAAAGAAACATGGGTAAGACAGACATCTGCCTGGAATTAATTTGGTATGACTGACCTTGATTCGGCAGAGAATGAGAGCAGCCTTGACTGAATTGTCACTTGATGTCCCTACTCATTGTGGTTTTTTTATGATTTCTATGAAAAATGAAAAAACAAAAAAGTTTCAGCAACTGCTTGCAGTCATATTACCACTTTACATCTGAAAAGCAGCTGTTCTAGTATTTGAATTACCATAATAAGGCACATTAATTCAAGAAAATGCAAAAAAAAGTCACCTATAACACAAAGATTTTCCCTAGGAAAAGCTATTGCCATTACCTAAGATGTACTACTCTTTAGGGTGTGTATATGAAGGTCTTCATACTCACTGAATGTGAATTATTTTCTAATTTTGTGTCCAAAATACTTTCAGGGAATGCTAAGTGTGCAAATACATTAACTTGTATCTTGAATATTTGCACACAAATATAGGACAAACTTTGAATTTTGTATAAAAGGGACATTCTTCTAATTTCCATAGAGAAAGAATAGGTCACTCAAGCTGATACTGTAGTCAGCAGTTGCATCACTTATTATTTGTCATGTAGGAAACAATAAAGTAATACATAAATATTTATTATCCTTTGAAATATTTTAATTAGTATTCACTTATAACAAATTACTCACTGGAATGTTCTATTCTATTTAAATAAGATGGTAATAATGTGATTAATCCCATTATAGAATGAGTTTCATTATCCAAAACCACAATTAAACAAGCAGTGGTGGTTCTCCTGGACTGAAAGAACTTATTAGGGAAGCTCTGCTAATGTTTGTCAGAGTCAGAAATCCTTATCCAGTAGTGAGGGGTGCTTAGGTGTTGAAGTCAATACCAAATTAACTTTTTCAGCCATTCCATGACTGAAGCTAGCCAGTCTAGGAGCTGACATAAAATTTCAGTAAGTGCTCAGAAACTTTTCATCTGTGACCTCATTGAACTCAGGATCTTAGGAAATTGTCTGTGTTCATAATAACAAATTCTGTCTCTATTCGCAGGAAATAAAGGAGAAAAATCTCACCAGCTCTGTTGCATGTGTCAACAACTTTCAATGCAGGTTAAATTTTAAGCAAATCAGTTCTCTCTCTGATTTCAAGCCTTTAATTCCTTCCAGAATTAGCACTAGCCTGAGGGGATTTCACAAAAAAAAAAAAAAAAAAAAAAAAAAAAAAAAAGAAAAAAAAAAGAGCAGAGTCTTATCAAGCAGAAAGAACAGGAAGGTGAAAGAGGGAAGGAGGAAGGAGGAAAAGAGAAAGTGGAAAACTGTTACCAATTAGCTCTGTCAATTTTACATTATATCAACAATGTGTAGTATACAAATGCTTTAGGATTTATCAATGTATTTTTAAGGCATGATTTATTTTTTTCACACATGTCATTACATGGACTAGGAATTGCTTGTGTTACGTGGTTTGTAAGAAAAAATGTAGTACCCAATATAAGTTGAGACAAAATATTTGATCATAAAGCTAAAAATTGTCTGATATTTTAAGTGAGAAAGAAAGTAATATACACCTTAACTTCCCACTTCCCCACTTCATCTTTCTATCAATATAGATCTTGAATAGAAAGTATAATTTAAATTCAAGTATTAGTATAAATCAAGCAGTATGTCAAACTAAAAAGAACTCTATTTCTTCTATTACTAAAATACACAAGCACAATTATGTATGAACTATGAAAAAAAATGCTTACCAAAATGTCTAAAAGGTGTACCTATTTTGTATTTTAATAAATATACTCAGCAGTGTGAAGAATAATAAAAAATGAAAAAAATTACAGACTTCATTTGTCAAACTATTTGAAAACTGAACAACAAAAAGAATACCCCTGTATTTTTCCCATGGGATTTTCCTGTGTTATCCTGCAAACTTCTGGGAAACTGGGAAATAAAATAATAGGGTGCCTCAAGATTCCTCTGCCATGGCAGTTAAAACCTCAGATCTTCTCTTAATTCTAGTGACTTTGGAACACACAATGCATCTCTGAGTAGGCACAAACTTTGCAGATCAGTTATCAAAACGTTGATTTTACCATTACTTTCTAAGACCAGGTCTCTTGGCAGGCATTTACATCACACTGTGGACAACATTAGTAATTTTTCATAGTTAAATGTGAATTTACAAAATAACTGTACAGTTTTAATACATAGAGTATGGCTTTTGGTACCTTAGAAAAACATGAAAAGCTTACTGAGGTTTACAATTTGCAAAATATCAGCTTTCAACTCCAAGTTCTTTTTGCAGTGAAATAAATAAAAAGCTGCAGAAAATGTCTTACACTGTGAAAAATGTTTTTCTTTATTTAAACTGAACTGGAAATAATTTGAACTGTTAAGTGAAATGGCACTAGGGACAACAAACATCTTAATTTCTGAATAAGTGAAACACATACCAAAAATATCCCCAAAGATTAAATAATGTGACTAAAAACATGAGCTTGGAAGTATATCCTTTGACAACTATATGTTTTTTCAGATCTAATTTAGAATATTTTTTTAAAATTATATTAGGATTCTTACTGATTGAAATTAGACACTGCAGGGTACTGCATTGAAGCTAAAGTTATATACTCTATTTTAAATTTTAAATTAATGGAGCTTTGTTTTTGTAAGGAAAAATAAGCTTCATTCAGTTATGCAGTATTTCAGGTTAATCTTTAGAAATATTGATTAAGTAATTGCACTGTGAAAGAGCCCATATTCTGCTCCCTACTCCAAATGAAATTTTCTTCCTAGAATAAGAGAAAGTTTTTCCAAGAGCCTGAAATCTCTCCTAATGATTTTTTCCTTTTAGGTCACTTTCAAAGTTTTTGACCTTGAAAAGTATCAAAGCCAGTATTTTTCTTATTAAAAAAAAAAAAAAGAAAAATGAAAGAAAAAAAAAAAGAAAAAAGAAAAAAAGAGATTATGCTCTCCAGTACCTTAGCTATCAATGTATGTTGTATTATGTTAAAAGGCTGTCATGAAAATTCTAATCCATTCAGTACAATATAACATATTAATCATGTATAATCTATTATTTTCTGCCAAAGGAAATATTGATTCTACAGAATGGTAACATTTGTCTTTGAAACATGTAGCATCTCTCTGGATACATTTTGCCACCAAGTGTAGATGGTGATTATAGATAAGTTCAAAAATAGCACATAAACGACATGACAAAAAAACCACCAAACATTAAATTCAGTTGTATGATTTTGAGAATAATGGGGAAAACTGAAAGCCATAGCTGTGTTTACATTTTCTATACAGCAACAGGAAATGGAAGAATGTCATGCAGCCTCACTGTAGATTTAGAATAAAAGTGTCAAAATGGGAAGAAAGGAGCAGAGGAAATAATTTCAAAAAGCACAACAATCTAGATAACAATCATAGTAAAGTCAGACAACTGTGAACCCCAGTTTCAGATGTTAGACTAGCTGAAAGCAGCTATTGTTGCTTCAATAATAAAGCCACTTCCATATACAGAATCTTGATGCCTAATGGCAATTATTTGGATGGTAGATGGAGGAAGAGAAAGAGCAAAAAGTTATTGGTCCTTCAGCTATCTGTCCTTTAACAAGCCAGTGGTACTTCAGTGTGTTGATTATCAGAATGGCATTGCAGGGACATATTTCAACACAACAGGGTAGTCTCCACAAAAAGAAAAGTAATCAGAAACTGATTTGACTCAATGGACCAAATCCTTCCCTCATGTTACTTAAATCACTTGTAGTTTCAGAACAACCTGATGCACTAGAAATGCACATTCCCTCTGTCAGGTGAACATGGTCTACCCTCAGAAAGAATTTTCAAAGGTTTATCTCAAAAATAATGAAGTACAAATTTCATGCCAAAAGAGTAGAGTTTTGTTTTACCAGGAGAAGAATTGAGATGACTTTCTCTTCCTGGATGAAAAGAGATAAAGAAATTTCGGTCTTGCACAAGGTGAGGGGTGGGAAGGAAAGCGAAACAGCTGATTAGTTTACAAATGGTGAAATGGAGGTAATGTGACTTCTATAAACTCAGACCAGAATCCTGTTAAACACTAGACACTATCTAGTAACTAAATACTTCAGAACTCCTATTTTTTCCCGCTAAATTAAAAGCAAAGGTCTAATCATGATATAACTGAAAACAACGAGAAAGGTGCAAGCACCTTAGCAAAACTAACTTCAGATACTAAATGTAAATTACAGAGCTTTGTTTTGGGGTGGACTGCACACATGCTTGCATGAGACCATACACCTTAATGTCAGATTAAACAGGGACATTATGAAGTGTTATATTTTTACTGGAAAAAGTTAACCCAAGTGCTATTATTCTGTGTGAGAAACAATCAATCTAAGTACTGCCAGATACTGTTAATGCTTTGCAATATATCAAAAACCCTTTGGTTTTATTTATAAAACCTAAACAATGACAAGAAAAGCCAATGCAGTCAACAAAGCAGCACACTTATTACAGGATATTGGATATATGGAACAAACCATAAAGACACTTCTAGATATTTCCCATGACAAGGAAAGAAAGCCTTATTTTAAGTATTAGCCCATATTTTTTTAATATTGAAAATAAATGTGCCCTTTATTCATTTGTTTATGTATTTAAAGAATGTCTCTTCTTTGTCTATACAAGCATATGTGTAAATGTAAATATATATATAATATATAAAACATATACACATATATAATTTTATAATATTTTATATTATATGTATATATAATTTTGTATGTGTAAATATATAAATGCATATGCATATGTGCCTTATCAATTTTATTATACATTTATGTACATCTTAATTTTGAATCATCTGGGTTTTAACAGTCTTTTGCTTATTACTTCTCCTTAAGTTTCTGATATTGTTTCCTAATTTTAAAACTGGTTTAATCTAATCACTTGTGAATGGCGGTGACTGGAGAATTTGAGAACAGAATAATTTTTCCTTAATGAGCAATCTACTCACAATGAATACAGAACACAGCCAAAAGCATTACATTGGATGAAATATATATGAAGTGCAGTTTATTACAGATTGATCAAAGTTTATTTCAAATCATTGACCTGAATCAGGATATTGTTCTGAATCGGAATTATTTAATATACTGTTCAGCCCAAGACTGAAAAATACTGGCATGTTCATAACTACTACTATATAGCAAATAACCCACAAAATAAATTGTGACCATAAGTAACATGAACATATAAAAAATCTTGCCATTTTCCGTATTTGCACACATGAAAGATTCTAATAGATTTATTGAAAAAATTGTTCTGCATGCAGTGTACACATCATGTGGGGAAATATATTCAGGCTGTTTACAGAAATCAGAGTTCTATTTAGGCTACGATGATTTTCCAAGGAAAATGTCTTCATTTAAATATATATATATGAATAGCAGATTGCAAAAGTGAATAATTCAGTCAAGAAATAATACCAAGAGACATTTTCAGAGCTCACAAAATGTGCTATATTATCAGATGGCTGATGACTCTTAATAAACTCCATCCACAAAGCAGCTTTGTTTTTCAAGTTAAATAATTTATTAAAATAAACTTTATTTTATAAAAGGCCTCTTTATTATATACATATCATGAAAAGACTCTTTATGATACAATATACTTTGAAGAAAACAATCACATTTTAATAATTTTCCAGACAGCAGCAAGGAGATTTACAAATGGGAAAACAGATATGTAAAATATTTTGCTTCTCCCTTTAACTTTTATTGCAAAATTCTAAAAGAAGGTTCCTTAAAGTTCTGAAATTCTAAAGTTTCAAAACTATAAAAAGTTTAAATTACAGTAAGCAAATTCTCACCTTTTAAATTTTCCAGAAATCTGAAAACAATATAAACTTCTTGAAAAGTATTGCATACTCAGTCTTCACATTTACATATTCAATTTGTGCTTAGAAAAGAAAAAAAAAGGAAGGTAACTATGCAAGTGTGATAAAGAAGGAAAAATCCTACTTGCTTCTTGACTAAAACACGACTTATAATAGCAAGAAAATGTTCTTTGTCAGCCCTTTGCCACATGTGGGCATGCTCAAGGATTTTAGCTGGAGCTGACAAATCACCCTTTACTTTCTCCATCTCATTTCAAGGCATCACTTGGGGCAGACAGATTTTGAAACCTTCTTATTTTCTCAAGGTGGAGTAGACCAGTCTTCAAATTACTACCCTTGTCAAATGTTAAGCTTGCCAACCCTTGCCTGGTAGCTGTAATGTTATGATAGCATCCTAAAATAAATATTTCATCTTTCTGTATTAATTTAAAACTAGTACTAATTTTAATATTAATTCAATTTTCAGAAGCTGTCTTACTGGTAAGAAAATTTGTTTCATGTTTCTTCCTAAAGTTATTCCAAATGATTTGGTTTGGATCCTTATTCATTTAGAACTAGCAAGTGCAAGTTACATTTGACAGACTGGTTTTAGGTCTCTGTATTAATTGTTGATAGATTCCCTCCATTATGAATTATTTTCTACCTCTTACTGCAAACATTTCCCGTGTGTTTTCAACAATCAGAACCATGGCTGAACTATTAAGCTCTATGGCTTGCAAATGGTCACTTTAGTTGCAGGCTTTTGACATCACTTCAGAATGACTGAAACCTTTGAAAAAGGAGACTAATGGAAAGGGAATAATTAAAAACAAAACAAAAAAAAAAAAAAAACCAAAAAACCCCCAAAACAACCAAAAACCTAAAGAAAAGGCAATACTATTAAAAAAATCAAACACTCATGTTTACTTGGAAATATTCTGCTTTAAGATCCTTATTGTTTATATAGGCAACACAAAGATCACTGGTGCCAAAGGGTCACAGAAAGCTCATTTAAGATGCTGGATAAGTATAATTTTATTTTTTTTCTACTCTCATACTTTCCCCCACAGCCTGTGAAAATAGACTCAGTAGACTTGTGAGATTAGACTAAGCAGAGCAGTGCTTTCACATTTCAAAGATTTTTATGTTGTGTTTCTACCACTACTCATTTCCAAATCTTTGTGGGAGGAAACACCTATGAGATAAAATATCAAAGTATTCCTGCATACCAAGTAATAAGTGAACACAGTAAAACTGCAAAACTCTTAAAAATGGATAATTAGCACCATCAAAAAACTTTTTCTATGGTTTTAAACAGTTTTATCGCCTTCTT
Source organism: Urocynchramus pylzowi (assembly GCA_013397555.1). NCBI lineage: Eukaryota > Metazoa > Chordata > Aves > Passeriformes > Fringillidae > Urocynchramus > Urocynchramus pylzowi. The sequence goes on along the minus strand of VZRH01008737.1, from coordinate 65,772 downwards.
TGAATTCATATTTTTGAAGTACAGATTAAATAATGCCATAATGTTGACAGGCTGGTGGAGATGAGCACTAGCCATGGAAGAAGTGGAAATTATACCTATTTCAAGCTAGAAGACAGAATTTTTATATTTCAAGGAGTTTCATTTCTTTGTTAGTAAAAATGTTTGTTATTATCCTCTGGGTGGTATTTCTGTAGCTTTTGTTTTGATATTAAAGTTATTAAACTTGCCTCTTCTATTCTCATTACCAGAATATTTTATGGGTAAATCCACTTAAGGAACCTATTGTGCTTTCTGATCAAAGTGGAAAATGAACCCAGGTTATAATAAGCAATTTAATTTTTAATGAGCTGATTGAGACCCAAGGTCATAACAAAGGACACAAACCAACCAAACAAAAAAACCCAAACAACAACAAAATTTCCAGCACAGAACACTAATGATAGCACACTACACATGACCTGGGCAAAATAATATTTGGCAAACTTCATCTAAGAACTATCCCGCTTGTATTTTTTATTTTCTTTCAGAACCTTGACTAAGTCTAAGTAAGGTGTAGCATATTAAATAATACAGAAGCACATAAAAATGCATGAGACTTGTTTTCTGAAAAGAACTTAGCAAGGATGTTTATTGAATGTAAATTTCCCAAGCTCAAGTTTAAATGCTACAGCTACAAGCTGAACATTTAACCCTCTAATATATTCTATAACACCTTAGAAGGTAGTTAACTACTGTCTTGGAGTATAATTCTGCCAGAATGCTGCATGTAACTTCCACTGATGTTCCTGGGATTTGGCCTTTCAGTCTTCAGAAATAATAAATCATAGGCAAGGAGAATCCTTACCCAAACATGGTGTCCTTTCTTTCTTTGCAGCTTGTAAATTAAGAAAGGAAATTTTATTATTTTTGAGTACAGCCTTGTTTAAGATTTTTCTTGGCATATTCTTTGATTTTTTTACTGGTATGCATTCTTACAGATTTTTTTTTCTCTAGCAGTAGAAATGTTTATTCCACTAAGCCATCTAGTAAGCTCTTTATGTCCAAGACACACATCATTTTACCCTGACAAAACTGCTCTCTGTATTGCAAGTAATGTCCTTATGAAACACACTCTGTCTCATTAAAGGAATATAAAATTTAAAATTAAATTAGATACACCTTTACACCTAGCAGACTATAAGCAATAGAGAAGATGCTAATGAGTTCTGCAGGTTCTACAGGTAGTCCATGGATCAAGTCCAGCCCACAGGATGCTTCCATCTGCTTTACCACCTTCTCTCTAGGGAAGAGAAGCACCTATTTGAGCAGCTAATTGCTGCTGGCCCAGCCAAGCACTTCATCATGCTACTGTCACTGCCTCTACTTTCCTAGTGGGAAGGGAGAGGAAAGAAGCAAAGAGGATGGACAAAACTGCACCCCTCGAAAGAGAAGGAGAAAAGTTACCCCTGCAGAGCTCCAAAATAATCCTTTCTAAATGGCAGTAGCATGAAACCCAGAAAGAGGCACATGCCCACGTTGGTATCACTGGCAGACCCATGAACTGCTACTTTAATGAAAGTCAAAGAGTCTAAAGGAAGAAGTGAAGTCCAGCTCTGGCAGCTGTTGTGGCAACAGTGACCCTATATGGAAAGTTTACTCACTTCCTCAAAACAGTTTTTTCTTAGTAAAATGTTTTTCTAACATTTCCCTGCCTTTCTCTCCATTACTAACAGTATATGACAACTCAGTTCAGTCAAGAGTTGGACAATAGAATAAACATTAGAATTGGCTGTCTGGTAAAGTAATACTGAAGAGGTATCTAATATATTCCCTCCATCTTCAGGTTAAGATTGGAGGAGGAGAGGAGGACAACAGTCCTAAGTGATCAAGAGGCTTCCTATGAACTACAGAGCACAATTTGAGAACCACTAACATACATGATCAGTTATTTAAATACATAATAATACACATAACATTAATATGAATGTCATCTTATGTACCATTTGTATATTATATTACCCATTTCAGGTGTGCTGCAGAAGTGAAATCCCACTTGTTAACTATACAGGAGCAAGGCATGGCCTAATCTCTCCTAGTAATAAGAACAGCTTGTGCTAACATGCATTTATTCTGAAACACATCAAAGGATGTTTTGCTTTTTCTTTGCCTGGTATTTTTCCTTCCATTTTGTTTCAAAAAACACTTACCAGTCAGTACCAGTCTGAGATTTTGTCCACACAATTTGTTATTTCTGCAAAAAATGAGAAAGAGGGGGAGTAGAAAAAGAAGAAGAGGAGAAGAAGGGAGGAAAAAAGAGGAAGGGAAAAGGAAAGAAGAAAGAAGGAGGGGAGATTGATTCCCAGTGAGGATGCTTTGTTTGCCCAAAGAATCTAAAAGAATGAGGGGGAATGGAAATGATAAAAATTATAAGGAGTGAGTGAAGAAAGGACTGATGACTCAGTATCTGGAGATAGCACCAAGTTAACCTCAGTGTGTAATTTGTTGTTTTAATACAAAGGATGTTGTACAAAAAGATGATGGGATATAATTTTAAATATGGTGTACATATGCATATTATCCATTACTTGAACAATGCAAGTTTCTTTACTGTATTTTATCTGTATATTATTATCATAGTGTGTTACTCTACTGCACCTGGAAGGGACATCATCAGTAACTCACCAGCAACAGAGTAACAGGATTGGAAGGCTGCTTCAATCTTCTTCTGAAGGTGCACAGAGATGGACACATTGCTTCACACCTTTTTGGGGAAAATGATAGAAACCAGACAATTCTGATATAAAAGATACATGTATTTGTACTTGCCAAACTGATGTTAGAAAAGCTTTACAATAGCTCTCCACTTGCTTTAAAAAAAAAATAACCTGTCAGAAAATTATTATTAATCACTTAATTTTGAACTGTTTAATATATCATTCAGCATATATGGGTGATACATATTTTTATTTAAGTTGTGCCAGATATACACTGATATTTTTGTTTAAATGTTTCATTCTGAATTAAAATTACATTTTGCTTAATTTTTAGAAACTTCAAAAGATGAACCTTCTTTCTATTTTTGTTTAGATAGTTGTGGTAAAAAACCCAGACTATTTCCTCAATCTAAAACTCTAAAAACCATACACTGCTTGTTGTTACTTTCCTCTTCAATTCCTCTAACTTATCCTGAGCTCTTGTCAATTTTCAGAAACTACATCTCTGTCTTCAAGCGTTGTTGTGGATTTTGGACTGTCAGCTGAAAATACAAACAACAAACCAGCAGTTGCAGGTAATAAGATTTGATAGTAGCACAAATTACTTATAGGGCAGATGCCCAAGACTGTGTTCATGATGGAAGTAGGTGTTCATTAACACACAATGTAGTGACAAAATGGTATAAACACAATTTAAATTAACATAAAAACAACATAATTCCTGAAAGCACTCTGGAGTAACATTGAATCTAGAGAGATCAATACCATTTACTAGAGAAACCCAATCTGTATTTGTCAATATCAACCTGCTCAATCCATTTTCTGTACCTGCAGTATATATTTCTTGCACAGGTAGGAGAGTGACAGCACGCGTATCTTTTCACCTGTTACAGGATGTAACCTCAACAAACTTAATACCATACTCTGGCAGTAAAAGTGTAGAGTAAAAATATCCTTAGTCACAGTTCTGAGAATGACAGAAATTTGTCATAGACTGAAATTTGTAGTCTCCTGTGCTCAAAATGCCAAGACAACTTGTCAAATTTTTCAATCAAAAACATTCTTTCTTTTACAAAGTCTTGACATTGAACCAGTACACACAGTGACATTGTACAATACAAGGTTTGTAAAAGGCATGATGGCAAATTACTTTTGAAAAAGAAACACAAACACCACACGGTCTTCTCACCTCATCTGAAAGCAGGAGGCAATTTCACGGCAATTCAAAGACACCAGCAGTATCTATTACAAATTATCATGATACAAATGGTGGTAATTATTGTGGCATTTCTTTTCTCCAATGCTAGGAAAATACCTAAAGTGATGGGCTGAAGTTCTGTTTTGTGCAATCTTTCTCTCCTAAACTTGCATGTAAAGTTATTAAGAAAGTAGCACTACACATGTGATCCTTTTCAAATAGTATCAGTTCAAATTACTGTCTTCACTTGCTGACCATTGACCTAACTAAACACTTTGACAATGTGAATTATAGGGGACTCCTAAAGCTTTTTCAGATCCATGAATGCCTTACAATTTTTATTTCTGACATATCTACGTCTCAGTAATAAGATGTTGGTTAGATAGGTAGAAAACTGAAAAGATATCTTTAATATCATAAAGAGTTTCTGTACTCTTTTACACCTTCTCTCTATTGTGCAGATGGAAGCAGTTTGTGCCACTGGCAGAGCTATATTTATGCAGTTTCTTACTGATGCAAGTTGTTCAGTCTGCAGACACGTGTGGCTGATTTCTTCATTAGGGAGCTTCTTTTTGCTGATGACTGTGAATTGGTAGCTCACTCAGTCAATAGCATTCAATTTACTATTGATGACTTTCCTTGGGCACACTATCTCTCTACTTTCTCTGTGAAGGTAAGACAATGGATGCACCAAACCAACCAACACAGCGACACAGGCACATGCACTCGCATTTTTGCACTTGGGAAAATTTTCTCGAGCCTATGATATGCTTTTCTTGTTTGTTCAGATAGAGACACACTATGAAAATGCTGCCACACTGCATAAATCCTAATTTGAAATGTTACAATATAAACCACATAGCTTCAGTGCTAGCCCCCAGAGATGCACTGAGCACTTTCTCTCAGAACACTGCAATGTGTTTTTGAGACACAGGTCATTCTCCCAATATGGGAAATTCACTTGCATAGACAATGCTTCTACTATTCCTGGAAAACTGAATTACTACATCTTCCTAACAGTACAATCCCTTAATAACAACAGATGTTATTATTTATACTCATGTCCTGATCCCAAAAACTTGTCTATAACAATGATTAGAGAATATGGTCCAACTCACAGATAGTTACGATTATCTTTTGGTGCCTTCTGCCAAGATAGTCAAGGAACACTGCTCTACCCATTGCAACATGATACAGGTTTACTTTGCAAATCTGAGCATAAGGCAGTTTACAGCATAGCAGATTCAGTATTTGTGGCTAGTTCTGTTTAACTTATGATGCCTTTCTAAAGTTTCGTAATTATATTTTGCACCACAATGCCACAGGCTTCCCTGTTCCTCAAATGGAAATGAATGAACTCTCCTGCATTCACTGGGCTGGTCAGAGCAAGAGCAGATACTGGTGGGCTTTCAGTTAGCCTTGTATAAAGACTTGTAGTTCTTCCAAAGGCAAAGAGCTGTGCAGAAGTTTGGACTGTTCTTCTCTCTTCTGCTACAGCATATTTCCTGTGACATCAATGTGGCTTACAGACTGAGTAATGGGGGTTCTTTTGGAACAGCTGGGATAGCCCAAGGGCTCCTAGTTATCATGAGCCAAATGCCCAATCATATGTGAAAGAAGCTTAAAATCATTCAAAACACAACACAACGTTCAGTACTTTTTTTGCACCTTTTCTCTTTCCACAGATCAACCCCTAAATAATAAACCTTTCTGCTGAAGACAACAGAGCTAATGAGCTTTGCTACACCATATGTCCATCAGCCAGGTCTCCTGTGTCTCCTGGTACTAGTGACTACCAAGCAAGAAGGACCATTACAAACTTTTAAAAGGTTAAAGATTCCATTTGCTCTGGATTAACTTGGCTAAAATCCACACACATTCGTCTGAGTGAAAAAACTTTTACAGTCTAAATGAATGAAGTCACTGTTTACTAAGATTAGACCACTGATACCTCCTGACAAATCATTTTTATCCAAGTTTATTTCCTAACTCTTTTCTGAGTGATACAATAGTATTGATGTTTAACGGCTCTCCTGTTTCTTTTTTGTTTGTTTGTTTTAAAGAAGTTCCCTTTTTTTTGTATGAATTTTTACATCAACTTCGTGAATGACTGAAAATATAATTTTTTCTTTCAAGGAATCAGTTTGTGTGACAGTACTTTAAATTATAATTTGACCCATTATTTTCAGTGGAATGAGGCCACTTAGGAAAGCACTGTTCCTTTATATGGAAATTTCAGGTGCTTGAAAATTCCTAAATACAAAGACATAGGTACGTTGAGATTCTGAATGTTATTATTGCTACATTTAGTATTGTCTATCTCATCCATGCCTATTTATTCAGACTTTGAGATCCAATACTTGCTGCATACTTCTTAAGAGTCATCAAATTGTCTTTGTCTACTGTTATGCAGTACTGTTTTACACTACATTAAATAAAATACAGTAAGTGGCAGAATTTATACCTTCTACAGCTTTCAGATGTAAGAGAGACTGGAGTTTGCACTTCACAAATAGTCAATACAAGCAGGTGAGAAGCATGTAAGGAGCAGGGCTTCACTCTGCAGAACTGAAGCATTATTCATTAAAAACCATGCAGGAAATCAATAGAAAATCCAGAAACAGAATTATTACCTGCTAGTTTCATATCAGGAAGAAAGCCGTTCCTTCCCAAAAGTTAGGGGGTTTTTCCCCTTTAACTTTATTGAAGACAGCTTCCTTGCATTGGAACATGCAATACACACTTTGTGAAGGACTCTCAGCCAGATTCTCTGACGATTTTTGAAATTTCATTTAAACTAATGACTGTCTAAATCTTTGTGAGGCTCTGTTTTCATAGGGTAAGAAGGTATAACTGAGTAAAGAAAACTCAAGTTTAATAGGTAGTGTTTGAGAATGTTCTGCTGCTGCCTATAGACATTCAAAGAAAAATGTCTTTCTGATTCTTTGATGTTTTCCAGTGAGGAAGGAAGGAAATGAAATGGTCAGTGCAAGGAGTTTTCAAGCAGAGACTTGATACTTAGGGGAAAAACAAACAAACCAACCAGTAAACCAATCCCTCCACATGAAAAGAAAGCATTAAAAAAATCCTATTAAAACAGAAAACTAGAATCTAATAAAGTCTTTCTTATAATTCACAGAGTGATAACATCAGAAAGCAGACAAATAGTGGAAGAAACATGCTCCTTCACATTGTGTTGCAAACACCTAAAGTGAACAGGAAGTCAGTCTACAATTATTTCACCCAAAAGTTATTTGCATCTAAAACACAAACAAATATAGTAAGTGCTGCACTTTGATAACCTTTTGAATTAAGTATGTTGGTTTATTTTTCTATATTTTTTCTTCAAAAGTTACTGTATATACTCATCAATATTCTGCATGTGCTGCAAAATTTAAAACGATAAAAATGTCTTTTTTCATTTTTTTTCCTATTTCAATCAAATAGTTAATTCTTTTTTCTTCTAGTCATGAAGAAAAAAAACAATGGTTCACCAAAAAAAAAAAGAAAAAAAAGGTATTAATTAAATGTTAATAAAAAATATTTTCCTAATGACTTCACATGCAGATCTGTAGCTTCACCTACAGGAGGAGAAAAAAGCAGAGAAGGGAGATTATAGTGTCTTAAGATCCATAAGTACTGGTTCTAAATCAACTTTTTTTTCTCCTCAATATGTGATAGATTGTGTAATACTTCCTGTTCTGTGAAAGAAGAAATACTCTGAAAAACATAAATTCCAGTGGGAAGATAAAGAAATCTTTCCCAGAAATCCTAAGCACGATTTCTAAATTCTTAAATGTTCTTAAGGTTCTAAATGTTCTTAATTACTTGTTTCTTTGACATTTTTGTAAGTGCTACAAAATTGGATCTACAATTCTATTTAAAAGTAAATTAAAAAGGTTTTAGTCAATACCACTTTATCTATTGATTTTGATTTTTTTATATGACTTTGCCCTTTAGCCGCTTTTAAAATGGAAAATGCAATATGTTAAATATATACACTTGTTTTGACATAAAGATGAATTATCTTATTTCTGTAATCTATCTCAGCCTTGGACAGACACAGGGAAATTCCTGGGAGGCAGACAGTGGGTCTTTGAGGCAACATGCAGTGTTCTGAAAGTCAGAACACAAATAACCTTGGTACAAGAAATGTAATGGTCTCTGCCAATTTCTTGAATTGCATCTCTTTTCAACTCACATAACTTCATTGGCCTGGGTTAAGCTTGAAGTGGCTCTTCCCTTAAATTCTCATTTCTTTGGCACACTCAGGCAGTGACAGCTTTGTCCCGTTACAAAAAAAAAAAAAAAATGAGCTGAGTATCAATATATAGATTTAATATGAACCTTTTTTTCAGTATCTTGGAGGTGTTAAAAATGTATTTTGAATTGGTAAATAGACAGGATCAATCAACATGTGACAGGTTTTGAAAGGATTCACACTTCTTTATTACCTTCTTGAAAAAAACAGAAGGAAGTGTAAAGAAAGAAGAGCATCTGAAATATGAGGAAAAGCAGTTAGTTGAAGGACCAGTGTGTAGGACAATGACCAACTACTACTGAATGTAGTAGCTTGAAAATTACTATCTAATTTAAATCAGATCACAATCTAAAAAAATAATTGCTAAGTGAGATTGTTTCATTATACTCTGCATAATCATTGGCTACAGTAGATTGTTTTCAGCATTTGTTTTTTAATAAATTTAAGAATTAGCTGAACAATAAGCAATACAGCACTCAGCACTCCAATTTTCCCATTGTCTCAGAGCACATCTAAGCTTTTCAAATTTAATTTTTTGTTCCTCTTGTTCATGACAGATTTTTTCAGACTTCTACACAGTGGAAAGGTGGAAAGGACAGAAGGGGATAAAAGCAATTAACTTGCTGAAATAAAATAATCAACTTTGTACCAAGCAGTAAGGGATTTCTTATACAGCTATGGCATTACCAGGACCCAAGTGAGGAACTCCTAAGCTATCTGTTGCCACTCTGCCAAAACAGAGATTGCATTAAAGATGTGTCCCAGATGCTTCACGCTCCGTGGATGCAGAGCAGTCAATGGAACAGTGCAGAGCAACCGGGGCAGACACGTGGAAAGAGATCTCTCAGAGTTTATATATAAACTCCTGATCTGATAGTAGTACCAGGTGTAGGACAACTACACCCATTGTAATTAGTCCTAAATCTGAACCAGCTCTTTTGTTTCCATTACTACCATGATTTCTTTGTAATATTTCTCATTACACTGTATATGTAGGAATTACCACAGAGTCTGATCTGAGGAACAATGCAAATCAACAGAAGTACCAGGATCAAAACCTTTGACTAGGTTGATCTCAACAGCTGGTACAAACATTTATAGGGGAAAAGTCTAACAATGTTGTGGATGCCATGCACATGACACTTCCACAATTTAAATATTACATGTTTGTCTGGTGGCTTTTGCAGTGACACTGGAAAATGTAATTTGGATTTAAAGACCTGAAGTATTTATTTCCATGTTAACACACTTTTATCAGATATGACTGTTTTCAGTAGCAATAGCATTGGATCCAGCCAAAAGTTTAGGTATATCTTAATTAATTTCCTGTTTTCGTTTGAAGTTCTTTGCAAGAAAAAAAAGTCTAAAAATTGCAAGAACTATAAATATACACATACATAAACATCTCTACAGATATAAAAATATAAACATACATTTTAAAAGACCTTAAATATGCCTCATACTCATATCTTATTATATGAGTACAATCATTCCAGCAGAAAAATGCCAGTATGTAGCTAGAACATGTAATTTGTATAAACAAGTTTTGAACTGCAAAAGGCAGTACAAGTAATTATACATATAAAATATACATAAATACTGTCATTTTCTTTCACTGTTCTGTGAATACAGAAAATTATTATCTGTGACTAAAATTATATATTTGAAGCATTTTACTAATTCAATTTAATATATTCTATTTCATACTTTATGTTCCTTGCTTCTAAAGAATATATTAGGTCCTAACAGTTTTTTGAGGTCTACAAGGCATAATCATTAAGTATGAACAGTATTATATTGATATTTTCTAAAACTAACATAATTACTAGCAGAATTTCTGCTTTACTCTAANGCATTTTACTAATTCAATTTAATATATTCTATTTCATACTTTATGTTCCTTGCTTCTAAAGAATATATTAGGTCCTAACAGTTTTTTGAGGTCTACAAGGCATAATCATTAAGTATGAACAGTATTATATTGATATTTTCTAAAACTAACATAATTACTAGCAGAATTTCTGCTTTCCTCTAAACTATACTAAAATATACTTTAGTCCCTATATTTCTGTATAACAAGCACTGTCCTACAGATGGAGAACAGCTCAATGAAAAAAAAATTGTGCACAAGACTATAAAGATAACGATGAAGAGGAGATGAAACAGAAATTATGTCTATCCCACAAATAAGGAAAAGACATAATATTACTGACTTACAGGTGCCACTCCTCACAAACAGACTTCCCTTAAATTCCATTTGCCATTGAAACAGCAAATATCACACAAGGTCTTTACACTACAGCCAGATATTTTTCCTTTTTGTTTTTTTTTTTTAAATCTTCCAAAAAGCTTTAAAATGTCAGTCCATATGATCTATGGACAAAGGTGGAAGGATTAGATTTGTACACAGTCTGTCAAGTACCTCATGAATTTTTGCATAATGATTCTATATAAAAAATATACTTTTTGAATGCAACTAGAGATGAATTTACCACAATTTTCATTCTATAGAAAATCCCAAAGTGGAGCTGAATTAATGAAGTTGTAGAATTTGAAATAAAAGTTCATCTGATATCTCCTGGAAAAGTCATATTACAAAGGATGTTCCCCAGCCAAATACTCCTCCTTCCGTCAGTCTAAGGGAAGTCTACAAAGTTATTGAATTTTTGTTAAGAATACTTAAGTACTATAAATCAATGAATAAATATACTGATCCATATGTTATAAGCCATAAATATACTATTTTCCTCCATCATTGACAGATACAATCTTTCTTTTGTATAATTCAATCCTTCTTCCATAGAAAGAAGCATAATTTCTGGCAGGTTAAAATGTAAGATGTAAATTAGGAGGACTCCAGAGCAGACCATGAAAAAACATATAACTAAAGGCATAAACAATTCTTGAAAGTGTAAATAAAAGACAAAGGAAAGTTAAGAAAGGACTGGTGGATTGGCTGGATTTTAAAATACAATATAGAAAAAAAAACAAGTAAAGACTTTATTTTGTCACTTTTCTCCACAGGATGGAATAAATCATGTCCAAATCTTCTAAGCATTAGCTAGAAGAAAATACTGGAACAAATAGATAAATTGAGAGTTGTACTTCATTAGGTCTAGGTCCAGTTATTCATGAATTCTACTGGAGCCTTGGAGTCATCTGGCTGAACTGTGAGTTCTAATGCAGTAGTTAAGAGAAAATGAAAAAGGCTGCAGGGTAGCAAATCTACTTATCCTAGGCTAGCTATGACCCCAAAATCATGAATAACAGCAGTCGAAAATGATTGCATTTTTAAAAGGATATGATATAGGGAAACATTAAAAACCAATTAGTAATTTCTGCCTAATTTATACACTGAAAGTGCAGCAGGAATATCTTCTACTAAGGAGGGCTAAAATATATACTTTGACATTACATGATGTAAAAAGTATATAATAATAATAATTTTTTTTTCAAATGTTTTTGATAGCAGAACCTGGGACTGCTCATGAGAGAAGAGGAAGAGTTTTGTCATTGATTAAGCCATGGTTAATTGTAAAGAGACAAAGCACAGAAATTTAGAAAATGCAGGACAAAGACACCATGATGGGAGTAAGAAAGAAATAAAAAATAAGGCAAAGCAAACCATGATTTTACATGTGGCTGTTGGGCATGCTTGACTGTTCATTAGTGAGGGTGAGGTATCAGCAGAATAAAAAACATCCTTTATGGGGAACTTACCCTGCAACTACCCAGTATGATATTTCTTGCTGATGGAAAGTGAGAGTGAAAAAAATCTTATGAGGATGATCTGATCTAATACTGTATATTTTACTTTCACATTATTCAAGGGAAATATAAGCCCTTGCTCAGAAATCTAAAAATGCAATAACTACCTCTCAATTTAAAACTTTAACATATCTATAAAATAATTTAGTATCCATTCTAATGCAATGTTAGAATATTTAGTACTTATTTTAATTTAATATTAGAATATATGGACATAAGTGTGACCAGTTTTATACACGTGTAAGAATCTTCTAAAATATTTTAAAAATATTTAAGGAAATATTAGAAGGTGAAAGGGGAGCATGAGTAGAAAACACTAGTTTTAGACATATCAGGACAAGAAAAATGTGTTACATGCAAATTTGGTGTGAAATAATGTGAGTTAGCATGTTGTTCCACAAACCTGACTCATACAGACTTATTTTAAAGCAATTAAAATTGTTTATTTAAAAATCACATGGAACAGAGATTCAAGGACAGAAAGAATCAGACGTATCATAGGCCTTGTATTTGTCTCAGACTTAAATCTAAATGTTTTATTTGGTTAAAGCAGCATATCTTCACCTAATTAAAACACAGATTCAGAGTTTATTTGAGAACTTGAAGGGATGCAGAATTTATCATTGTTTCTGACAGCTTGTTCTATAGTTGATCTCATAATGAAAAATACCTGCTGTATTTACACTGTAAGGAGTTTTAGTGGCAGTCTTCAGAAAGGCTATGAAGTGTTTCTCCACTAGAATGAAAATTAGACATTTTCTCCAGTTTCCAAGCACTTGGGCTTTTTTCTTTAAGTTCTATACTTTTTGGCTTAATTTTACTCTCTGGGCATAAAGAGGTGATATAATATTCTTTATCATTTTTATCTATGTTATACATGTGAACAATTTAATCTCTGTTCTCCTAACCACTACTTATTTCTACATATAACAAATAAAGAGAAAAGCCCTTTTAAATGCAATGTGGTGCTGTGCGTATGTGTGATAGTGACTTATCTATTTTATGACCTTTTAATTATTTTGAAAATAAATATTTTCAAGGGTACAATCCCAGTTTTTGAAGTGTTGCTTATGTATCTAATTTCTAAGCATACAACTACTGAGGCAGGTGCACAAAAGCACTTACTTTTATCAGACAAACTTTAACATTCTCAAAGAAAGAATTCACATTTGTTTGACAAGACTTTATCTTCCAAAAACCTTCTGCTTTGAATTCTAGCAGTAATGCTCTGCACTCAAAGCTTTTGAACTGTTATGTATAGAAACCCACCTCACCATTCTATTAACTCCTCTTTACAACACAGGTCACGTTGCTTGGGTTTCTTTCTTTCTTTTCTTTTTTTTTTTTTTAAGCTTTAATAGTACATTCACTGCTTCTAGTAGTTTCTAGAGTATTCCAAGATTCCCCTAAAATGAATACTAAAATTTTTCCCCTAAAATAATATGTCTACTTCTGAATTCAGTTCATCTGAATCAGCTGCTTTCGAAATTCATCATAAAATACCACTTGATGCTTTCCTTAGAAACTAATTGCTTGGAAAATACTTCACCATCATTATGAAGTACAATGCACTCTCTTACTTCTCTCCAGAAACAGAAATGAAATAGATATTGAACACTTTCTCTTTTTCTGTCACTACTAGCAATTTAGTTTTCTTAAAATTTTAATAGTATCATTTATATACATATATATATGAGATACCCTTTTTCGTCCTGCCTGATATAATGCAATATATATGGTATGTCCTTAGCTAAGCCAGAGATTGTTCCTTGGTCTCACTTCCACTTTGAGTCCAAATCAAATACATTTTCCTGCCTACATTTTACACAGTGATATATATGTGCTTTTTCCAACTGGTGTCCTTGCATTGTCACCCAATGAAGTTGGGGTTTTAGAAGCTGCTTTCCATCATGGTACAGTGGCTATTTGGCTGGCTACTAAGCTTCCTCTTCTTTAATTTCCCTTTCAGTCACAATCTCATATCTATTTACACTTAATCTCCAAAGAACATAACTCAGAACATGTTATACTTTGACAAATTACCCTCTTTCAAGAATCAGTTCTCCACATTAATGTTAAGGACCTTCCACTCTTTACCAACAGTAAGTATGAGCAACTTAAAAATACTGGTCCAATGGTAACTGTAAACTTTCATTACAATGATTAATTCATCTTTATCTAGCCCAATAAAGTACAAAGTGAAAAGAGTGCATATAGAGTATCTAGTTATACATCTCCTAAATTTAATTCCCAAACAGTAATTCAATTTTTCTTAAGAATGAAAGAAGATAATTAAAAAAAAAAATAAAGAAACCATATATTTTAGATTTCTAAGAGAAACAGTCTAACCATCTTTTTGTTTTCCCCATAGCTATAAACAAATTGTCTATATACCAACTTTCAGTTAATGAAAATGAGCACATGAAGAAATAACTGAAGACTAGGCAGTCCATGAACAAGGAAGGGGTTACCGGGACTTTAAAAAGAAAGTTGTTTTTAATATCCCTAGTAAAACATTATAGAATTTAGTTCTTCCATATGGCAACCTAGTAACTTCACCCTCTCTCTCTCTCTATATATATATATATATGGGTCACGCATATATAAATAATTCTGCAAACAGTTCATTTTAGCAGCTATTTATCTGCACACACTGGAGCAATACAAACCATATGTCTGAAAAACATATTAGCTTCAGACCCAATAGTGCTGAATGTAACAAAAGTGTGGTTTCATCCCTTTATATGAAGCCAACAGGTACACTAATTTCAGAAAAATAACCCAAATAAACTAAAATAAAAAGTATAACGTCTATTTGAAATGTGGTAAAAAAATCCAAACATTTTCTTTTCTATTTATAAATGTCTATTATCTATCATTGTATCAAAATTCCAGTTGTGAAATGTATTACTTCAGACAAGTAATTTTAATATTTAAGTCCTCTTTCAGACACCTCTGTTATAGATGAGCTTTCATCTTTAAATTTTGCTTGTTAACATAAACCCTCACTATTACAGTGACAGATAGTTTCCATTGCAACTTCTGGATTTCATAAGTTCATAACCCTTCGAAGCCTTGCTGATGACTTTTTCTAAGAGTGGTTATTTTTCTAAAGTAGGTGTAGTTTTGTAATGCTCAGTAGGGACATTGAAATTCCAGTATGCATTGTAGAAGACGTTCCAAAACCATGTAACAGCCGACAGAATGGACCAAATCAAAGACATCTCTCACTCAACACCCCTCCCTGTCAAAAAGCTATTGGCCATGTAAGGAGAAGTTAAAGTGAAGACAAACATATAATGATTATCTCCTTGAAAACTCAACATCTGGCACAGCAAGGGTCAAAACAGAGTTTGGGTCAAAGGTGCTGTCTATATTTTCATATCCTTCACTGTATTCCTTCCTAAGAAAATTTAAGCACAGTTAAACTGTCAGCATTCATTTTATATATATATATTTGAATATATATATTCAAATTGTAACATATGTCTATCACTTTTAATTATCTCCCTATTCCAGAGAATTAGAAAGGCTGTCTTCATCTTTTCCTAGATGTTTACATAAACTAATCTTCTGAGGTTCCCTGCTTAACAGTGTCCATGCTTATATATAAGGGGTGTGACCCCTTATATGCCTTTGTCAATGACATTTAGGACATTAGGATTGAGGGCACCCTTAGCAAGTTTGCTGACAACACCAAACTCTGTGGTGCAGTGTACACACTGCAGGGAAGGAATGTGCTAGGGGGACCTGGACAGGCTCGAGATGTGGGACAGTGCAAACCTCGTGAAGTTCAACAAAGCCAAGTACAAGGCTGTGTGTGTATGTGTGGGCAATCCCAGACATGAATACAGGCTGGGCAGGGAATGGATTGAGAGCAGCCCTGAGGAGAAGGACTCGGGGTGTGCGTGGGAGAAGATCGACATGAACCGCAAAATGTGCGCTTGCAGCCCAGAAAGGCAAACGTGTCCTGGGCTGCACCAGCAGCAGCATGGCCAGCAGAGTGAGGGAGGGGATTCTGCCCCTCTACTCTGATCTCATGAGACTCCACTTGGAATCCATCCAGCCCTCTGGGATCCCATAAGAAAGACATGGACCTGTTAGAGTGAGTCCAGAGGAGGCCACCAAGATGATTAGAGGAATGGAGTGCCTCTCCTATGAGGACAGCCTGAGATAGTTGGGGTTGTTCAGCCTGGAGAAGAGAAGGTTCCAGAGAGACCTTATAACAGCCTTCTAGTACCTAAAGAGGGCTTGCAAGGGAGAGGCATAGGGACTTTTTACAAGGGCATATAGTTTTTCGGACAAGAGAGAATGGCTTTGAACAGAAAGAGGGCAGGTTTAGATTAGACATCAGGAAGAAATACTTTACCATGAGGATGATCAGGCACTGGAACAGGTTGCCCATACAAGTTGTAGCTGTCTCATTCCTGAAAGTGCTCAAGACCAGACTGAATGGGGCTTTCAGCAACCTGGTCTAGTGGAAGGTGTCCTGCTCTTGGCAAGGGTGGGGATGGAACTAAATGGTCTTTAAGGTCCATTCCAACTCAAACCACTCCATGATTCTATAATACCTCAAACAGGATCAGCAGAACATTTATAATGCAATGCACATCAGTTTCAACTTCAGACGTGTTTTGCAGCAGTAGGCCACCCATCAATGTGCTCATCAACTCCATTAGGAAGCTTTTTTGATTTGAAAAAATCAGCTCTGACCTGGGCAGCACTATCCTGTGGACAAATGCCAGAGGATTATGACAATGGTAATATATTGCAGTGAACGGTATTCAAGCATCCTCAAAATATACAAAAAAAGTACTCTTTTCAGCTTCCTTTGTGATGTACACAAAAATTTACTAGTGCATCTCACACAGATAAGAAGCTCTTCCAGGCTGCTGACAGACACTGGTGACACCCGGGGCCACACACAACTGTTTTAGAGTTACAATAATAATAATAATGGTTCATGTGAGATCCCTATCTTTTATAGAATACAATCACAGAATATATCAAGTTAGAAGGGACCTATCAGGATGATCAAGTCCAACTCCCTGCTCCTAAACTAAAACTAAAACTGGAACCATACACTTAGGAGCATCGTTGACTCAAGATGCTCCTTGAACTCTGACATAGTTGGTGCTGTGACCACTTCCCACTGGAAGCTTGTTCCAGTGATGACTGTGGTCTCAGCAAAAAACCTTTTCCTAATGTCCCACCTGAACTTTCCCTGACACAGCTTCATTCCATTTGCTTGTGTCCCATTGCTTGTCAACAGAGAGAGATCAGCACCTGCCTCTCCACTGCGGTCCTTTAGGAAGTTGTAGACTGCGATGAGGTCAGAAGCTGAAGATCCTCATAGTCCCCAGAACAGAAACAGTTCCCACTACCAAAGGAAGCTGCTCTTTTTTTTTTTTTATCTAGAAGCCATTGACCTGACCCTGTGGCTATATTTTTCCTTAGAAGAAATAATTTTCTCCTAACCAAACAGGGAAAGCAAGAAGTTGTCAGACCCTGAACTCATTATACAAATATATTCATATCACCTCAACTTAAAGGTTTAATTCACAGGGAAGCAAATCATCATCTTCCAACAAAGCAGCCTTTTCTTAAAAGGTTACAGATTTTCTTTCTTTTATCCAGTTGTATGGTGTATTTTTTCCCTATTAAATACCTGTTTATTGGCGTCCATTGCATTTAAAATATAAAACATTAACACACCACTGATCAGTTTTGTATATTCACCTTTGTTTATATAAACTGAAGACTAGTCCAAAGACTGAATTCTCTAGTAACCCCTGCACAGGGTAAGGTAAATACCATGCACTGATTATTTTGTCTGAAAAAGGGAGAATCCATGCCTTTTCTTGACTTTGAAATGCTCACACTAGTAAAATATTTCAAATTGTGGCTAGCTGAAAAACCTATTCATTAAATCTTTATAAGACTGTAGTAGCTAAGTAAGATTTCATAACATATTAATTGTTATCTATCCATAAATTTAACATGCAGTCAGGTACAATTCTTGAGTTTTTGTAACATGACATGTGACTTTTGACACAATTTTAAAGCTCAAACTGCCCAATATATTCTGGCTAGTTTACTCACAGCTTTTCCTGACATATTTATAAATTGTGATCAAAAGCATTTCAGCTACCTGAAAAGAAATTGAAAAAGGAGTGGAAACTTGCTTGTTCAGATGTAGAAGAAAAATCCATCTTTTTTTTGTAAAAAGCCTCCTACACAGATAACATGGCCAAGGGCAAAAAAATACTTGTTTTGTAGAAACTTCTTACTGACTAGCTGTCTCTCTTGATATTTAACCAAACTTGCTCAGATTTAACTGATTTGAAAATATTAACATAACATTTAATTTTCTGCTGAGATTGTCTGATGGATTTCTGAAAAACAACATGCTTCATGGGATGTGTATTAGTAGCCACATGCAATGTTAGCAGCTCTTTAAACCAAGACCAATATAGGAGAAAATAAAGAAAGCTATTTTTAAGGTTGTATCAGTGTGTGTGGGTGGCAGTGGGGGGTGTTTTTATTTATTTATTTTTAGCAGTCTCAATTTGAAGCCCTTTAAAACTCCAAAATGCCAAGTGTGAGATCACAGGGATTTAAGTGATGAAAGAAGCCAATGAAGGCAAGTAAACAAGACAAGTTAAAATTTTAGGAAACTAAAATTTTGTAGCTTTGTCTTCCTTTTTCCTTTCTGTTTTATTCCTTTTTTTATGCCTGCTTTTTTAACTTTAGTGGTTAATTCTTATCCATCTTACATATTTTTCAGTTTCCAGAACACAGAATAATATTCTGCTTGCATAATTCCAGTGAACAGTTAATATATTAAGTAGCCACCAAAATTGATTATTAGCTTGACTTAGTCAAATCAAAGTTCTTTTAAGGTGTATCCAGCAGCCTAATGAATTAATTTCCATGGCAGCAGATATAATATGCTAGAATAGGATCAATTTTTTTAAGGGCTTTACGTAGTGCTTCTTTTTCTTAGAATCTCTACAAAAATAAAGAGTCTTGGTACATTCAAAATGAAATTGTTTTTTAAGGTCTGTGAAACAGCTGAAATTTCCCATGGTGTATTACAGTGTAAGTGTCAGACTAAATTTAACTGACATCACTCATGTCTTCTCACTGATGTGCAAGACTGTCGTTACAGGCCCTTCATTAATAAAACAGCATCTTCATTAACCTTCCATATTTTGAAAATGTAGTAGTTTATTCCACTCAAAGACGCTCTGTGCTCTTCTGAACAAATACTTGCTGAACACAGAGTCTACAGATTAAAATAACAGGCGGTCAACTTTTTAAATACTGCTCACTAAAATGTTACCTAAAGTGGGTGGCATTCTTTCAGGCTCGGAGTGCATCTGTCATTTGCATTTCATTGACCTTGAAGCTTACTGGTTAGAGATGAAACTTCACCTTTTCAAAGCAACCTGTTTAAAATATTCAAATAGATTTTTTTAAAGTGCATTTCACTTTTTAATTTCCTACTGTTCTTCTTCCATTGAGAAAGCACTGTCTGAACCCAGAGGGATTTCCACACCTAGCTTTCATGCTTTTGTTGCTACATGGCAGTGACCGCTAGATTGGCAAATAGAATAATTGCCTTTGAGAGATTTCTTTAAGGATGTTAAGAGCATGAACTTCACTCTTTTTAAGTAGCTTCTTAAATAAATGCTTCAAAACAAAGTCAACTATTGATCCAATTCTTTGAATAAGAAGTTCTCCCCATTTGACAATAGCATTTACTACTGAAGACAAAATGTACATTAATCTTTCTAGTTTATTGTCTTCCGTTGACAAAGGTAGAATTACAGAGTTGCAGCACAAAGAAAGATTTGTACTGTCTGTTTGAAATGACGAATCTACATAAATTCATTGACTGACTTAAAAGCAATCTTTACATCTCTATGTCTTGTCACCTGAACGGAAATAGGGGTATAATTTATGATTTCATTCCTAGTAATATTATTGAATAACTGTTTATTTTCTAAGCACATTCTTTATTCCCTTGTTTGTTTATTGTAGTGATGGTTTGTTGTTTGGTTTTTTTTCCCCCTGGAAGTGAAAAAAAACCATCCAGAATGCCTGTTTACTGCCAGGAGTGGCGGGGTGGCAATTTTAGCCAGAAAAAACCAACCAACCAGATAACACACACACACACCCACATACCCTTCCCAAATATCTTTAAGAGTTTGTACCAGCTTCACATATTTTACACTTCTGTCGTCTTCCACTGGGATATCTAATTTGAACCCTACTTTCTAAAAGGAGAGAGATGGAAGAGAAGACAAGAATTTCAATATTCTGTCTGTCACGTGTGTGTACAGCAGTATAAAAGCAGCCACTGTGGGACAGTAATATTTTTTCTGCTGTCAGCTGCAACGAGAAACTGAGCTAGGACAGATACCGCAGGAGCAGTGAAAGGAGTCCTTCATGGAGTCTCACCTTCCTAGCTTTTAATTTACATTCCCTTTCCTTACAATAACCAGAGCGGTGTACTTGGCCCTAAGGAATGGACAGGTGAGACCTACTGTGTTGCTCGAGTTGCACGTCGATTTAGGGGACGGGGGAGAAAAAGGGCAACAAACCAGCAAACAAAGGTTCGGCATCTGATAAGGCACAGACAAAAAAAAGCTTGCGCCGCACTGATCACGCATAAGCTTGAGGAAAACGAAAAAGCGCTGCACACCAAGTACACTGCGGCTAGCGAGTCTAGCGTCTCCTTGAAAGCAAGCTGCGTGCAACGTTCCCAGAGACACACGGACGTAAACACACACACAGAGAGAGGCACTTACAACCCCCGGCTCTGCCAGTACGCGCGCACCGCGAGCGCGGCATCCTCTCCTGCGCCCCCGCTCCCGCCCGGGGCCGCCGGCCGCACGTTCCC